>VXAY01001843.1:2040467-2141255 GCA_013399855.1 Oxyruncus cristatus
TCCTACCTTGCTGCCTAAACCACAAAGGGTTCATGAATTACTCATGTCACCTGAAGAAAAAAAAAAAAAAAAAAGAGGGGGGCAAGAAAGTAACTGAATTCATCACTGGAAAGAATTTTCTTTAAAAAATAAATAAATCACGCTCTTGGTTGGCTCAGTAACAGCCAGCCTGAGTTTTGCACTTGAAAACATTGAGCTTCCCAGGAATTGCAGAGATTTTATGTGACCGCAGGTATTTTCATTCCTTGTTTAGACCTGACAGCACGTTCATGAAATGTGGAAATATGTTAATAACTTGATTGTTAATATTTTTCTAACACTGTGATACCTCTTTTTGAAACCAAAGGGTGCATTGCAGGAAAATTTGTCTTCACAGTCAGAGGGAGAACGAAATGATGGGACACGAGGAGAAATAGTGATCATAATATTTGTTTAACACCACTTTTCTGTCACCTTTTGTCACATGCATTGCTATCCATATTTGAACATTTTTTCTACAGAGAATAATATTGAGTCATTTTCTAATAAAACATGGCCTATACACAACAGTACAATGCTGTACAACTTCTGAATATTATTTTTAAGTAAGTGTGTTTGCCTACTACAGAATGTGCCCAGATCCATGCTTGTATTTTTTAATGTCCACAAAAATAACGTTTTGAAAAAAACCCCAACCAACAACAAACAAACAAACCCCCACACCAAATCCAAACTGAAGCTTGAAAGGTTTCAGCAATGGTTCATTATCGTAGTTCCATTTCCATTAATCTACATCCCAGCCCGATCTCCATTACAAGAAGTCTCAATTAACAAAAGATGCCAAATTTAAATATAGGAAAAGGAACTGAATCTTCGGTAAAGAAGGGTAATGAATACATTTAGATAAGAGTTTGGACTTTCTGGACTGCTTTGCACATTACACACAATGCCCTCATTTAACGAAGAATAATTGCTCTTTTTCATCATTCTGTCTCATCTAGTTGCCAATGCCAGGACTGGTGACAATTACAAGGTATTAGCAATGACAATTACACTGTGATTTTCTGACAGTGATACCACCTTTTTCCAGCACCTTGTTTTGTCTTGAGGAATTTGAATTTACAGATAAAACCCTCTTATAACTAAAATCATCACAATTTTTTCTAATTCGAAAAAGGAAACAACTCCAGAACCATTTTTTTTTGGTAAGTCATGAAAATACCACCAACACAAGGCAGGGGGGGAAAGAAACATGTTGTCTCACAGGTGGAAATGCTCTGCCAAATATAAAATGAGTTTTATTCAAAGCAAGTAATGTGTTCCCTTAAACATCCTGGCTTGGAAGACAGCAGGCAGTTTAGATTATCCATACATAATTCAGTCCCACTGAAAGGCCTCTACCTAAACCATTTTCCATTACATTTCTAGCAAATTTGGAGTTAAAAAAAAAAAAGACAGAGCTCATACCTTAAACTGGGATAATATAATACAACTTTCAACTGTTATAGAGCTTCCAAAAGTACTTTTAAAAACAAGGAGCAATCCTTTCCCACTGGGGGTGCTTTGCCATCAGTCCCAATCAGACAAGGATCACTGCTGGAATCACTGTTTTTCTCCTTTAAGAATAACATGAACTAAGAAACATGCCCAATAATTTGAAGTCTATTTAAGACTTGAATTAGTTCACGAGTCTATATTTAGGCTACCTACATATATGGCCTGGTTTTAGAAATGCAGAGCACAGCAAATCTTAGCAAGTCACTGTACCTAAAAGTGCTCACATCTTTCAAGAATCAGGCCGTTATATTTAGATGCCTAATTATGGGTGCAAGATTTGAATAAACCCAGAATTTTAGCCTAGATAAGTGCACATTACATCACAGTGGTTTTGAAGTTGCTTTGAGATATGACACACTATGGCAGACAGCTCATATTCATGTGTGAAAAAACCACCTGCTAATTACACCTATATTGCAATTTAATACAGTAGATGCTTATGGAGAAAAGAAATCCTATTTTACTTCCATTAAAAAGACTACAGTATTTATAACTGCAAAGGGAAACAAATTAACATTCTATTTAATCCTATTACCAGAAGATTTACACTAAACACAGAAACCTCCCTGTTTCAAGAAAGAAATCAATGAGATATCAAATCAAGAAAACCCTAAAATTAAGTAACAATGATGATGTAAATAACGTTTAATATTTCAGATACCTTGGCTTTTATTTTACAGTATACTGTATTTCACAGGAAATCAGAGAATGATCCCAAATCTTGTAACTAAAAGATTAAAAATGAAATTTTTAATTCTGATTAAAAATTGAATATTTTATTCTAACTAAAGGAAAACATACTATACAAAAGCTCCCTTTTAAAACCGAGGTGCTGTCTCCAAGTTTATGAAATTAAGTGAAATAAGTGAATGCAATATTGTGTCCTTTCCTCTCTTGCTCTTGGTATTTTTGTGGATCATTTATGCAAAATGTATTTACATGTATATTTTCAGGAACACAGCTGGAAAAAAAAACCCCACCAAAATACTGAAATTTAGCTTTGCTGTGATTTACCATCTTTGGTATTAACTTGTCCATTTTACCTCATTGCAGTAAAACAGAGAAGTGCATCAGGAATTTAGACGGATGTGAATTCAAAGCCATGTCCAGGAAAACACTGAATGGTTACACAAACTGAAATTCCATCCTCAATTACCATATCTCTACAAAAACCCTAACAGTAATTATTACCTATGGACATAAATCATCATTTTTGTTCTACAGCACGACAAATAAACTGTATATTTTTGCTTTCAAATTGTTTACGGAAATGACAGAAAAGGAATAGTGCAGGCAGAAGAATTTGCCTTAGATATAAAAGAAACACACACCGCCCCAGGCCTAATTTGTGGGGTTTTTGGTCCTTGGAAGGCAAAATGCACAGTGAGAATGCACACACAGGCAGGCAGTGAGGCACACCCAGCTCAGATAACAGGACACACTCTCACCTTCTGTTTCTACTTCCTCAAATAAATGTTTAGCACTTTTTCCAAGGAAACGACAAGGAATTTATGAGGTAATACACATAAATGCTTCAAGCACGAGAAAACAGAGCTTTCAAATAATGCAAAGAAACTTATGTCTCTGAGGACTTGGAAGGTATTGCCAGGTTCTCTTGTGCAGAGGTATAGTATAAATACCATAAAACGCAGTAGAAAGCATTAAACAATCCATGCTTCCTGCTGAATTATAGATGTAATCAAAATGAGCAAATACACAACATTACTCTTCACCATGCTTGTCTTCCTAGAGAATTTAAGCTGAAGCTCCAGCTTTTGTGCTGCCTGGGTTTTATGCCATCTCCATTGTTTACCTAAGAGATTCTGAGTTTCATAACATGTCACAGCACATCATAAAAAAAAAAGGTATAAACCTGGACACTTCTCTTGAAAGTCATATATCGAGTTTCCACCAACCCCAGGAATACATTTTGATTCCGTCCTAAATGTATATTTCATTGCTTATGCTTCAACACCATTTTAAATATTTACTTAACATCTTTCTAAAGACAGAGCCCGTGTCATTAAATCAGAAAGCACAATTCTGTTATGGAAATCGCAGTCATTACAGCTTGACCTAAAACTGCTAATGTCGGCTTTTCTGTCGTCTGATTCTGCAGCCAGAAAAGCAGTTTCCTGTGGCTCACTGATCCTGACAATACCCTTCGCCCAATTCCCATGATTCCCTCAGCACGGGCAGATATCATTTCAACAGATGTCAAGAACAGCTAAGTGCACTTAGGCCTATTTGTTAAATTCCTAGGGGGAGGCAGATTGGCGAAATTCATCCTGTAATTAAACCGCATATTTCTTTCAAGCTGCCTCTTCCCTCTTCCCCTTCATAATCCCTCTGCCTCGCATCAAATCATTTAGGCACTTATTGGCTACAATCAATACAATATGAGATACATTAATTTAGTCCCTGGGAGGTTTGCTGGGAATAGGCGGCGTTGCTCCGCCAGCATTCCGAAACGTTCCTGCGAGCACGGCATCCTCTTACAGCCAGCACGGGCAGATTTATGGCAATCCCATCCTGTGTGCCCACAGCTCTGGGCTGCAGCCAAACACACATAAATTGGATGGGAACGGGAAACACTCAATATATTGCCTAATGCACACAAATGCTGAATAGCCCCAGTTCCTGCAAAGAGGTGGAAGGCTTGGACAGAACGGGAACGATTAAGCTGAAGCTTTCCATGGGCTCAAATGGGGAGAGGGAAATTGGGATTGGAAAGAAACTTAATGAGGGCTCTCACTGACAGATATGGGCTTCAAAGCAACATCTTGGAGGTAACTTATCTACAACTCCCTGACAGGAGGTTGTAGCCAGGTGGGGATTGGTCTCTTCTCCCAGGAACCAGCAGTAGGACAAGAGGGCTCGGCCTTGAGCTGCACCAGGGGAGGTTTAGGTTGGACATCAGGAAGAAGTTCTTTCCAGAGAGAGTGCTCAGACATTGGAAAGGGCTGCCCAGGGAGGTGGTGGAGTCACCGTCCCTCGAGGTGTTTAAGAAGAGCCTGGATGTGGCATCAGTGCCATGGGCTGGGTGACAAGGTGGGGTTGGGTCAGAGGTTGGACTTGATGATCTCAGAGGTCTTTTCCAACCTCACTAATTCTGTGATCTTGTATCTTATTTTTAACTTGCTCATCCCTCTCTTACTGAGTTTGGTTCAATCTGGCTGGGATTTGATTTTGTCTTCAGTGAAGTGCAACAGGATGAAACCATCAACTTTTTTGTAGAAAGATGATATAAAAAGAATTCTGGAATTGGCCTAGATTTCATTTTTAACGATACACTATTGCATGATATATTTATAGGCAAATATATAAACCAAGTCCTTAACATGCCACTGTGAAACTGAGGACTTAAAAGCATCAACAGGAACCATATTAAATGCTTCCTAAATCCCAAGCACATAACACACTGGGAAGCTTTCGATATGAACACCAAACAATATGTCATTTGCAAAACACAACCTATCAGACAAACAAAAATTCCATGTGCTATTATATGTATTTAATATTTAAAGAGTGAACTAAGAGAAAGTCTTCTTGTCCATTTTACGATGAACATAATTTATAACTTTCGGATTAGCAAATGCTCTTTTAAATGATGTTGTACTGCCTGCTTGAGCTTGGCTCCTGCGACAGCATGAGGAGAACCACTGTCTGGGGGTGTGGTTACTGTTTGTGCACATGGGCAGCTGCAGCCAGGGAATGAAGCTCTGGGAAAGCCCAAACAGACTCAGCAGCACAGAGGTACCAGCAAGCTCTGCCACGGCCCTGCCTGGATGCTCTCCTTAATTGAAATTCCCAAAGATTTACTTCATACATTTCACTCCCACTCCTACTATACTTGCATCGTCTCATGTATTTAAGATTTGAAAGGACCACTCCCTTTACTTCTACTTGACATATTTTTTTTTGTTTGGGGGGGGGAGAGCTATTTCTTCATTATCTAAAATGAGTGGGAACACCAGTGGTAATTACAGGTTCTCAGAGGACCTGTAATATATTATGATTAAAACAGTCACAATGCATACAATATAAATAAAGTTATAGGTAGCAAGAGGTCATCATTCTGTAAGGCACTGAAGCTGGTAAAATCCAGGAAAAATAACACTCCAAGTGTTTTAAGGGATTTGCATTCCTTTACAACACATTTTTTTCTCTTTAACTAAAGCTACTTTCTAGTTGAAGTTGGTAACATCTGTTACAGTCTCAACACACACCAAAAAATAGAGAAAACATAACCATTCGTTTTCTAAGCAATAACCCTTCAAGTTTACAAGGTTACTGGAGTGGACTCTTGTCTTTCTAATTGGAGCAGAAAGCCCACACCAACTGGTGACTGTTTCAGGTATTTCCCAGAAATTCACTGTGGGCTTTGCACCTTTTCCCTTTCAGGAAATGTTTAACCCAAGGATTTTTATCTTTCAGCTCCACAACCTCCTAAAAGAATCAGTTGCTTTCTTGACTGACTCGTGCCTGCACTTGCCCAGGGTACAACCTGCAGCTCCTGATAATCCCAACTGAAACTCACTGGTTTGGGGTCTTGCCTTTTTATTTTTGAGGGATGGGAAGGGTTTGAAAGGAATAATCTACTCCTCATTCACCTCTTAAAAGCAACGAATTTCACAGACATTACTGTCATAAATGCCTTCTACCATCCCATGGGATCGGGAAGGAGGTTGGATTATGTTCAAATAAATGGGAATGTTCAGAGCAATATCAACTCAAACTTGTGCTGGACTTCTCTGGCCTTCTCCCACTTATGGGGGAAAAGCATCATCTTTCTATTTAGGGGACCAATTTGTTGTTCCCCGGGTGAACTTCAAAAAATTTTGATTTGGGGACTTGCATTTCTTTCAAAACTCATTGAAAGGAGAGTTGTCTCAAAGCAGAATAATTCCCTCATCCAGAGGGCTTGACTAAGCCTTTGCTGACATGGATACACTCCACATCAATACACAAGCAGATGTCTCATTTCTCAAAAATTTGTAAGAAAGGAAAAAAAAAGAAAAAAAAAAAACTCTTACCAACAAAAAAAACCCTGTTGAAAAAAGGAGTACAGTGCACACTTTCAATATGAAAATATACTGCCTTAACCTCACACCCCTGAGAGCTACAATTAAGCATACTAGAAATTAAGAAATTATTAGGAAAAATACGTTACCATCCAGGCAAATACTTTTATTATACTTTAATTCATTAGAAATATTTCTAAACTCTCCCCGGGGAAAAGAGTACAGTTTAAAATTGCTTACATCTTTCTTAAAAGCTGAAGTAAGCTTTCCTGTTTCATCTTCTATAATCTGATTTTTAAACTTTGCAAAAACTGCTGACGTGGTACTGCAAACAGATAATTATTCCAATTTTTTTTTTAATTTTTTTTTTGTTGTTGTATTTTTGTAAGTATGCCTAATTGATGTCTATTTTAGTTCTGGATGTCATGAAGATTTGCAAACAGAAAAAAAAAAAAATCTAACACAAAAAAAGCCGCACTGGATACAGTTGCTTAATGAAGATAATTAGGTTACCACCAATTCCTAGAGCTGTCACTGGAGACTGGGCAGGTAAATGACAAAGGCAGGTACCTCCAGATCAAAAGTAATTAGTCTGAGTTTTTTCATACTACTTTGAGGACAACAGCTTTATTCCATCTGCCTTTTTTTGTTTGTTTTCCTTCCTCAGGTAGCCATTCCATAATTACTGGAGCACAGACTGAGATAACTCTTCCATTTTAAGGAAACGTCTGTTTTCCCATTTCTACTCCCCCAACTATTCCTAATTTAGATTTGTGGGAGGGCAGAGGAGGAACAAGCATTCCCCTGAATGCTCTCCCAGTCTCCAGTACTTTGTGGGTTTGAAACTTCTTTGTTTACTAATTCCTGATGGATTTCTTTTCCATTAAATTCTTGAGTCTTCCCTTGGACTCGAGTAACATTTACCATTTGCAACATCCTCCTGCAAGATCTACACATGGCACCTGTAATGTGTTTATTGAAGTGTTTTACACTAAGAATATATCCAATATACAAGCAAAGGAACTAATCAAAATCATATGGATAACAAGAGCTCTAAGAGTGTTTTACACCCTTATGAGCGTTTCACTTTTTATATTAATATGTTAAGCAACATTCACACCAGCAGTATTACAAATGAGGACACTTTTCCCTAAAAACTGCCCTAGAACTACATGAAAAAGGCAAAAAATAGTTGTAACACATCAAGGACTTTAGGTCACTATTATGCATAACTGTTCCAGTAGGGAAGCATAGAGGGAAAGAAAGGAAGAAATCTTGTGTCAAACTAGGTGGATGGTTGATAAATGTAATAGTTAGAAAATAAGTGAATAATACAAAAATATTGTAAAACACTGTAGTGAAACCTGGTAAAAATAGCCAAAGTACTGAGAAATACAAGAGTTCTCTGAAAACTCTTTTTTTTATTCCAATTCAATTACCTTCTCTTCCAACTATAATCAGGTATAACAACAACTTGGCTCTTTACAATAATTACATCCTAACTGTGTGATTGGAGTAGCCTGAAGGCTCAGATTTGGTAGTACCTACAGATTAAGTTATTTTATAAATATCATTAAAAGGAAATGAAGGAAAACCAGGAGAATAAGATTTGCATTATATAGAAGAACATTGCTCTAGAACACCTCATTAGGAACATAAATCTTATTTTCTTTAAAACAAGGAAGGGTGAAGTTACAAAGTTCACATTTCAGACTACTAAAGGCGACAGGTTTTGTGATACTCTGTTTTTATTCTAACCTTACATTCCTTTATAGAAGTGGAAAATACAATGTCCATTTACAGTCTTTTTGTGAAAACTGTTCAGGCCTTTTTGTTTGTTTTCTAGAAACCATGGCTGTTAAAGAGTAAGTCATTCTCAGCCTTACCTATAAGGCTGCTTTGCACATAAAGCTACCACTATTTTCCCCCTATATAACCCTCAATAATGTATCAACTTTGTATTTGGCAAGGCCAGAACTCCATCTTAATTTCAAAATTCATTATTTAATACTCCAAAGCTGCCTATTTATTTTGCATATTTAGGCAAAGCTTTCTTCCACAGAGCAGACAGACATTCTCCTCCTTGCTAACACAGCCCCTGCCCCCAGTGCCAAGGCAGCACAGGACAGACACACAGACTGGTTCGGAGCTCTCCTGCAGCCCTTCAGTGCCAGGCTGGTCACAGAGACACTGACGGGGGTTTGTCAGTCAGCGTTTGGTGCCCAGGCAGTTTGCCCTGCTTAAAACAATCCTCATTCCCCTTCTCTTGTAATTTCAACAAAGTCCTTGCCCTCCTTCAAATACTTAAGTTCTCTGCTGTTTCACATAAGATTATTCCCCCTTACCACTTTCTGACACAAGTTTCCTTCCTTTATGCTCCTCCATAACCACTCACTCTTCTCCCCTCTGGTTCTCTGGCATTTCTACGTTCGATGAACTCCCCAAACTTCTGAATGCAGTGTTTACAATCTTATCCCTGTGACAGTTCCTAGTCTGTTCTCCTCTGTAATCCATCTGTCTAAGGAAATCTTTTTGGCAAAGCCTTCCAACAAATGTTTTGCAAGCCAAAGTTAAAAGCTGGTTCTTCATCTTCATGCTCACCTAATCTGTAAACCACTTTCTGTGCCATCAGCCAGACAGCTGATCATAATTCCTCAGGGAATTGCCCTCTCTCATTAGCCATGTCAGCTTCTTGTCTGCCATCAGCTTTTTTTGCATGTTCTAAGAGGTGCCAGTCCTTGCTTTCCCACTCTTTTTCTTCTCTCTGGCCATTTATCACCTACAAAGACATTTTCATAGGACTCCTGGGGTCAGCTCTCTAATGTAGATATTTGAACAATCTTACCTTGCTTTATCACATCTCCTTGTGGATATCTAACAACTGCTTCCAGTTCAAAACAGAACTTTATTTTTCTGATTGCCCATCAGCTTCCAGGCCCTCCTTTTTCAACTTCCTATGGATTTATCATCTTGAACTCAGGGAAGAACTTCAAGACTTTTAATAAGTAACATTTCTAAGATCTATCAGTTCATTTCCATCTGAGAACATAAACCCTCACCTGACACTTCAATCCAGCACTTCACAATTAACATTTTCTTCCACCTTGGCTCTACTCACACCCTTTCAAATTACTGCTGCAAGCACAACTTCATGAAACTCTTTTGCACCTTAAAACACCCCTTTCTTATTTCTAAGCCTTCCAGATATATGCTCTTTTGTTCTGCTGCCCCTTACATTTGCTGAGCAATCCCATTTTTCCCCTCCCCATTCACTCTCTGCTTCACTTTACTGTGGTGGCTCCCCAAAATTGTTACACTGGTGCCCTGAATTGGTGTTAGGTGGACTTTTCAGCATGTATTACAAGAGGTCTTCAACACATGGTTGGATATCGTTGGCTTTATGGTTGCATGGAGAAGCAAAGGGCAGTAACAGTAAAGTACCAAATGATCCAAGGAACACATACTCAAAAGTTAAACAACTAAATTTTAACATAAATAATATTCATTAAACTATTCTTCAGTATTTGTGCTGGTGGTAAACTAAAGCAGTCCTTATTCCTTTAAAAGTGATAGGACGTGGATCACTTAAGTTAGGTGAAAGTTTATTGTGCAGCCAAAAAGGTGCCTTGTAAACCCCTTTTTTATGTATAGAAAACAATACATGATTCTGCACGTCATCATTTATTTGTCTCTTCTCCACCCCTTCCTGACATTTGCACCTTTTCTCTTTTCCCTTCTTATTTCCTATTCTTAAACTCCTGAAATGATTTATTCTCCCCTCTCCATAGCTGAAAACCTGACACCCATCAATTCGCTTGCAATGCTGGGATTTTTTGGGAATATGGGGGAAAATACAGAAAGGTGTTACACTCTGAAAGTTTTAAATGTTACATTCAGGGTCTTTTGTATCATTTTGTTGTCATGATGACTCTTATCCTTTCCATAATATATTGTTTTGTCAGCTTCTAAACTACCGACTTTAATCCATCATGCCATGCAGGCCCACAATCAACAGAAAGGCACAGGAGAAAAAAAAAGGTGGCTCTTAATCATTATTAGTTCTTTGTGCAAAAGAACTCTGCTTTAACTTTTGATCTATGTACTTCAGACAATGCAAAAATCTACTTGAGTTTAATCTTCATCAGTGCTTTGCCCGGTACTTAGGCCAACAGGATGACAGCATTACCAAGTTACCATGTTCTACCCGCAACACAGAGTGAAATCACCCCACCCAGGATGATGTTATGGAGAGAGATTATCAATATCCAAATCACACTCAGGGAGATTTTGACGTGTTTCCATGTCTGAGCCCAGGGGCTGGAGAGACCCACCTTGTATTTTTATATATTTCTCACTAGAGAACTTGCACAGTGTCCATCCAGACCGGGGGGCTGGATGAGGCCTCTGGTGCTGTGTTCATTTGGCTGCCCCGAGTCTCTGCCTGTGAGCTGTGTGGCTGACTGCACACAGGTACATCTATGGATATACTGGCTGACTGTGCATATATATGTATATACTCATGCACCTTCAGCCTCACCTCTGGTCTGACCTGGGGCTATGGTGTAAGTTGATTCAGCCATGATACAGTTTCCTCTCACATTTCATATTGCATCATTTTAGGACACAAAATAATCAAATAAATACAAATATGTCCAAAACATTTGTAGAATACATAATGCGTCCTACTTTTACTCTCAGGACAAATACCTTTACCAAAAAAAAAAAAACCCATACCAAAAAGGAAAACTGCTTTTTATTATTGCCGCACCTGCCAGCTGAGCTGCTGACTATCTTGTGGAGATAGATAACAATGCATCAAACAACTCCTTATTTACCAACATTATCCATTATCCTTGCTTAAGAGAAACTACGGAAGTGTATGAGCAAATAGTGTGGACTAACAGATTTAGTAATGAGGGACAGAGTTGTCCAACCAGGTGGAACAGTGACCCAGCTGTGGAGAACCCTGGCTGTATTTCGCTGCTGGGATTTTTCTTGGCTGATGTGTCTGTTCTCAGACACACAAAGCCATTTGACCCCCAATTTGCGACAAAGGCCTGTCAGCCAGGGCCTGATTCACCTGAACACCACCAGGATCACAAGCAAAGTCAGTCTGTGGGCAGTGGTGCAATCACAAACCTGGGATGAAAAGGAGTTTGATTGTGTTGGTTTGGTTTTGCATGACTTTAATGCTCAACCTACATCTTCCTCTTTTTAAGTGAGATCTGTGGCTTTCTTGGGTTTAGGCATTTTTTTAGTCTTATTTAGGCTGGGACACACAGGTTAAACAGTTTAGATCTAATCCACCAACTCCCAGTAAAACCATTACCTTTGAAAATTGACAATAGCACAGGGAATATCTCCCTGGAGCTGATGTTCGGTTTACAACAAAGACTGGTTTGCTCCAATTTCTTCCACAGCAACAAACCTTTGTTAAGAAAACTTAAGCTTTGGGGGCAAAATGGAACCCTAATAAAGTCAGTGGCAGTTTCTGTTGTTAACCAAAGCACACCAACACCATTATGTCCCAGGATTACGTGGTTCATGGAGCCACTGTGAGCTGCCTCCTGCTGCACACTTCACTTTAATGACAGCCCTTCCCTACAATGTCTTTGGGAACATAAACTCACTTTATGGCTAACAAAGGCAGGATTTTTTAAAACATGACTGTGTTATTGTAAAATTGCACTAGTATCAGAGAGTCATGAAAATGTAATTTTAAAGGTGTACCACCACTTTAAATTCTTTTCTGTCACCGTGTACTACTTGATTACATTTCATATCTTAAGGTATAACAAGTAGGAGTGCTTGAAAACAGGGTTAAACACCTGCAGGATGCAACCTTATAGCATTAATCCTGATTATAAACATAAAGGTAACTGATGCATTGTAATAGAATCTTCTTATGACCCAGGCTAAGACTGTAAAATGTAAAGCTTCATACTGTGCTCACCGTGTTCAGTTAAAAGCAGAAAAAATAGTGCTGCATTTTCCCCCTCCTCAGCAGAACTGCCATCCTCTCTCACAGGGTTTTCTAATCCTTTCTGGCACCTGAGGCATCTGAACAGTTGGTGGGAAGAAGTGAAACTGTGACGAAGTGAGTCTCATTTCAGATTTACAGTCCAATCACTCACAAAACCTGCCAATTCACTTTATGGCATGTACTGTGAAAATTCATTATTTAATATGAGCCTAAAAAAAAAAAACCTATTGGTGCACTACAGTAACTTGACTTTGAATTATAAAAGAACGAGTAACACAGTATGTGGTGTCTAAGTTTGTAGTGAGGTAGCCCAGCATATACTTAAAATGTCCTTTGTATGTTCCAGTCAAGCACAGCATTTGTTCAGCCAACAAGCTGCTCTATTTCAATATTTTTTCTATGTATTTATTATGTATTACATATATTTCTATGTATACATTACAAATCTATGTACTCATGTATCTATTAGGTGCTAAAAAGAAGTGGGTACAACAATGAATGGCTGGTCTTAGGTTAGAAATCATTTTGATTCCAAATACTTTCATTTGAAAAAAAAAAAAAAAAAAAACCAAAAAACAAACCAAACCCCCAAAAAAACCCCAAGACATTTTAACCCACCAGTTTTGAGATAATGGAAATAATAACTACTGAAACCAGGTAACTCACTAAATACCTTTGTTATTTTATAGCCAGGGGAAAAAAAACACCCTGTAGGGTTTGTGACCCTGTAACTGTGTCCGGTGATACTGATGCAAACTTAGAGCTACTCACTCTGGGCTCTCCTCCCCAGCCTGGCTTGGCCAGTTTGTGCTCTAAAAAAGGCAATTTCTCCGTCTTGCAGACCCCTCAGACACTAAGACAATAACTGAGGAAAAATTAACTTACACAAAATGAAAATACCAAGATGACTCAAGGTCTAGTTTCCTACTCTGTCGGCTCCCGTTGCAGAATCAAACCTGCAGTATCTC
Source organism: Oxyruncus cristatus (assembly GCA_013399855.1). Taxonomy (NCBI): domain Eukaryota; kingdom Metazoa; phylum Chordata; class Aves; order Passeriformes; family Cotingidae; genus Oxyruncus; species Oxyruncus cristatus. The sequence goes on from VXAY01001843.1 coordinate 2,053,979, forward strand.
TGGGCCTCTGGAAAGCACAAGAAGTGAGCAGGAGCTGGGCCATTCCTCTTTGCAAGAGCAGTGGGCTTGGATCCCCAGCTCCCAAAGCCACACCTTGATTTGCTGCTGATCCTCCCAAAGCACCACCTCACCTGGGCAGGCTGCACTCCCAGCCCGCTCCTGCCTCAGACAACAGCAAAGCTGCAGCATAATTTTGCAGCTTGCAAAATGCCAAGTAGCACCAGTTATGTAGTGAGACGACTTGACTAATGACTGCGTTTACAGCTGGTGACTGTTTTCAAGTGGCTCCCTAATTTTTTTTATTATAGCTTTACGTTACAAACATACACAATTAGAAATTTTGCAATTATTTATCCTAACAAAATTAAACCACGCAAAATAAACCTCAAGACGGGCTGTAAGTTTTTCTTTCCCCCCTTTATGTCTAATTCATTCTTTTCAATTCCTTACTTTTTATAGCAGCAGTTTGACATAATAAACCACAGTTTGTAAAAACCATTATGAATAAGCTTTCTAGTAGCAATCCTATTAAGTTACCTCATCAAGTGATGTGCTGTAATGTTTTCACATCAACTCTTTTTAGCTTTTCATTGCAGCATTCATAAGTGGCTCAGATTCCTAAAGCCTGAAAGTGTTTTATTGAACTTATGAGCAAAAATTTTTTAATGGAGCATAGAAAGGCACAAGTAATGTAAAAAACTCCAGGTTTTTGTTTGTAACTGTAACTCCAGTTCAATTACAAAAGTGTTTTTGAAAAATCAGTTAATACCAGCAGTATTGTAACAGCATTAATTAAAAGAAGGGTTGGGGTTCCTCACACGGTGCAGAGAAATAAGTTTACAGTCGAGTGAGATCTCTCTCACAGTTCAGGGTAAGATTGCCAGATCTCCATCTTTTTAGCTCACTTTTGTTAAGGTAAATTAACATTTCATCCCTTGGCATCCGCACTGTGATACCTCCTCCATGTTCCCTCTGAGCAGAGAGGCATCACTGCATCATCTCCACAAGCTCCAACCCAACACACTTCATTATATTCATCACAGTTATCACTTACGTTTCTTAAGTTTCAAATAACCCTAACTCCAAAGTGCTGAGAAGAAACCCAAAAGCTGAATGTGAGATAAAAGATGATTCATGAGACAGCAGGCAACATCTTATTTTTTCTTAAAAAAACCCACGTGGTTATAGTCATACAGCTACTGCACTTCCTACTAAGTCAGGATCAAGTCTGCTTCATAAAATATGTTTGGCTTATTGAATTATGACATTTCTAATTACTATGAGGATGAAATGATTAATAAAAACTGAAAGGGAAATTTTTCTTTTCTAACCATCTTCCCAAAAATCACGCTGCAATACCCTTTCAGCATTTCATAATTTTCAACCATATTACACACTAGCCTTTCATCTACTAATATTTCTCTTTCAATATGTTTCACAATATACATTTTTCCATTTTCCTTTTGCATGGCAAGTATCCAATGCTTTTGATTCATAATAAATAAAGCCACAGCACTCACTTCTAAATGTTCTTTTTCCACAAAGCCCCATGCTTCCTTTTACTCCTCCATCAAATTTGAAATATTTTACCCTTGCAGGTTTATCTTTCTCTCTTCATCATAATCAGGGTTGCAAGTTGAAGCAATCCAACTGCCAGAATTCTTAGCCAGGTGATGGTAACGGGTCTGAAAAGCTGTAAAGGGCAAGACCAATGGTTTTCTGCTCCTGTAACCAATGCAAGTTTTACACTTCAAACCCCAAAGAACTGGATGCTATTGAAGCCCTATTAAAGCACCATTAGCCTTCCCAAGAAGGGAGAAGTGCAGGGCAGACCTGCAAATGACTGTCACAATCCCAAAAACTTCCTTGCAATGCAAGGAGAATCAGGGCCAGGATAAAGTGCCTTCACTGCGGTTCATACCACACTGACACAGTTACACACACACAGCTTGAACAAATCTTAATCTGTTACTTTCAATTACCTTTCCTGATTTAATAAATCATGGCTGTACCCTGCTCAGAGTCAAAAACAGTGACAGAAGGAAAGAGGAGTTTGCAAGGGAACTCATGTCCTGTTCCTCTTTCCATTTGCAGTTGTACCTGTTGAAAAATTCTGCTTGTCACCCTTCCAAGAATGAAGGCTGACTTTTTACTTGTGAATAAGACAACTTTCTTTCCCCCCTCCTCCCCATCCATTTTAATCTATTTATGGTTTATGTCTTCGATTGTATTCTTATGGAAGAGTGGTTTAGTCATAACTCCACTGGAGACTTGAGTTCCACTGGCAACCTTCAACAAGTCACTCACTGCACCTCATTAATGAAAGTGCAAATCAGAGACAGCCCTAAACTAAAAGTGCTCATACAAGGGAGCACTGATCAGGAAATAATCCCTCTGCCTCAAAGAGATGGGAGAAGGAAAATATGATAAAACTATGCAGTGATTGGAGAGAGCGAGAACACAATGTCTAAGTCACTTTTTTTTCACATCACATGTTGAAGAAGATGCTCTGCTCACTGCCCAGCTCTGAATTCTCTCCAGTGGGCCTACATTTCTTGAGCACAGCACCCAGCCTGGACACGGATCTGTAGGACAACCTTATCTTTGCTCAAGGTGTCTTGGCCAAAGTTGCCACAGCTTCTTTTTTGCGCACTGAAAGATCACCTAGAGAACTGTACAAAAGTTTGTAGTTTTTTTTTTTTTTCTGTCAAGTCCACAGGTGCCAGTTGTAACTGAGGTTTCACTAGTCCAGGACTGACACAGGGGCAGCATTGGCTGAATCTTCACAAGCAGCCTGGTAATTGCTCTCATTCCACTGCATCTGTCAGCTCTGGAGGTGAGCTGTCCGAGGCCAACACTCGCCTTTACACACTCTGATCCCAACAACTTGATTCTGATTGAGGGATCCCTGTGCACCAGGGCACTGGTGAGCCAGGGAACAGCTCACCAGAGCAGCCTGCGCTGGGCTGGGCTGTGATGCACAGTCCCCAGCCTGCAGGACAACCTCATCCAGCCTGGACACAAGAAGCCTGCTGGCAGCTCTCCCGGGAATAACCTGCTTGGCCTTGCCTCACTTTTCCCCAGCAGTGCAGCAAGAACCTCTCAGGAAAACACCCTTTGTACAGCTGTTTTCTGCAAGAAAATGGTACAACAGCTTGAATGACCAAAGAAGAGGGAACTCCCTCCACACACAAGGTCTGTACAACATGTTGGGGGACCCCGATGCAGCATCCCTCCGATACTACACCACTGCAGGATTCCCAATTCGTGAAGGGATTCAAGATCTACTCCCTGTTGCTCCTCTTTTTATTCTATGTTATTAAGCCAGCCGTTTTATTAAGCCATTTGTTTTCAGACCTTTCTTACTGAGCTCCAGGAAGAACCCCACACAGTCTCTCTCCCCCCTTGCAGAGCAGAACCCGACTGGACTGGAGATGAACGTGTACCTCCGGCCCTTGGGGGATTCTGTACACACAGCAAGGAACTGTTCTGCAGAACTGCCACAAGTCTTTCTACTTCAAAACCTTCTCATTGTGTTTATATTTAATTGACCAGTGAAGCAATTACTTCCTTCAGAAAGAAATCAATGTAGTTTCTGATATTATCCTTACTTTCTTTTATTGTGGCCGGTGCAATACCCGTGGTCAGTGTTGTTCCTAATTCTTCCTTTTCAGTTCTTCAGTTCCACAGAAAAGGTACTTCTCGTGCAGATTGCAGTTCCTGTTTCCCATGTCACATGCCCTGACAGTTAGTTGTGTTTCTTGCTGCCTATTTTGCCTTGTTCTTGGACTAAGGAAACAATATTTTTCCCGTATTGGTTTCTGTGCAGTATTTTAATGGCCTGTTTCAAAATGCAATGTGTAAGGTCAAAAAGCAATACTCCACACAAGCTTATCTTCTCACAATAATTATTAGTAATGTAAGGTATTGTTTTAAATAAGTATGTCCATCTGTAGAAGGCCTGGAAATATTTTTTAGTGTCCCCACCCGAAGTAATGCAGAACACAAAAACCCTGCAACATTCTTTTTCAACTCTAATGTTTTCACAAGGGCATACCTTCCTACGTTTTATAAACCTGCTTTATTTTATTACATGCATTCATATAAAAGCTATAAACCAGGTTTTACATCACTTTCAGCTTTTGACCATTCATCAGTTTTCCATGATAAAGCCACAGTGAAATCAATATCCTTGTAAAGCCAAGCTGTCAAAAGTTACTAGACTATTTCCAAAGGCAATTCCAACGAGACAGACTACCAGATGTTTTCAATATATTTTATACAAGATTGCATGATAATTTTAGTGGGGCTGAAAGAAACAATACAACAGGTAGAGTTTTGAGGTTTGACATTTTAAATAGCAAGCCCAATTGATTTTTACAAGATACCAGAGACAAAAATGCCACTTTTGGAGAATTTATACCCAAACATTCATCCCCAGAACTTAAGAGCAATTGTGTTGTCAAACAGCAAAAAAAAAAAGGAGACAGCCTTTAGCAACAAAAATGTTCACTATACCTATAAGTGTATGAATGTGTCTGTACTTATACACAAAAAATGTATATTTTATATATACACATATAAGGTGCATAGAAGCATAGGCACTTCACTGTATTAATTTTGCCCTTCTACTGATTTACACTTTTATTTCTTATAGAAGACTGCCAATTATGATTAAAATCCCCCTTATAATTAATTCAAAATTTTATTAAATCCAGCTTTTATAACTTTAAATATAATAACGCCAGCCGAGCCAGGGCAAAGAATATGTCTAGTCATTAATTTTACTTGTATCATTTCTCACTCCTCAAAAAAATGGCAATAAAAGGATCCCTCCTTAGAAATCAGCCTGGCCATGGCCATACTCATCTCCATAATAGCACAATTTCCAATTCACGCCTCATTTTCATTAATGTTTCCAGCCATAAATTTTTTAAGCATATGATAAAAAATTTCTGAAGCGGCATAAAACTAACATGAAGAGGGAGTTCATTAGTATGTGACCCTAATTAGAAATTCCATATTAACTTCCCATTTCTACTTGTTCATATCCAGTAGCACCAGGCCTAATATGTGGGTATTCTACATTTGTTTTAAGAGCTTTTCCCCCCTCCCTTACTCATTTTTATTTTCACACAATTTCTATGTTTCCCCCGCTATTGAGTAAGTCAACAGACAACTGTATCACAGCAGCACCTCCTGTGTCACAAATTATCCCGGAGAATTGTAAGGAGCTACCAGCTCAATGCTTTATTAATGATACCAGATCATAAAAAGAAAGGGGAAATTGCTGACTCCGACTCTTTTCTAATGTTGGGTGATAAAAATGCTACTTCAGGATTCAGAAGGTTAAGTTCTAATGTGTATTTTGAATAGAGTATGCTGAAATAATTGCCTCATAAAGCAATGCATTGACCAGCCTGCTAATGGCTGTAGAGTGCAAAACTCAGCAAAGAGTGCCAAGCTTACTGGAAAAAATGCTGTGGCACTACTTTTGTAGCTTTCCAGATTAAGTTAACTTCACCCTTTTCCACTTTTTTGCTCTTAATCCTGCCAAAAGAAACCCCTCCCACCTAAAGCATCAAGGACTCCCCCCTTGGCTGTGTTAGGAGCAAATTATTAAAATGCAAAACCAAAAGAAAGCAAACACCCATGGAAATCTGAATGCAACAGTAAGAAATGGCAGTCACATTTCACTCCCATGAACCCAATTACTAATTTATTGGTTTTTTGTTTTCTGCTAGTTTCAGTTTAATACCAAGCCAGTAGCCAAACTGAAAGTAAAGCAATAATTACATTTTAGAATATTAATGGATTTTCTAGCTTATAAACTTCTCATAACAAGTCTGGATAAAGAGGTTTTTTTCTGCCAGTGCACACTCCAGGTCTCAAAGCAGCACAGCAGTGCTTTAAGCCTGTCCCTGATTATAAAATACCCAGGAAATCAAACAATCAAAGTGAGACATCCATATACACAATCACAGAATACTCTGAGTTGGAAGGGACCCACGTAGAGGAACACAATACTCTACAGTTGTACCCAGAATTAAGAGAAAAATTCCATTAAACCCCCCTGTCAGGTACCTCTAGAGCCCCAGAACCAGGTTTAAAGCAGGACAAGAAGGCTGAGTGCCCCCAGTCCAAACCAGGATAGTCCACAGCAGTTACTGCATCGCTCCATCCCTCCCTGCTTGGTGCTGCTTCCAAACCCAGCCTCGGCTCTGTCCACCCTCCTCCCTCGCAATAGGGACAGTCAGTCACAACAGCACAGATGCACAGCACGAGTGTCTCCAACCACTTCTGCCCACCAAGAGCCAAGAAGCTGTTTTCCAGCTGCCCCACTTCCCAGGAATTGTGTTTACACGCAGTGCGTGGGCAGTAGAGGGAGATGGCAGCTAAAGCCCAGCAGAGCGCAGGAGAAAATACAAGAAGGAGACAAGTCAATGTTAACACTGGGTAATTATCAGCTGTAATTAACATCATTTGAGAGATTTAAAGTGTCTTTATCTCTGGGTCATGAGTGAATAATAAAAAAAAAAAATCTGTTTGCATCTGCACTCCTAGAATAATGTTTTTATGCAATGCCCATTTTACCTTCATTTTATCACAAGTTTCAAGCACACAACCACCATGTTTTCAGCTCCAAGTTTTCCTGCAGTCGGTCCGTATGGCTGTGGCTTGGTAATGAATTGTTTTCAGTCACTGGCAGAGCTCTAAAGGTAACTTATGAGAAACACAGTGTTCAGAGCATCCCACAACTTCCCCAACACACCACTCCCTCCCCTGTGACCTGCAGAGCACTGACACCATCTCCCAACCTTCACCTTGGTCACAGCTCTATTTTTAGAGACACTCACATGTGAAAGGAATTGGTAATATCATATAGGATACCCACACTCCCAGACCTTACATCTCAATGCCAATAAACTAGGCAATTATAGGAGAAGCCCTCAGTGTTAGAACTTACTGTCGCACAAAAGGCTGACAAAACCTGAATTATAATTTTTGTACTGATTAAAAAACAAAGCTACAGCCCATAGATTTTAACACTTTCTCCCTGAGCTGTGTAGGTAGAGCCTCAAGGTACACACAAGCGTCTTGGAGGTTTTTTACATCTACTTAATTTTTTTTTTTATCTACCTGAATTCAGTGACTTACCAATAATTTTAATTTGAGAAGCAACAGATGAAAATGTTACAAGTTCAATAATAGAACTCCTTTTGGCATCAAAGTGGTTTGTATTAACAGTCAGATGCAATCTTTTATGAGCACTTCTCATATGTTGATAACTACTGCAAATACCTTGAAAATTACCCTTCACATAAAACATATCCTGAGCTGGGATGTGTTTGGGGTGGCATATATTTAACTGTCACGTTCTATTAAAATATCAATATAGAGAAGAGTGAAACAATCATCACAGCTGAATAAAAACTTGCCTAGGCTAAATATCAGTCAAAAAATGCCAAACTATAAAGTGCAATGAAGAATTCCACTGACTAATAATATATACCAACATCGGTGTACAGAAATAAACCTACAGTGAAGGTACTAAGTTTTTAAAAGTCCTTGGTTTTGTCTTGATTGACAGATGTGCAATTTTAAAATACAAATCTTTCATGAAAAAAACAGTGACATCTCTCTACATTATAAAAACTAATGGATCAGAACACTGATTACTGGAAGAATAAATCAGCATTTGAGATCTTAAGATGTCATCAACCAAGCATCACACAGTGTGGATATGAGATGTATTACCAGAATCATTTGATTGATTTATTGTTAGTTTTGCAATCAGTCTTTTCAACCCTTTTTTTCCCAACCCATTATCACTTGTGCACAAAAATATTAAAAGCCCTTTGAGTGCAATGTGCATCAATAATTTCATCTATTCTTAAAAGATTTATTACAAACAGAAATTAAAGATTCAGCTTCATTTTTGAAAGTGCCCTTACGCTTTCCTCTAACAAAACATAAACAGGATAAAAGCAAACCAGAATGGCCTTTCCAGATCACTGTCTTACATAAAAATTCACAGACATCTAAAATTCCTGCTTCGTTTTAAGGGTAAAAATTAAAATTATTTTCAGTATTTCTATCCTCCTCCCCCCTCCTCCACACACATACATACTCTGTTTCCCCCTGGGAAATAGTAAAAAAGAACTATTAGTTATTACTATAAGTAGTAGTCAAAATCCTGTCAAAAGGCAATTTTGATAGATTGCTATTTGAATAAAAATAAGACAGGCATTGTATTTATATGACAAGTACAGAGGTGAGATTAAATGATATTATGGAACTTCAGAATCATTCTTTTTAATTATCTCTGTTTGGATCAAGCACATTAACATGAGACAAGCCAAAGTTAGCTCCAATTCACATAACCTAGCAACGTGACGCACTCGAAATTTCTTTTCTAAGACTCGCCTGACTAAGCCAAAGCTACGGCACTCATCTTAATAGAACGGGCCAGAACATAAATCAAGACTTATTTTTAATCCTCTACAGCTATTCTGAGTACTTTCAGAAACTTAGATATACTTATTCAAATATATGTTCTCACCGAACTCTGCTACTTCTACTCGTTTGCTACAAAAACAATGGGAAACGGATAAGATGGGTATTAATGTGAACAAAAGGGCTATGATTTGGCACTAATATTTGCCTTCATTATATCTGCAGAGCATGCCATCTGCCCTCCAGCCTGAAACTTTTTTATTTACCTTTCACTCTCCACTTACAGGCTTTGGAGCAGAGCTCAAATAAACAAAGTAACATGTAAAGCAACAATCAGACAGACTGAATCCGGTGGATTTGAATGCAAACCTGACACTGTTACATAGGGGGTCTTAATCACCTCAGCTGCTCTGAGCACTCACTTGGCCCCATGTTCAAACCCTTTGGCTTTCTATTAAAAAATTCAGCAGACAGAAAGCATTCAAAGCACATGTGGATGGGTAAGAAACTCGCCTGAGATATTAGAGTGAAGGCTTAACTCCACTAAATACTATATTTATTAGGTCAAATCGTGACCAGGAAGGGATGTTTAAGGATATTACCAAGAAGGTATTTAGGTTTACCCTACGCAATGAACAGGAATCGCCAGGTACTGGTTGCATTTTGGTCTTGAGAATCACAGCATCCCACAATAACTCAGGTTGGAAGGGGCCTCAAAAGATTTCAAGCAGAAACTACTAATTAAAGCGTAGTCATCTCTGAGACCACGCCATGGTTGCTCAGGGTTTGACCCAGACGCTCTCTGGAAACCTCCAAGAGTGGAGTTCACACGGCTGCCTCTCTGAGCAAGCTGTTCTAAAGCCTAACTTCTCACAGCAAAGAACTTTTCCCTGTGCCCAGTCTGAACCCACCTTGTTTTAACTTGTGTGTCTCGTCCTCTTGCCAGGTACCTCCGTGGGGAGACGGGCTCTGCTTCCTTGATCTCCTCGCAGGGGCTGCTCTTCAGTTCCCCCACCCTTCTGCTCTCCAAGCTGAACAAGCCCTGTTCCCTCAGGGTCTCCTCTAGGCTGCATTCCTGACTCTCTGAGGATCTTGAGGGACCCTCTACACCTTGTTTTTGGCAGTTTTGAAGGGGCTCAACCCTAGAGCCAGAATTCTCAGTGCTGAGCATGGGGGATAAGCCCTTCCCCAATCTACTTTAAAGCAAAGCACCTGGGCTGGCAGGTACCAACACCTGTCCTACTCTATTACCTCCACCTGATTCTCCCTCTGGGCACTACTGGCAGTGCCAGGGCAATCTGGAGGCTCTCAGAAGAGACTGCTGAAAGGGGGGGCTTGGGGGTTCAGGTATCCTTGCCAGTAGAATGGCTGACCTGGTGAGAAAGACTTTTAAATGAGGGAGAGGGGAGGAAGAGTTACCAACAGCCCCAGAGAGGAATTATGGAGGGGGCTGGTGAGCAAAGGGCCTGGGGTGATGAGAGCAAAAGGGAACACAAAATCAACAAAACAAGGCTTAAATGGAGTCTCCTCAAGTGCCTGTGTAAAAGCAAGAAGTGCCTACAAAGCAAAATTATGGACATGGTAGTAAGGAATAAGCAATCCAGGAGGTTCCCGGATGTGGAGCGCATTGACGAACAAATTCCCGCTGATGCAGCCTGGATGGAGTGGCTGATGTGCCAGAGGGTCATGCTGACATCCTTGGGACCTTGATTTCCTTGCTATGAGGGTGACTGACCACAGAACCAGACAGGCTGTGAAATCTCCACCCTTGGGAATAATCAGAAGATGCTGGACCATAGAGAGCAGCCAACTCTAGGACAGCCCTGCTTGAGCAGAGGAGCTGGAAGAGATGATCTCCAGAGGTCCCTTTCCACCTGAACCACTCTCTGACACCATCTATGCTCCTGCTAACACCAACTAGGCTCTAAGTTATTTTTGTTGCATGCAAAACTTAGAACAAGGCAATGAAGACAAGACAGCTGTGACTTACGATGTTATTTTTCCTTTTTTCTCTATTTATTTGTCTATATTCCTTGCATAACCCAACGTGTAGTGAGATTAACAGTTTGAAGTTGGTCCCCACTGTATTGCAGGTATCTCTTGATTGTGTTAAGAGTCTTGACTTTATCTCACTAATGTGTATTGCATTGACTTTGGCTCTGTAAATCAGAAGAATTATGGAGTAATTTAACTGTTTTGCTTTTAAGTCTCAAACAGAATGATAATCACACATGTACAGAGGCCTGAAAAAAATATTTATATTTTTCCCAGCAGTTTTCAAATAATTTATATATAAGGAACCTCATTTGCAATCCACTTCTAAATATGGTGCATAAGTATTGTAGCAGTGTGTGGGGAGAACAGCTGAAAAATAGCTAAATAACTAGAAGAGGGAAAAGAAAACTCACGTCAAGCCACTGCAACTTGAGAGAAAAGTTGAGAACTTTTTCTCTAAGAGAATCACACTTATTGACTTCAGAAAAAAACTTGACCTGGTAAGAACCCGAATGTTCCTAACTCCCAGTCATGCAAACAAATCATGGCTCTAACCTGACATAAAGCTGAATGTGCCAGTTCTTTTGAGTTATTTATAGCCAAAAGAAACACACTCGACTGGAAGCTATATTTAGGAAAAGCTGGATTTTTTAAAAATAGAACCCAGACATGAATTTGCAGTGCCATTAAGCTGCTAGTTCAGAATGTCTCTGTGACATATTGACAACTTTTTTCTGGTTGGCTATTTATCTTTTGCCTTCTCCCCCTCCCACACTGCGGGGTTTTTTTTTATTATTATTTTTATTTTTTTTTTTAACATACATCTTTCTCTATTGCTTCCTCACTAGCACTGATAGCTCCAGCTAGTTCATAAATTCCACTGCTGCCTGCTGCCATGGGATGTGGTCATGCAGAAAATATTTCATAGGAGAAAGTGTTCTCTAGCTGGAGGCAGTATTGTCGATCATTACTGGGAACTGCAGCTACTGGGATGTGACTGTGTATTCATTTCATGCATTATAACACCTAATGTACATGACAAAATGTTGAATATAAAGTTAATTCACAAACTAGAGTAGCTGCTGTTGCTGCAGCTGTACAGAAAATACATATTATTATTCCTTCTCCCCTTCCAGTGCTTTCTAGCAATTTGAAAACGGTTCGGTTTCAACGTTGCTTAATTTCACCATTTATTTTAGCTTGGTTTAGTTCATTAAAGTTTGAAAAATGCTTTGATGTCCTTTGCTGGCAGCTGACATGCAATTTGACTATTGTCCCTTTGTGCTCCAGCCCATGTAGATATTCATGATGATAAACCTGCCCTTAAATAATTGGTACACAGTGAATTTTTTTAAATATTGAAAGGTAATTTAACACTATTCAGAGACAAGCAACAAAAATACAAACAATGTCTACAAATTATTATTATTATAATAAACACTAGGAACCAAATGGATAAAAGCTAAGAGATATATGAGGCAGATCATGCATTTCCACAGCAAATTCCTATTCTAGGGATTTGAACATATGCCCCAAACCAGCCAGGCTAATAACCTAGTTTAGAGGGAAAAAATACAGTGTGGGCCACACAGAAAAGTTATCTACCTCACAAGTATTCTTTTTTTTTGAATTCCCTCATTCCAAATCAGGAGCAAACAGGTCACCTTGGCCTTAGACAATCCTGCAGTAAAACCAAGGAGGAGTTATCTACTGCCAGAAGGAAAAAAATGAAACTCTTTCATTCTCCCATGGTTTCCACAAGGGCCTGGATGTTTCTCATGAGTAGTGAAGAAATGCAACAAATACCCCACACAACCATTTTCAGACCAAGGTGTCATCCCATCATACCCCCAGAACACAATCTTAATGCAGGAGATGATTAGAGAGGATTAAACCAGGTGTCCATGAAATACCAATCCAGCCAGTTCCCGAGCAGCCACGGGAACACCTCAATTAATTAGTGCTTCCTCATTCCATACCAGTGCCTGTAGCACAGTGAGAAACAAAGGACTAAAACCAAACAGCAAATACTCTGAAAAAAACCCAGTGTTTTTGGAACTCTCTGTTTGGAGTAAGAATATTGGTGACAGCTGCTTGGCTTCTGTGACATGCAGGAGGGATGTGATGGGTGAAATTATACACAAAGTTTTGCACACATCAACATTCTAATTCCACAATTAAATAACACAAATTTCTCTTTGCTATTTGCCCCATTTAGGTTCACCTTCTGTTTGCATTCAACTGATCCACTCACTGCTTTGAGGTAGTTACAACAGCAAGTTCATATTATCACCTAAAGTTACATGATGTACTTAATAAAACTGACATACAAATTGGGAAACATTTAATCCACTAGTAAAAGAATGGCTTGTGAGGAAACAGGGCAGTTTCAACAGAGCCCATCACTACACATAATCAGAAAAAAAGAAAGTGAAGATCTTGGAAATGTATTCTCTTGACTTCTTACACATGATAAAGATCATAGGGGTAGGACGTGGAAATTAAAAAGCAGGTTATCCCAAAGAGCTGGGTTCAGTTTTTCCACTGTCATATGACAACAGTAACAAAGAGCCAAAGCCTCAGTACAAATCAGTATATAAAGGTTAAAATAAAGATATCTTGGTCAATTTTAGCCTCCTGAGAATATGACACACCACATGTAACACGAGCACACCATTTAAGGATTACAGTTCTGAGAACACTCATGGAAGTGAACCTCCACTGATGTTGGAATGGTATTCATATGGAAAATATGGGATGTTTGTCAGGGTAGATCCTGATTTTAAAAGTACAGAAAGAAAACTCTTGTGACAGAATGTATGTTATTGTTTACAATTGATGTTATTGTGGAAAGAGCCATGGTATGAGCTGGAAATTCCCTGCAGAAAAGGGAAGAGTGGCCCTTCCTTTGGGCACTACCAGGAGTGATCACTGGGGAGGTGGTTCCCAAGTCGAGGATGGATTATTGGCACAAGAGTCAGGGAAAAGACAGGGATGAGCAGGGAGCAGCCAGAAGGGACTCTGTGGTGAACAGAGAACCTCACAGGAGCTAAAGGGAACAGAGCAGAGCTTCCTACAACTTGCAAAGCCACCAGCTGAAATCAGGGACCTGCCCCTACGCACACAGTACGAAGGAGAGGAGTTGAATATAAATCCCTTCTATTTATTACTTATTTGCTCCGAGTCTTCTGTTCAAAACCCTAAGTATTCTAGTTTTAATTCTAATAAAACCTGCCATTTAAAATATGTTAAAAGCCTTTCGGCTTTCTTTGGGGAATGCTCTATTTAAATCCACTTAAAAGATCCCGCTGACTCAGGGTCTCATTATGTAAGTGTATGATCATATTACTGACAGCCAAAAAGGAGCAAAATAGAATGGGAAAACCTATCAGGCCTGTCATCATTTGTTGCAGCACTGAGGACATACACACAGTATCAGAAGAGATTAATCAATTCTCAAAGCAGCACAGCTTTCAGCCTGATGCTTGGATTGTATCTGCAAACACTGAAAACTGTAAAGATTTTGGTGAAGGAAAATGAGAATCTTGCTTTGCTCTTTCCAGCAAATCCAAGCAAAATCCCTCAGAATAGTCACCTGCAGGTCAGGAGTCTGGTTGCAGCAGCGTGTAACACAAACTGCATTACCCTGCTGAAGATTATCCTAATTCTTCTCCCTGTTTTATTTACAGATAAAACAAAACCAGCAATGATCCCTTTTGTTACAGAAGAAGGAAAATTTGCCCCACCCCAGGGTAGAAAACACTGCAAAGGTCTGCTGCTAATGGAGCATAAACCATACTGAAATGTCACTGAAAAAATCTTTCCTGGTAGATTTCTAGGATTGCTGCAAGGCTCTGGAGAAAGGAAAAAAGATTCCTGCAGCACAGCAGCAATTTTGTTGAAAGAGTTGATCTTTCTGACCTCGTGGTAGTTTTATATGCAGGTCTAGGAAGGCTTTTCCAATTTACATGCATTATTTCCTTCCGACAGTTGTCACCACCAAATTAAAATTTCAACATATTATGTAGCAGTGTGTTAGATTCCAGTTAAATACAGGGCTAACTTCATCCTTTAGGTAAACACCTCATTCCCTACTAATTTAGGCTGTCTGCTGAAGGAAGTACTTAACCCCATTGAATCCATGGAGGGCATTTGGGCTGCACAGACTGGGATGAAAGAGTTACCTGTGCAGGTACTCCAGCTCAGCTGGTTAAGTTGGTCTGGTTCTTATCTCTAACTCCCTCAACTTTCTCCTAAATCATCTTGTGAAGACTTTTTTTTTTTTTTTTTCCTGGCTTCAGAAAACGGGGAGAAAAAAAATATATATATTCTTCCTTGCTTACAAAATAACTTGTAAGGCCAAAAAACGGGAGTTGGAATTGCAAGTCACAGAACTCTTTTTAAGCCGAAACATGGAGTGGAAATTTTATTCACTGCACTCCCAAGTGTCCTGCAATTTATATTATGACTGGCATAAAGGACATTTGCTGTATAAATAATACTTAAAAACTAAGGGCAGTTATAGGGCATCAGCTTTTTACCATTTGACTAAGCTGAATTTTCCGCTTTCTGTGGAATAGTCATTTGAGGGCTCAGTTTAGTGTTTTCTACAGAGAAATCCCAGAGTCAGGATGATGCTTTTCCAGCACTTTTCAAGATAGTGGAGCAGGGACTCCCACACCTAACTCTTCCCCGGGGACAGGAATCATCCCTTTCTTCTTAACAGACTGAAAAACACAGAGTACAGAACATGCCTCCAAAAACTTATTTGCAAATATTATTATGCTCATTTTGCAAATTCAAGCGGCAACAAGGCTGAAATAAGGAAATACTGCCAAGTTAACAAGTGTTTAGTACATATTATAACCTAATATTAAGCAAACTGGATCTTTTCAAACCAATACAACTTCTCTCTCTATGTTTAGGCATATAAAGACATGTACTAACTTTTTTTGAAATCTAGGTTAGGACAACAGCAGCCTGAACTTTTCATATTGGAATTAAACCACCAGGAGTAAATCCTTTGAACACAATAGTGTAGCTACAGGAAATCCCCTGAAACAATCATTTGTAACTATTTTCCTCTGTGCTTCATAAATAATGAATATTTAAAAAGAAAAGCAACCCACTGGTATCACAGTTTTTCATGCACCAGTTATGTAAGCAGGGTACAAGATACTCGAAATATAAGAAAAGTTGAAGTGGATAGCACTTTGTTTTTTAAGGAAAAATTATGTTATTTTGACACCTTGAAGTCATTATCCCTCACAGTTGGATTTTTAAGCCTTGTGGAAAAAAAACCCCAAAACATAACATGTTTTGCAAGCAAAACAGTTTACGAAACTGTTTGGAATACAAAACCATTATTCTCTTCATCTAACCTTATAAAAATGTTTCTTTTCACAAGTAACAAGCTATTTATTTTTTTTAATTATAAATTTCTACCCAGAACACTTATTCATAATCTGGCAAAGTAGTTTAGTATGCTTCTATAAATAGTTATGGGTGATTTAATTTTTGAAAAAGACTGGAAAAGAGAAACTGTCTCACCCACACTAAATTCCCAAATGTGAAAAACAATTTGCCTGAAAATCCGTACTTTTCCCTTTTTTTTTTTTAATGGAAAAACGTGGGGAACCAAGGTCATTAGAAAGTGAATACAAAATTATTGGATGCATTTGCCTTACACCTCATGCTCTCCAAGCAGGCAATTTGGATAATCTTTCAATAATTACAATGCGTTGCTACCATCCCATTAGCTATTTTAAAGAATGTAGTACGTTGAGGTATAAAATGGAACAGTACAACAGACAACACAGCAATCACACAAGGTTAACACAGGAAAGCAGGATATTAGGCATGCCATTATTCTCGGTGGGAATTGGCCACGGTGCTAAGGTTCTCACTGTTGCTTCCTTAGAAAACTCTGTTAGAGGATGGAGCTCTAATTTCATGCCTCACCCAAAGTCAGGGCAAGACACACCAAATCATATCACAACTGAACATCATTTGCTTCACGGCTGCAGTTTTCCTTGGACAACTCCTACCAAAATACTGCAGGTTAAATTATAAAATCTGATTAAATCAATGTACCAAGAATGATTGAACAGCTTAGGTTAAATAAAAAAAAAAAATTAACCATTTCAGAAAATTGGACCCCAAATCTTTTAACCTGTTTTTACAGTACTTGCTGAGAGTGTTCTGTCCAAACAAACTCTGCTTGTGTAGATCCTTCCATCAGTGCAATCCAACCTGTCACTAGACCAAACCCTACTAGTGCCAAGGCAGCGTATTCCATCCATCCAAGGGATCCACGGAATGATCCCATCAGGGCTAAAAGCATGGATCTGTCTCAGGAAGTTCCTACCATACCTAGGACTTAGAGCTAATGCTAAATCTTTACATTTCCTCCTTAGGAATTAAACACAGCTCCACATACTCTTGGATACCATTGGAAAGCCAGGCTGTCTCTCCCAGTCACAGGGAATATTCCAGTGCCCTTGTCAGCACTCACAGAGATCCACTCTTGGAGCCTCCATAGCTGGAACAAACTCACAGGCACATTTTCCTTCACAATCCAAGACTTGACGTCATGTAAAGTCAAAGGGATCTTCCACTACTAAAGATGCACAAACACCCAAAAAAATCCCCACCAAAGCCCCAAACCCCAAAGCCTCATTACTGGAGTTTTCAGAGAAATTCAGTCTTCTGTATATCCATGATTTGCCATCATCCCTTCCCTTAGTCAAACTGGGAAAACAGTCTAAAGTTCTCAGCTGGGAAATAACCTCATTAAGTGTTAGCAAAATATATGTGTGGCCATGTAGTTTCATACTATAACAGCCATACTTGCATTTTTCAAACTAACTGAAAAAATGACCACCATTCTCCAAATGTACAAAGAATTAACACTTTTGTATGTGCCAAGTTGAAATCCAAACGAAATTAAAAAAAAAAAGGCAATAAAAAGAGATTTTGTGCATTACTTATTTCATAGCAACTTATAAGTAACTGAAAACCAGCTACTGCTTTTTATATATATATATTTGAAAATGATGAATGAAACAATATTTACTGTAACTGAAACACACAAATGGCAGAGCCTGTTTAAAAAAGACTAAATTGCTTCAAGTTTTCTAAGCAATGAAGTGGCCAGATAAGTTATTTTCATGCATCCAGTTGGCAGAACACGTTGAAATATTATTTTGCACACTGTGAGTGCACCTTACCATCCTTTTTAGTAGTCAGATAATTGTTAGTTGTGAGAGTGGGAAATGACTTAGCAGGTGCAGGAAAAGCAGAGCAGAAGGGATAAATAATGAAGGAGAGCATCACACCTTGGGAGAGGAAGATGAGAAAACCTGCAAACATGGAGAACTGATAAGACACTAAACCACAAAATAGCACCAGTGATCTTTTTGAGGTTATTATTGAGTGAGCCTTGACCAGAGTTTCTGGTTAGCTTTTAATGCAAATATTCAAATGATGTTCAGACATAATTTAAACTATATTTTGATATTTCTTTTCTTTTTTTTTTTCCCCAGTAATGAAATTCGAAGAAAATATTTTCACTGTTTGCAGACCTACTTATAAAAAGGTAGATCACTGGGAATTTTGGACAAACAGTGGCAAAAACAATAATCAAAGAAACAAGATGAAGAGCTTTGAAAGCCCAGTTTGTATCACTTATACACATGATAAAAATATTTTAAAATACGTTTTTGGAAATAGTATATCTTAACTGAATCTGGTGTGGACAACAAAGTTTAGACAGGTGGGTGATACCGAGAATGCTGAGAACAAAACAGAGGACTCAGCTCATGTGGTATTTCCTTCCAGATGATGCATTTTCTTTAATTTCACATTCTCACCACCAAGATTTATCCTCCTGCCCAGCCTTTGCTCTCCCAGCCTACTGCATTTTTTCCCTGTACTCAATTTACTGATTCTCACTTCACTTGCATGAAGGCAACATCATTAACTTCACTTGACACACCTCTAACTTATTACAACACTTAAATAACTTCAGAATCAATCCCATTATCTCCATCATTCAGGAAATGGAGAAGGAAGGTGAAGCCTGCCCTAATGAATAACCTCAGTGTTAAATGTACTCGTGCAATAAAAACCACAATTTAAGTGTCAAAATAGCAAATGTGTCCAGTTTTAGATTTAGTACTTCTATTCCTGGGCATTTCATACATCAGATGCCAACAGCTCTGCCTTCAGCTGGTTGCCACAAAATCTGTATTTTCATCTACATACTTTAAAAGAGCCTGCAAGCACCTCATGTGCATTCTTTTTTTACAAGGAAAACCAACAGTATCTTTTTAAATTGGTTTTGTGCAGCTGCAATAATTACAAAACCGTTGTCCAACTCGGAGTTGCTTTACACCCCAGAGGATGCATTATCAGGCACAGAGTGGTTGAAGTTGGAAGGGACCTCTGGAGGTCACCTGGTCCAACCCCACGGCTCCAGCAGGGACACCTCGAGCTGGTTCACCAGGACCCTGTTTCTGGCTGCACGAGAACATAAAAGAATTGCAAAATTGAGATTAAATGTTACCACTTTAGACAAACACCATCCAGTTGCACTTTATAAAGATAATTACAGTGTCCCTGGAGAGAACAGTTCAAGGTTGACACTGATGTATGAAGGACCTCTGCAGTGTGTTTGAAGCTGCAGAGTGCGAAGGCTCCTGCTGTCTCAGTTACACAAACCTCATCACTGCAGTGAAAAGCTCCTCTGCTTTCCCCGTGATTAATAATGAAGACAAACTTGTTCCCTTGCATCTTTTACTGAGTATACGTCAAAGCCCTAGTAAGAAAGGCCACTGATTTATAGTTACAAGGTGCACCAAAAAAAAAAAAAAAATTTAAAAAAATTTAAGTTTCATGGCCTATTCAAGTAGAGGATCAGAAGAGTGACCCAGCATATATTTCAGTGAAGAAAGGGAGAAATTACATGATGGATTTTCAAATCTTTCGCATATTATACAGGACTGTTACTTGATTTCTACTGAAATCAATTAATTTCAGTAGATCAATTGATCAATTGATTTCTACTGAAATCAATCTTCCTGTTCCAGTTCCTCATATTCTTCTTACAGTCAATGAACTGCTACAAACAAAACTATACTGAATTTCACTTTGCTTTTATGCTGCAGTTCAGATATACCATGATTTGGCTCAGGTTCTTTCAGATTTATCTAATTAAAAACCAATCTCTGAATAGAACTAATTCAAATATGGCAAAGTGATGGTTCTGTTCTATTTTAATGGCATTCAATGTTACAGTCATTTAAACCTTTGGATCAAAGCACCTAGAAAAGTTAGAAATCCTCTTGCCAAATCATTAATGAACTTCTAAGAAGACAAGGGAGTTACTTTTCCTGTAGAGAGATTGCATTACTTTTGCTTTGCATGTTCATCTATAAACAGCAATTGCTTTGTGTCAAAAGACAAACAGCTAGGTAGACAGAATGCTGATGCCATTCAAATTCCTACATTCTAATTTCTTTTTTTTTTTTTGAGAAATTCTATATTTCTACTCTTCCAATAAGGCTTCTGAGATATCCATTAGGCATTGACAAAAAACAAATGAAAGAAAAGCTTTTTGTTTCATTTATTGTTTCATATCTCCTGTTTCACAAATTCTCACTTCAGATGCTGCGGCTCACTTGAAACCACGAAGACAAAAAAACCCCATAATTTTTTTAAAAGGATGGAAACAGGACTGTCCTTAGCCATTCTATCACTGAATGACACCAGTACATAATGGATTTCTCAGCGGGGTTTGGGCAGTCAGGTGAACATCACACAGACAAAAGCCCAGTAGGTCCCTGTCAGGCAGGACAAAGCCATGTGTCTTCTCTCTGCAGGCAGGAAACCCGGTCTCTTCTCCAGTCCTCTTAGATATAAACCCACAGCCATGTGCACATATACAGAAGCAGAATCCCACTCTTCTTGCCTAGGCCCAAGTTGGAAGGTATTTAAGTTCTGGGGAAAAATAAGAGGAACAAGATCCAGTACAAATAAAGAAAGAATTGCCACAGGTATGGCAGGGTTTACCACACCCATGCACAAGCATCTGATTAATTTACACAAGTGCCCAAGCAGTTCATGTTTGAGTCCCCAGTTAGTTCACACATGGGCATCCTATTAGCTCCTGCACATGTGTTTAATCAGGGCATGCACTGGTGCCCAGCTAATTTATGCATGAATGCCCAAGTAGTTCATGCATGGGCACCCATCAGCTAACAAATGACTTGGCCACCCATTGCACGGGTCAGGTGGCCAGTCACAGGGGGGTCCACACGGCTCTGCCACCAGGTCACCACGTGCCAGAGCCTCTGCCAGTCTGAGCAGCACATGCAGCCTCAGCTCAGGAGGGTCCAGGGAGGGAATCAGCTGCTAGGGAAGGAACCATGAGAGGGGAAAACTGCTGGGAGACACCTGACAGGAGTCACAGCAGGAGAAACTGCTGGAAACATGCAGTCAGAGCTGCAAAAGTGAGATTCTTTGATGAGATTTTCAGTTTTAAAAACTAATTACTCCAGATGACTCCGGGTCTCCTACATCTTGGCTATTTCCTCAACCATCCTGCTCCAGCCTGTTCTTCTTTCCCTAGCTCGTTCTCTCTCATACTGACACATCTTTCTGGTGAAAACTAAAAGTGAATATTTCAGTCTTACTTTTGTTGTCTTCAGCTCCCACTAACAGTCAACTGGGTGGACTATGAATCATGATTAGAGTGCTCAGACACTCCAGCTTTCAGTATGACAATAAACTTTATGCTTTTTGGAAGACAAATACTGCAGATGTAATGCTACGAGATAAATTCTTGATAGGAATAAGGTAATACAAAATGCTCTAGTAGAAAACCAAGTACTAGCAGGAATTAGAAATCGGTTTTCTGCATGCTTACTTCTATGCCAGCATCATGTAAAATGTAATTCTAATAATTTAAGCTGTGTTAAAGAAAAACTCAGAATCTTAGTCACACAGCAAGCACACACTCCTGTATAAATATGTACACACACTTGATTTAATGCTTCCAGTCATTTTTGACAAAGCACACACACAACATGATATACACATTACTCAGCCAGCACAGTGTAACTAATACAAAATTGTAATTCACAACGATTTAAGAGGTCTCGTTTCCTTTATAAAGCTGCACAAAGAAAAGCAGCAGAGCCCTAACAGCTCAGTGTTTCAGAAATGCAATTACGTCCCATGCAGTGACTGCAAACAAGCTGCAGCCTCCTCTTTCAGTCGTGATGGACTCTGCAATATGCCATCAAATACTTAACTGCTCGTTGCCCATGTACTATTATTTGAAGATCTCTCTAGTGTACTAATTAGTTCAGAACATAGATGCCAAAATAAAATGACATAAAACAGACTAATGCATCACAAATATCCCACCTGAGTCAAATAAGGAAACATCTGCTAAAGAGCTTCAAACATTCATTTTATTTATTGTGGTGGGAAAAAAGTAATGCATAAAAAGGAAAAAGCAACAAGGTAAAATAAAACAAACAAACAAAACCAAACAAAAAAACCCCAAAACAAAACAGAGAATAAATGACCATTTCTTCTTCTTTTCTAGAGCTGGATTAATTCCTTCTTTTTAATATGTAGCAGGTTCAAATATGGGCCTATTTGCACACAGCACTGGCAATGGGGTCTGAGCGTTTGGTGAGAAACATGGGGCAAAAGGATGCTCTTTTTCCCTGAGCTTCATCACCTGTGTTCATCACAGAGAGGGGAAGAAAGTTTCTCGCCTCAGCACATATAAGAAACGCCCTGAATCCCAAAAGCTGTGCTGGCTACACCACCAACAGTACAGATGCACATCAGTGCTTACTCACCCAGCCTGAGAGCAGATCCCCTGTCTTACATTCCTGCTGCCTCAAACAGCCACTCTGCAGGTGGGACGGTGGAGCCTCCACGCAACAATTAGTAAAATAAACCGAGCACAGCGAGCAGGCTCGGGGTCACAACTGGCAAAGCACTGGAGGATCCAGCTGGGGGTTAACACACAATGCGTTCCTGAGGAATTCTAACATTGCTAATTTTCTTTAAAATGTCTGATAAGCACTTCTGATCCCAAGTGTTTTGCAGCATTTCTGTTTGTTATTAAAGACCTGGCAGCATTTTAAAGCTGGATGAAATGCTCCCTACGAGTAACAGTCTCAATCTAGAGAAGAACATTCCACTGTTAATGCAAAATAATGATATATTACACTAAAAGTCTTCCTACATATATGCTAAGCTGAATAAATGACAAGTGCTTTTCTTGTGTCATATTAAATCTCTTAAACACCGTCTCTTTTGTCTCCCCAAAACACCTTCCTCTCATTCTAACACCGATTTGAAGGGAGCCACTGCTATGGGAAAAATACCCAACATGAAAAATTTTGTGGCAGTTTGTTACTCAGACATCTTGAAAATAGTACATTTTGCAGGCCAAGCAGTCTTGACTTCGGGAATTTGACTTAATTTATTGTCATTTAACATGAGATAAGTTAAAAAAAGAAGACATACTACAGTTCTACTGTACACTAACTGAAAATTAAGAAACATCAGGCTGCTACAAGAAGTAATGTGTATTTGAGTGCCGACTCTCTCTCTGAGTTCCTAAGGATAAAAAGTAGTATAATGTGAGCTGATATTATGCATACAACTAGTCTGATTGGGTTTGATTTTTTTCCTTTGGCCAGGCTTACAGTTTGTTTTTAAACACTGTTATCTTTTAATTATTTTGTTATCAATACTGGCGTGCAGCCCAGACGATAGGCACTGCTGATATTTGCCCATTTTCTCCATTTACTTTAGGGTGTTGACTAACAGAAGTAGGAAAACATTTCTCTGTTTGCCAAAATTCATTACTGCTGTTTCAAAATAGCTTGATGTGCTCAAGTCATAGTGATGCATA
The DNA here is from genome assembly GCA_013399855.1 of Oxyruncus cristatus. Classification (NCBI taxonomy): domain Eukaryota; kingdom Metazoa; phylum Chordata; class Aves; order Passeriformes; family Cotingidae; genus Oxyruncus; species Oxyruncus cristatus. Next base: position 2,077,374 of record VXAY01001843.1, read on the forward strand.
CACACACACCTAACAATCTGCTGGCATATTTTTAAACTTATTAATGGAAACATGACAATTAGCAGAACAACTGTGAAGCTATTAAGGATCAATGGATGCATTTACTGGGAGGAAATGAGAAAATAACTCCAGTTCCTCTGATAATGCTTTTAAAATTATCATACTCGCGTAGGAATGGATTCATTTACAGCAACAGTTTGGAAGCAATGGGATTTCTGACAAATGCTGTGCTCTGCTGAGTTTTGATTACTAATGGTCAAAACTGCTTGCAAAGTGCATGCCACCTTCTCAGAGATAAGAGGGAGAAATATGGCATGAGGGGAAAAAGCAGGGGTTAGTAATGCCCTTCCATCTGAAAGTAAAGGCAGTGCCAGAAACAGCTAATTACAAACTTGTCGCCACACAGCTGGAGCTCCCGGGCTGACAAAGTCACCCACAACAGTCCCAGAAGAAACAAAGGGAAGATTTTTCTCACAAAGATATTCCTGCAGTGAACAAGTCTACAAGGAACTGTAAACCCACAAGGAAAAATACGGAACCAAAGACGCTGCAGCTTTGTGTTTTGGACTCTGCCAAAGGTGCAGAACTAGTTCTGTGCCGAGGCCAAGGAGATTTCTCACTTGTCTAAATACAGGCTGGTGCTAATTACCCTGGTGAAACACAGTCACCACCATAGCACAGCGTCCCAAATGGGCTCCAGCAAACTCAGGACCCCGTGGCACTCTTGTTTGAGTGGCAGGGACTGTGAGGAATGTACCCACATTGCAGAGGCCCACCGAGAAAGGACTAATGCCATTTATTCAGGAAGAAAGGGGATAAGTGAGACTTCTGTTACATTTTCCCAGCTAAAGAAAAAGACGGGGCTTGCTGCATTTCTCAGAGTTTATAAGGCTTGACCCAGTCATGAGGGACAACCCTGATTCATTGTGCAACCCCAAACCATTGCAGCTTTTGGGCTCATCAACAGCACAACACCTTTGAAATTCACATTTATGGCCACCCCAGACTGCTGAGGGCTTTGTCATCTGTCTCAATAACTATTGCAACAAACAAGCAAATTCTATGGACCAGAGAATATTCTCCCATAATGTTTTCTCATGTATTGTTTATACTATATATTTTACCATTTGCAACATTATTAGAGGCCTCAACAATCATTTGGTAGTGTCTGCAACATAATTGAATAGAGTTTTATTATCCCAGTGAGTAGGTATAAATATTTAATTCTTATGTACCACATGACAGTGGGAATTCTATCAGCCAATAAATCTTTTTGTTATGCCACTTCTGCACATGTACTTTCTGCTGAGACACAAGTGCTTCTACAAAACCCTCCCAGATACTTCAATGAAAATAAAGTATTTGGCAAGTCATTTTTATTTAAAACTTTGTCTCTCCTTCCCATATATAATAACGAAAAATGGGGGATTTTTGGAGTGGGGAGTATTTTATCCTTTTAATCAAACTTTTATCCTTAAATCAACCAAAGGAGGGGAGAAAAAGAAGCCATAAAAACCAACAATGGAATAAATAGATACCAGTTTAACCCTCTGCTTCCCAGGATTCATTTTCTTTTCATTTCCTGGGTAACACTGAGCAAAAGTGCCACCAAAGAGGACAAACACCTTCTTCCAGGCCCACGCTTTCATGGAAGCTTCAACACACACAGTGAACCTGAAATCAGCCAGAGTTTCAGAACATTAACAGGGATTTTAATATTCTGCACACAGTGTTATTTGTCGGAGTTTCTAAACAACAGATAATTTGGCAGAAATGGTTTTGTCATGCAAAGAAACAAAAAACTGCCATGAGGGATCCTGAGACTGTTTTTAGCTGCAGCAAGAAAGAAGCATCCCATCTCCAGAGGGCATTTACCTTCATAGAGAAAGTAGTGACTTGAGAATAGATAAATTGGGGATTTTGTTTTTTTTTTTTTTTTTTTTTTTTTTTTTTTTTTTTAATAAATTAAATATTCTGTACATAAGGAAAGGAGGCTGGAGATTTTCCTCTCAATTTTTTAAAAGTGAAAATAACACTGTCTCATAAATTTTATAGGAGTCCTAATTTTAGGAAAAAAAAAAAAAAGAGAGAGAGAAATAGGAGAAAGTTTTACAAAGTTCTATTAATTTAAGTCTGAATAAACTGAAGAAATTCACTAAGCCTTTTGATATGCTAACAACCAGATTTCCTCTGCCAGATGGGGGTATCCAGAGAGACTCAGTCCCTACTGCTACTGTTTATACAACAAATTATTGTTCTGTTGTCCTAGGGAATATGAGAGTGGGAGTTCAAGGTAAAGCCTAATCTAGATAGAACTTCCCACAAAATTAACAACTCTAATTTGTTTACGTTCAAACCCAACCTGGACTCAGAATAAGTGCTCTTATAATTCAACTCAGAGTTTCCCAGCAGTACTTACAGGGTGCTTTTGGACCAGCAGCAAAGATGAGCTCTTTTGCCTGGGTTTAGGCCTTTGGGGTTCGTTTTTTTGTTTGTTTTCCTGTTGCCTTTTTTGTTTCTTTGTTTGTTTTGTTATTTTCCCCAATCCAGGGAGCAAATGTAATGGATTTACTAGTCTTTTCTCAGGAGAAAGGTAAAAGTATGATGGCCTGCAGACAGACAAGACAAAACGGGGCAGGATGCTAAAAATCACTAGTCACAATCAAAACAACCATATTGTACATGAGGAGTCTCATTTAAAACAAACAATATAACAAATCTGCATCCCTGAAATTTAAATATATGAGGTAGAATTCTAAGAAAACAAGGGTTTACTTCTTTTCCATTAAATTCCAAGAAACAGAGCATTACAAAAGAAAATCAGTCAAACTCAGAGCTGCAGGCAGCATAAATTCTTCCCAGTGTAGTGGGCTCCAGAACTGTTCTGCTTCCACAGTTCCCTAATGCTGGAAGGCTCCCTGCACTTCAGAGTCTGTCTTTATATCCCAAATTATCCGCAGCTGAGGTGGGGACAGAATATCTAAAGGACTTCAGTCTGAAGTGGTGCAACAGGAATCAAAAGAATAAAAAAACCTGCCAGTGCAAAATGATTCTTTGGAAGTTTGCTTGACTTTGAAATAGTCTCCTTTCTGTCACCGCAGGATCACCGGTGTTAATTTTGTGGATTCATCTACGTGTGCAATGTTTTGAAAATGTGTTTCTATCAGTAGTCCCAACAGACCACCCAAAAAGCAATGAAACCTCACAGCTGCAGAACGCTGGGCTTGAACAGATTGGCCTTCACCAGCTAAACAATATCAGGCAGTATTAATTTAGACAGAGAACGTCATCTCAGAATGCTTTCAACCTAACAACACTTCCATGGGCAATATTCACTCTATACTCACCCTGCAAAATAGATCCAATAGATCAACTACTTTTGTTCTACTTTAGCAAGCGAAAAAGAGCTGAGTTATAACTGGGTTATAATGATTATTAATGTAAGTATATGAGAGCACCATGAAGAGAAAGGAATCAGATCTCCATCCAATTTGCTATATGCTAAAACTGCTATCACTTTGTTGAATTAAGTACAGAAAAACCAATTTGTACCACCAGGAATTTGGCCAAAGCTGTTTTTATGGTTCCACATAAACATTCAGTACCTTAGATGGCACTAGCAGCCACTTTGCAAAGTTACTCTCCTCACACCACTCATTTTTCTTCTAAATAAATGGTCACTTTAGAAGAGTTGGCTACTTACACATTACCTCTTTCACTGTTCCTAAGATAACAAGCTGTAATAATCATGGGGAAATCCAAGCTCATGTTTGATTTTAGGCTATCACTGTAAAAAAGCAACTGTCAACAGGCCAAAACACCATTTACTCTGCTGTATTCTCCACTCTTATCACCCTGGCACATTATCCATCTCAGTAGCTACTCAAAGAAACTCATGAAATTAAGTGTTTGGAGGGAATTCTTTCTACTCACTCCGATATTTACACAAGTTTTCTTTCTACTGAATGTTTAGCATCATTTTATGGAAAATGCAGACAGACTGTACACTTTAATTCCTTTTTCTTCCCCTTCTCTCATTCCGTATTTTCACAACTCAGGAATCTAAAGGCACTGCTTTTCCTTTCTCTTTTCAAGACTTGTTGATATTTAGAAAATTCCTCATTCTAAACAGTGGGGGTTTTTTGGGCAGAAGTGTTCAGTAACTTTCTGACTCCCACAGACAGTCCTGCACTCCCGTCCTCAAGGCCAAAACCATCTGGTTTTAGCAGCATCTTTCCAGGATTTTAGGTCTGAGGTCACTAACAGTGGCTGCATCATGAGGGTAAAAAAACCGCTGCTAATCTCACACAGAACATGCACGTACTCCCAGTTCTGCTCAGGGCTTTTTTTTAAGCCTTCTTAAACCAACCTTTGCAAACCTTCAAGTATTTTTCAAAGCTGAAATCCACCTGAAGAGAGTATTGAAATCTCCAGGCGTTTTGGTTTTCAACTGAAAACCTCTGTTCTCTTTCTGTTTCTTTACGTTTTTTACTCCCCGTTCCCCTTGTCCAAATGATCCACCTCCCTTGTTACACCTGGTTTTCAGCATTTGGGATGGGCAGGGCTAACAGACATTTGGGGCAAACATGTAAAGCTCAGCTCTGGCCGGTGGAATCAGGTATATGGAAAGCACATGACACACTTCCACCACATGTGGGCTGGGATAACTTTAAAACAAGCATTAAAACTTCTGACCATGTGGCTGGGACAAGTATGGGAGCCTTCTGATGCTTAGATATAACTGCTCACAGAGTTGGCTTAATCATATTTTACTCTTTTGAGAGATTTCCCTGTGATCCTTCCAAGAAGGTGAAGAATGTTGGAGTGCAATAAGGTGAAGAGTGTTGGAGTGCAATAAGGTGAAGATTTAAACATCAGTATGATATTTTTTCCCCCCTGTAGGAGCATAACACCTACACCGCCATTCTATGTGTTAGGACTTCTAATCAAGTCCTAACAAAACAATCCTGCACCTTTATAGATGTTTACATGTGAATCATCCTAAGGCAGGCACCAGGCGTGAAGGTAACACAGAACTCCTCTCTTTCTCTTATGTACTTGTTCCTATTTCTTGCTGCAATAATTAGGATAACACAAATAAGTAATTTTCTCATATTAGGTAGATATTTATCAGAAAAAAAAAATGTACTTGTTGACAAGGAGAAATGAAGCACTACGATATCCTCTGTACTTTACACTAGGGATAAGTGACAAAAATGGAAACTGTAAGGAGATAAAATGGATTCATAAGAAAAAGAAATTGAACTGAAATTTGAAAATAACCATTATTTGAAAACAGAAAAGGAAGCCTAATGAAATAACATTACACAACTGAATTTGATTCTTTCAAAACCACCGAAAGAGACAGACTGATTCCCGTTTATAATTTGGATTTCCTGTAACCATGCCAGAAGATGTCAAAATCTATTACAGCTGATGTCTGCCTCTTATCGTAGGTTATACTGTAAGACTCAACTCTATGCATCAGTTGACAGTACAACAGAATTGTAAAGATGTATCTCTGCATGTATGTACACAAATGAGAAACTAATGTTAAAATAATTGGTGTGTAACATTTGTAAAAGCTATGAGCTGGATATCCCAGTTACCAGGATCAGCACAGCCCCCCTTTCCTGCATGGAAAGAAGCAACAGGTAGACAAGCAGAACACGCAGCTCACTCCAGCCTCAGCCTCTCTGCAGAATCAACAGCACAGGCATCAGCTTGGGTGGGATTTCATTGCACTGATATGCAAAATTTTCACCTGGACACAACCTAAAACTAACCAGTCCAGTGAGACCCAAATGGTCAGTATGTGCCAAATTTAGTCAAGTTTAATTCTTAAGATAGCAATAGTGTCTGAGTTAGAACAGCCGGGACCAGGTCATCACTGTGTGGGTGTGACCCAAACTGTGCATTCTACACCCTCTGTGTCATTTCCCAGACACTGTTAACAATGGACCAGCAGCAGCAGCTGCCCAGAGCTCACCTGACCCCTCAGGCTCAGTTGGGTGTTAAGAGGCCTGTGAGACAGGAGGATGTTCCTGTCCTCACACCAATGACTCGGGTGTGAGAACTCCCCTCCGGGGAGTCAGTAGCACCTCCACACCCAGCCTGAGGGGTCACGTCTGCTGAGGGGCCATCAAGGATTCCAAAGATATCCCGTGGCTCACAACCACCCATTGTGGAACTCCCCGCCCTGGGGGAGGTCCTGGGCATTCCTGCCTGAACCTGAGGGAATATAATCTTGGGATTTTGGGACTTCTGGTACCACTCGTGGGATCCAGAGGAGGACCAGAACCTCCACTGGACTGTGACCACTGCTCTCAACCAGACTGCGACCATCACTTTGACCAACAGGTTTTTCCCCTCCTTTTACTCTTGGACTCAAGGGGCCATGTGAGGCTCAGCACGGAGGCCAAAGAACACCACTCTGTTCATGCCCCAGGGTGCTGGGTTGAACATTTGGGTTTTTGTGGGTTAGAACCAACTGTTCATCTGAATAATTGTATTTATTATATCATTTTTATTAAATTGTAATTCTGACTTATAATCTCTTTTGAGTTGGGTTCATTTCTCCTGACGGTTTACTAAATGTAAACCAGCACAAATAACTGTGGGTGGTGAATGAAGCTCTGACCAGAGTGAGCCTCCTCAGCTGGTCAGGATGGAATGCCAGGTGCATCACTCCCTTCACCACTGTCCCATCCTGCCTTTGCAGCCAATTGCCACCGGTTCCATATTCCAAACATGGAAGAGACCAGGATTTCTACAAACCAAGCCACTACTGCCCACTGGAACAACTAAATCACAGAAGCAACTATCTTTGACAAGGTGCAAACACAAACGGGCACTAAAATCTGCTTTTCCAGAAACACCCAGGTCAGGTGACAGTTTTCCACCTCTCCCTGAAGCCTCACAGTGTTGCACTTTAGTGGTATTTTGAAGAAAACAAAACATGCTTTTCAACATACAGAAAGCGTATTTCGTCAATAAGCGGCATCCTCAATAATGAAATAATCTGCCACTAATTTAAGAACCTACTTCAAAAACTGTTGTCTAGCTGCAAATTTTTTCCTTAGAAAATTCAATATTCAAGAGATCAACTTCTCAGTGATGTTTTATCAAGCAAGTGTAATCTTGGCAACATTATATTACAAAGTATTTTGTGGTCTTGGTTTCCATACACTTTTTAGAGAACATTAGAAAGGCAGATTTTTATAATTTGAAAAAAGGCCTTAAATCGTCTTAGACCTGTACACAGAACTATTATAAAAATCAAGATGCACTCGGGGAGTTCAATAAGCTCTGTACAGTCTTTTGTAACAAACATAAGATTCATTTCCATTTTAAAGCTTTATGACAACTTAAAGGTAAATACAAATCCAGCTGTCACCCTGTTAGTGCTGATTTTAAAAGAAAAAAGAAAAAGAAAAAAAAAAAAGAGAAAGAGAAAGAAAAAACAGATCAGCAACCAAAATCATCAAGTGCCTCAAAGTTACTCCAACCAATCTTTCTTTTACCTGCATTTCTCATCAGCTGAATACAGGACATCTTGCAAAGGATCAGTTTGATGGATAAGCAAACTCCACTATATTATCTAAAATCTAACAGGGTGAGATGCTGCAATCTATAAACTGTCCAGAAGCTCTGAGAATGGTAAATTCTGATGTAGTACATAAATGTTATGTATGGAAGGGTTTAAATAAGGACATACCAAATATTTTAAAAGCTCCCTAACTCAACACTGCTCATTTCCAGGTCTGTAGTTCAAGATAAACTCAATCAGTTTAACAAAAAAAAAGTGGCCGTGCATGGAAAGTCTGTTACCAAGGTAAATTAAGCAAAAGGATTAAGCCTAAATTCATTTCCAGGACATTCCCTTCTAGCATAACTTCACTGCATTACAGAGTAGAATCCATTCTTAAAATCTTATTTTTAACTAGTTCACAATTTCCTGCATCAGAATATACCATTAGATAATCCTGTTTAATATCTCATGTGCCAAAGACAAGTAGATAACATCGCTTTTTTTTTAATTAATCGTTTACTTTACTGTCAAATCTTCTCCAGCCTGTTTCTGCCTCCTGATTCTGCAAACACTGCGCTGCAACAGCAACAAGATTTCTGTGAGGTTCCATCACTGACGACAGTGTTTGCTTGGTAACTCTACTACTGTTACAAACCTGCATTAAACAATGCTAAATAATAAATAATTAATTAACACTAAATACCCTGGTAGTTGCTCCTCAGACAGGAAAGGGCTGTATCTAACATTTTACAGCAAGAAACAAACTGCCCAGCTTAATTCCTCAAGTCTATGTCACAGTTTTGTTACTGTGGCAAAAGATAAACTAAACTTCGAATTTACTTCTAAATTACTGGAACTATTTAAAACTTGACCTTATCACCTCAGATTTCATTCTGATTCATTCTCTCCAAAAAAAAAAAAAAGACAAACCAAAAAATCTCACTCTCAAAGTTACTGCCTTGCTCTGTCCACGGTGCACACACTGTACGTTTCCCGGGGAGAGGTGAAAACTTGATAAAAATCAGCACAGCAGGTTTGGAAGAAAAGTCACCACCTCAGTGGGAATAAATGACAGAATGCCATCAAGAAAGTACTACTGAAGTAATGTAAATATTAAAGGAACGGACAGACTATCCCGGAGAAGTTTTGCTACTGGAAAATAAACCCAGGAAGCGTGATGGGAGGAAAAGAAACAAGAGCAGGAGTCAGAATTGATAAAGGATCAAATAAGCACAATTTTTCTGTATGTTCTGGTTCTGAGCAGGCAGGTTTATCCTTTCTGTCTCTGAAATTTCATAAAATAACATTAATTCTTCTTTCAAGAACCGCCACATAAAATTTTCATGTAGAAATTAATTAGTTTATTTGCTATGGCCTCCTCAGCTGTGGATGATGCAAGAGCACCAATCCAGTTCTAGGCTTTAACACTGACAAACAAACCTCCCACCCCATAAATGATTATTAATTCTCAAGGGTCTTTCCACTCTGACAGAGTGTTTTAACTAGCTGGAATTATTTTTTTTAAAAAAATCAAGATACTTTTACACTTTTTTAAACTAAAGGTTTGGACTATATTTGAACTCCTCTCTTCCCTTTGTGAGCACCACTTATCAAAACCAGAGGAGAGACTGCAAGGTTGTTTTTTTTTTTTTTAAAAAAAAATAGGTGGTAAATGCTGTAAATATTGTGGGGGGAAAGGCAGTTCAGAGAATTATTTATTGCAAAGTTTAGGTATCGGCTACAAGCCATTTTCCTAAGCTGTCCTTATCTATATATCACACCTCGATGCTGAGTTCTTACAGCTGGATATTTATGAAGGCAATTTGAAGAGTGCCTTGAATAATAACACTAAGGAAGACTTTGCTCTGAGAGAAGTACCCCCTTTAACTCACTGCATTTGTCACAAGAGCAACACAGTGATTTAACATAATCAGCCTTAAATCACACTGTTCCCACAGTACATGTAGATAAAACAGCACCATTAATTCCGATTTTCTAAAGTAACAGACAGATGCATTTGGTTAAAAAAGAGGGAGGGGGGGCTGAAAAGACATTAAAATTGTGTTTCCACATTTTAGCAATACAAAAATCCTGCACTTAAAAATACCTTGGCACACATCTGAAACAAATTTTTAACACCAACAGCAAAATCCCCATCTCTGCAGGGGTGACCCACTAGATGGATATTGCACCTACTTATATCAATTACATCATTAATAAGCATGCCCTGTTAATTTAAAAATGCCAGGTAATGTGCTGGGGACTTCCTTCCTTTAGCTGTTCATCAGCTAGAAAATAAAACTTCACGAAAATCTTAAATCGTGAAGGGAAGTGAACGTTTAGTTTAGATTTCCGAAATGTCAGTCAACACAGACCTGGTGAATCCAAGCAATAATTAAAACCAGACAACGTCTATTTTATGCATTTTCCTAGGAGTAGAGAGAGCTGTGAGTCGGAGAGACAAAACTTACTGACATGTCTAGGGGAATATTTTGGTTCCCTGATATCACTGGGGACGCAGGTTGCCATCCTAGCAGGAATTACCAGACAGACTGCTAAGGAAGAAGAGCTGTGACAGCCTCTAAAGATGCTGTGTATTTTCTTTTTTCTCTGGTCTTGAAGTAGCTTCTCGTACGATTTAATTTAATAATGCCCATTAACTTCACTTTTATACTATCTGAACACATCCTAGACACTTTACCATTCTTGTGTTTTATTGTCTATATATTAAGGAACAATATGCTTGATTACTGAGAGTACCACAAGACCTTTCTGCTTAAACATTTATTATTTTCAAAAATTAAATCAACCTTATATTTGGATCATGAGACGTACTAATTTTGGGGAATAAATGAAATATTAAAATGTCTAAACACCCCATTGGATATGTAACTTTCTTATATCCCCAAAGCATCAAAACCAGAAAGTTCTTTTGTGTTTTTTTTTTCACTGTTGAGAAGCCATCACTAAACTAATGGCTTTGGGGTTTTCACCTTAACTGAACCAGGATTGCTTGCTAAAAGACAGAGCAGTCAGGAGCTGGCCCCAAAGTGACTAGAAACTCACAACATCCATATTTAATAAGACTCTATAGCAGAAATATAGCACACATTCTGTACTTCTATAAGAAAGCAATATTCATTATTCTGCAGATTATTCCTTAATAAATATTTCAGAAACTTGAAGCAGAAAAAAAAATTAAAATAGCATATACTGTGATAGTTTAAAAGCACTTTCGTTTTCTGACCTATGATGAATCCTTATGTTCTTTTCATTTCTGATGCATTTTAATGCCATTATGGGTTTGAAATTCATCTTTCGGTCCGTTTGAGGGGATAAAGATATTTGATGTTCAGTTAGGGTGCACAAACAAGTTAAAAGTCATCTTCCATTAACATATACAGAGCTGATACATTGTTATTATTATTGTTCCAGATTCTTTGGGTGTCTTCACATAAACATGACAAAATGCTCACAAATCCCTCTGTTTGAGAGTCAAGGAAGCTGTCTGCGGAGCTGGCATTCTTCTCACTTTCGCATGGCAACGTCAAAAACAAGGAGCTATTTGAGAAACAACAAAACCCACCGTTATCCCTCCAGTGGTGTGATTTTTCAGTGGATTTGTGCAACAGTGCAAATATTCTTAAACTAATCATAACAGACAGCGGGCTGAGACAATGCAGCTGCTCCCTAGTTCAGGTGCAACTGTGAGTTAAGATGCAGAGAAACTGTTTCTGTGAGTTTGTGGGCTGAGACTCCCATCCTGGCCCAGCTGTTATCCACGGAGAGGATGGGAAGGTGTCATCAGTGGATGGGAGTAGGGCAGCCAGCAGTATCTGAGAGGGGTTTTGCCCAGAAAACAGCATCACTAAAGAGGACCTCAGCAATCAAGAAGTTTGGTTAAAGCAACCATGTGCCACGTAACAGCAACTGAGGGATTCAATGAAGATTTTACAGAAAACAGGGAGTCAACTCAAAAATAAGCGTGTGAGAAACATGAGGAGAGCGGCTGGGAGAGCCCAACAGCAAACAGCACTGGTACAAACTCCCCCAGGAGGGGAACCAGCTCTCCAAGGCAATGTTTGTGGCCCTTCAGGTGTGAGGTGCATGTGTGTTAACGCTGAAGGGGTGTGGGACTTTCTGACGTCAGTCACAGAAGGTTGTTCTAAATGTGTAGGTGTTCATTAGTGTATTAAAAGTACCCGGTGTCTCCGTTGTACTACTGGTGTTGATCCTCAAGGGACAGTTCACTGACAGTCAGTTAATTTAATTATGTTAAATCAATAAACAGATTTGATTCTATTCGATGTAAAACGTGCACACTGAGAATTTTTGGGGCAAGTTTGTGTTCACACATGTACATGCACAGTAGGGAGGAGTTTGAGAGCACCTTTCAAGTGTTGGTGGAATAGACAGGGGAGAAGAGAAATCCCTGTTCTGTTTTTTCTATTTTGTTTCAATCAATTCCCTTCAGTGTTCCCAGTTTTAGACATTAAATAAGAACTGGACGCAGCAGTGCTGAGCAATGGCAAGGATCACCTCCCTCGACCTGCTGGCAGTGCTGTTCCTAAGGAATCCCAGGATCCCACTATCCCTGGGTGTGCCAAGGGCACGTGGCTGACTCATGTTCAGCTCTGTGTCCATCAGGACCCCCAGGGCCCTTTCTGCAAAGCTGCTTCCACTCATCACCATCCTCCAGATGCAGCTGGTTTCAATGCACAAAACAAGTGCAACAAAGATCTTAGTCTGTTACACATTTGAAGATAATACCATGGGAGATACTCTTCCAAAAGCAGATAGGAAATTGGAACAATGAAGAACTGATCAACATCTTAAAAGATCAGACAAGGTTTGGTTTTGCTGTGGGTTTTTTTTTGTGTGTGGTGGGGTTTTTTTGTTGTTTTGTTTTGGTTTTGTTGGTTGGGTTTTTTTATTGTTTTGATTTGGAGGTTTTTTGTTGTTTGGTTTTTTTTTTTTTTCCTTTCCATGAAGCACGGTAAGGGAGAAAATTTGGGGATTCAAAAGGGATTAAAGGTCACTGCAGTTTTGCTAAGAGCAGCAAAACTAAATGTCTGGTTAAAACTGCAGACAAAATTGCAGGAGGTGTATTTGAACATTGGAACAGAGCAAAAATATCAGGGTTACTCATTGCATTTTTTTTAAGTTCCTACAAGATTGTTGTTAAGTAGTAGAATTTTGATTTTAGATCCCTTCAAAAGGATAAAATAATTAATGATGTAAATGAAGTCAGACCTGAGGCCAGATCCAGGGTCTCCACAAAGAGCATTCATTCCCTTCAGGAAGAAACTAATTTAAGGCCAAGGCCAGAACCAGTCTCTCGGGGGCAAGGTGGGTGGGAAAGAACGTAATCTTCCTAGGATCAAAAAAATCCTGAGGTAGCTCATATTCAGGCAGGAGAAAGGCTTTGTCCTCAGCCTCCGACACACACCAGTCAGAAAGCTGAGTTTTGTCTGCATGGAAAGTGTTTGGGAATATGTGTCTTGGGAATATATGTCCTATTTCAGGACACTGAAGACCCAAATCACCCCAAGCCCACCTCTGGCACAGGGCTGTCTCCAAAGCACTACCACTGGGGAGGACACAAGGGTTTTGTAATCCCGTGCCTGTCTCCCTGAGCAGGTGAAGGAGCAGACAGGGCTGGGAGCCAGCAGTGAGGGAGAGGACAGAAAATGAAGATACCGAATGCGTGCTCTCCTTTTAATGAGTTGTTAATTCATATCTCCTATCCAGGGCCTTTTATTAGAGACTGTAAATCTCAGACAGACAAGGAGTCAAGAGACTTTGAAATTGCCTTGTAAATTAGTTACTGGTAATGAAACCATTTAGTTTTTGAAGGGATGGGATTGTGAGGGCTTTCCACATTGAAATAATTATTGAACATTACTGAAGCAAATAATTAAACTATGCTGTATAAAAACTCCCACAATAATATTCACACAATTTCCTTTCCTTCCTTTTTAAAATTTTACATTATGAGACTTGTTCTTGATATGTGAAGTAAAAATATGACTGTCACAGCCAACATTACATTCATTGTTTCAAATTACATAAAAGATGTAGTACCTGATGTATATGATTCAACAGCGATTCATCCTCACCAGATTATCTATAAAGTCTTACATTTCAGAGATTTAAAAAATACACCAAGATAAAGAGATATTTTTAAAACACCATGATAGTCATAGATTTAAAATTAAACTTTGAACAGGTGAAATAATAAAAAATTCAAAATCATGTTGGATGTTTTATCAGTGCCATCTCCAGTCAGACTTCAGGTTCCAAGGAACATTTTCCTTATCAGTGTTGATGAAGGGGGACTATAATCATACAGCTAATGTGGAAAAAATATCCTTCAGCAAGTTTATCCTCATTCCAGTCTCTTTACTGAAGTTGGGAATAAAAGGCAGTAGGGGAGGGTGCTTTGGATTAGACTGGAATAGGTTTTGTTCTTTCTGATAATGTTTTTTCTTTATTAAATAAAAAAAAAAAACGGTTTGCCTATAAAGAAATTCCCACGCTGATCTCAAAAATCTACCCAGGCAAGTCATAACTGGACTCTGTAGCATTTCCTTACTGAGACCCTTGGTTCCAACAATACTGCTGATTCTACACCCACATTAGTTTACCTGGAGACTTAGATTTGTTTATTGAACAATTTAAAGCCACTCTGAAGTTATATAAATGGTCAAGAGTTCACAGTGTCTTAAGTCACTAAGCTTGAATGACTCAATTGTGAATGTGAAAAACCTCATTTTTTAAACTCACTGCTAAAATACACAGTTTGGACACAAAACACCATTTCCAATTCCCCTCCCTGTGCCCCTTGGGCTGGGAGAGGAGGTGGAACTTGGGAATAAGCAGGTGAAGTTGAGCCTGGAAATAAAGGGAGCTGGGGTCAGGTATTTCTGGTTTTGTCATTGTTTGTCCCCACCCAACTCCATTTTAATTAGCCATAAACGTAATTAATCTTGCCCAAGTTGAGTCTGTTTTGCCCCTGCTGGGAACTGGTAAATGATCTCCCTGCCTTTGTCACAGTCCACGAGCTTTTTTATCTTATTTTCTCCTCCTGTTGTGGAGAAGAGCAGGAGAGTGGCTGACTGGGGTCTGGCAGCCAGCAAAGGTCATCCCACCATCATCTGAAAGTAAAGAATTCGGTACCTGCATCCTAAATAAATTCCACTACACTTATTCAATTGTCTTATGTGTGAATATTGGTTTTACATATAATTGGAGTTATAAAAGTAACAACAACAAAAGAAATGTGCAGACCTCTAAATTCAAATGATCTGAGAAAGAGCATGTAGAAAAATTGCCAGTAAGTTCAATATCTTTGACAAACATTTGAGTTTGATCTTTTATTCCTAAAAGGCTCCCTTTTTAAGTGAAAAAGAGAAAAACAAGCCATCACTCAGAATAGAAAGAATCTAATTTTACACAATTTTGCTCTAACCATCTCGAGGAAAAAACATCTTTTCTGTCTGTACACAAATCCACTTCTCCCTAACACAAAAAACCCTCCACGTTCTGTGAAACCCTTAACAAAAATAATCCTCCTCCCTAATATTTGAAGATAGGTTTTTGAGTACATAATAATACTCCAGTGAATTCCTGACACAGAAGTATGGCAGGGATTTCCCCTTCTGTTAGCATGAGATAAGTTCTGATTTGATGTGATAAGAGGTTTTCTCATGTTCATAAAACAGAGGTTAGTACTGTGCTCACAGCTGGAAACACAACTTCTAGATGTGAATTACCAGGAATATTATTTACCTGTTTTCAGGGCCTCTGAGCTGGAAGTTGGCATTTATATAAGGGAAGACTACAATAAAAAAATAAAAAATGACTTCTACAGGTTAGAAAAATAATTTCAAAGGAGATTAAGTAATATGTAAATCTAGTGAAGGAACATTAAAACTACATTTTGTCATTTCATCCATTTATTTTTCCAGGAATGTTTGAATGAAGCTTTATGCTGAGTTTATATTCAAGTGTTTTACTCAGTTGAGTACAACTATTTGAAGTTAATCTGATCTCCCTGAAGGATATGGATGCAAGAACTCAGGGATTTGATCTAAACCAGGTCTGAGTTCATTGACATCTTAACACATTCCTCTTTTACTTTAGTCTATCCCCCACTTACTCTGATAAGAGAAAGAATAAATTCAAAGAACATTCTTGTTCGATTTTTAATACAAGTCTCATCATCTAAAAATGGCTGAGTGATGATTGCTCCTACCCAGGGGTACAAACACTGGATGAAAAATTCCAAACTGTATCCTAAGATTACGAAGATTTCTCAGCTAAATTCAACTGCAAACAGAACCTCAGTGTCCAGGTAGGTTACTCCTCCCAGTAACATTAAAGGAACTTGATCTTCAATAACTTACACAAAATTTTCAAGTACTTTTACTATGGAGATGAAAAATTTATTTACTAACAGATTTGGTTTATGTTCTTGTTTTGTTATAAATTACTGGGTGTATAAATCCAATCTGTCAAAAGTGATTTTTATTGACTATATTCCAAGGTGATTTAAAATTATATATACTCATTATACTGTGTTCAGACTTTAAAAAAAAAAACAAACCCACAATATTTTCTCTGTGAAGATATGCAGTTCTGGAGTTTAGCATTAGTAAAATTATACACGTTTATAATCTTGAAATATAACCTGCAACACTCCAAGTCACACAACCGGTGTTTGCTCAAGTACTGGAAAATCCAAGAACTGAATAAATATGTTTAATGGCCTATTTTTCTTCAGTTACAAATTTCAGGTCAAGGATGAAAAGGCATAATTAAAGAAAAAAAAAAACGAAAAACAACACACAGAGAAAGTTTTGTTGGGGACCCCTTGACACCTTGGCTCTCTAATCACAACACAATCAGAGGAGTGAAGCCCTTCTGTGGCAAAGGGGACTTTTAAGCGTCTCCCACAAAAGCAAGCTCAGCATTTCCTTTATTTCTCTTCAAATTGCAGCTCTGCCAACAGCCCCAGCAGCCAAGCCCGGGGGAAAGGGAAGTGTCAGGGCTGATTCCATCACGGTTTGGATTAGCCCGGGCAGGGCAGGCTCAGTCTCTCAACACGATCAATAGGCGGCTCAGGAGCACTTTGAGGCATGAAGGGCTTGAGCCACGTCAAGAAACCCCTCTGAAGAAAGGGAGGGAAACTCCCAAACACGTGTTTAACTCTTACCTTACGGGGATATAAATCCAGGCTTAAAGCTGCGTGATTTCCTGCACCAGCAGCGCTTCAGTGTCGTTCTAAATCCTGAACTACGAGCTGCTCGCTGGGCTGAGTTGAGGAGGTGCTTGAAGTACCTTATTGGAAAGTGGAAAATACCTCCAAATTATTTCACACCAGACCATGTCCTAACTTGGTGTAACTCAAAGAAGGATTCTGTAAAATCACAGAAGCACCTCCAATTATCCTGAGACATGGTATTTACTTTCCCTCGAAGATTTCTTTATCAAAAGTGTTTGCAAGTTGAGGGTTGTTTGAACTCAACTTTAACCTGGGATTTGAAAGTCAAATTGGATTCTTCTCCTTTTTGCCCATCACTGATTGTAGTAAAGATTTTTTTTCCCTAAGCTGGATTTGATCTCTTCTGTAACCTCATTTCTTCAACTAAACTCTCAGATAAACTAACCCAGAGTTATTTCCTTTAATGGGCTCACTCTTACAAAATTAACTAGACCACAAAAAGAATTTGTAAGCCAGATAATTATTCATATTACTAAATATCTCTTCTAAGAATTGAACGAAGCTTTTAAAAATGGGGGATTATCTTCTTTTGCTATTTTCAAATAGAAGTGTGATGCCCTCCTGGAATATTTCTGCTATACATTAGATTATTGCAGATGTATGTCAGTAAAAAAAGCAAGCAAGACGATTATTTTTACTTTAAGTTATACTTCTGTAATAAATTAACACAATTTCTTTTTGCTAAACTTAGGGTCTAGCTGAGTCCCTGCTTTAGAGATTATTTCTTTTTTGTTTGTTTTGTTTACAAGGAGGCAGGCAGTCTTTTTTCTTGGGGAAAAAAAAAAAAAAAAAAAGGAAGGAAACAGTTACTTTGATTGTTCTCCAAGTCATTTTCTGCCAACTTAAGCCAGGAAATTTTCTTACAGCTTTTTTTTTCCTGTGGGCCTTAATCTTATGTCTGTGTATTTATCCATGCTGTGTTCCCCCCCCACAAAAATTTTTTTTACTATTTCTCTTCCACATACTTTAACAAGCCTTGGTTTTCCCCAATCCATTCCCAGATTTTAAGGCTGTGGTTTGGAAGTGCTGTATGTAACGACTTTACAATTCTTAAAGTATTACAAACAATGATCACAGAGAAGTACAAGGTTATACAGTGGTTATAAGTTTTCATCTTATACACCACTTTTCTCACAGTTCACACTACCAGAGGTATGATTTCTTCTATATCCACTTGCTTTTTGTGCAGCATAAATGATCCAACCTCAAAAATTCTCACTGTGTCTTTCAACTCAAGTAAAACTGGAAAAAATCCAAATAATTAAACAAAGCAATGACAGAAAACATGGTTAAAAGTGACAATTTTACAGCTTGGGTCATCTGTTAACTAATGAAACACAAGTACTATCTGTGACAACTGGTTATAGCACTTGGGTTGGGGTTTCACTTTTAAAAGATTTAACAAATGGAGATGGATAGAACCTGGAGATTCCCATATTGTTAAAACATCAACTTCTAACACAATTTAATTACTTATTTACATTTCTTTGTAGCCAAAAATCAAGCAGCATTTCTCAAAAAAAATACTAAGTAAATTGTCTCAAAAATATCCCTTCTGCTAAATAAACTTCACCTTTTTTAGCTCAAAACTACCCAAGTCGTGAAAGACAATTCAAGTTGTTTCTATGATGTATTTTGGAAATCTGAAATTTAATATCACACCCAACTCTCTCGAAGGCCTGGTAAGAGAAAGCTCCAGTCCCTTTAAACTGGGCTGGAAGACAAGTACAAGGAGCTGGTCCTGTGCCTTTCTCTGATAGTAACAAATTTGAGTTCTGAGCCTTCAACTGCTTTGGGCGTAAAAAAGTGACTCCCTAACTTAGACAAGATTTACATCAGAACCGGAAAATAATCTCAGATCTGAATCGGACAACTTCATTTCCTATTTCTTCCTGTTGCTTTACTCTTGGAGCTTTTCCCTGCAGTGAGGATGGGATATTTTTTATTTATTATCTTTTTTTTTAAAGAATTGCATAAAATCCCAAGAACAGAAAACTTATTTATATCTATATATATATTTAATAATCACAACAAATGCCATTTTATCAGTTCTCCAGCAAACAGAGGTACCAAACACAGTCATGCATCAACTTCTAATTTGAATCTCAGTGTTTATGAAGAAATCCATGATTATTGCTCAGATGTAGAGTACACAGTTTTACTTATTTATGATTCTCTCTGGAAACACTACACCAGCTGCAAACACAGTAACTTCTGCTGGTGGTAAATACTTACCTTGTTATTTGTGCACAGTTTACCTTCACCTTGATGATTTGCAGAGACTTTACGAGCTCTTGCAAAGTCAGCAAACGTCCCTCGTTAAGTGGGGAGGTACTGCCAGGATCATAGAATCATAGAATCATAGAATCAGATGGGTTGGAAAGGACCTCTGAGATCATCAAGTCCAACCCTTGATCCAACACCACCGCAGTTCCCAGACTATGGCACTCAGTTCCACGTCCAGCCTCATCTTAAACACCTCCAGGGATGGAGAATCCACCACTTCCCTGGGCAGCCCATTCCAATGGCTGATTACTCTCTTTGTAAAGAATTTCTTTCTAATATCCAACCTAAACCTCCCCTGGCACAGCTTAAGGCCGTGCCCTCTTGTCCTACTGCTGGTTCCTGGGAGAAGAGACCAACCCCCATCTGGCTACAACCTCCTCTCAGGGAGTTGTAGAGAGCGATGAGGTCTCCCCTGAGCCTTCTCTTCTCCAGGCTGAACAACCCCAGCTCCCTCAGCCTCTCCTCACAGGGCTTGTGCTCCAGTCCCTTCNCAGGGGCAGAATCACCTCCCTGTTCCTGCTGCCACACTGTTCCTGATCCAGGCCAGGATCCATTGGCCTACTTGGCCCCCTGAGCACACTCTGGCTCATGTTCAGCTTCCTGTCAATCCAAACTCCCAGCTCCCTTTCTGCCTGGCTGGATGAGCAAAAGGCCTGACTGCTTAAAAAACCCCCACAAAAATCCCCCAAAACAAACAAAAAAACCCCTCCCCTAAACATATATGGTCAAAATTAAAAAAGAGAGGGCACTAGAGTCACTTTTATAACAAATATGGGCAATTCCTGCCACGGGCAGGGACACCTTCCACTAGATGAGGTTGCTCCAAGTCCCATCCAACCTGGCCCAGAGACTTTATTTATGGGATAGAAAACACCAACGTGTGCAACTGTTCCCATATATTCAGATACGTGTTTCCTCAGAACCACAATCTCATCCTGATCTCTATCTTGAGCTCAATAGAAAGCCAAAATGTATGGGAAAATTATCTTTTAAAACATTAGAAAAATCAAAGCCTGTAACTATCTTGAAGGTTATTTTGGAAAGTGCCTATATTTGTACAAAAATATGTGAGTAAAATAGGAGAAACAAGGGAAGGGGGAAATTACAGGTTCTTTTAGAAGTAAAGAGAAATTCATAGATTTTGAAATGTTTTCATTTAACTGCTTTTGTTGTTAAACACTGCTTTTCCAGTATTTTTTGAGGGGAAGCATTTTAAAATATAATTCCATTAAAAATAGATTTAGGGTCTGACATTCAAAATGTACATGAGAAGACACCTGTTAATAGTTATACGGTAAGTTTAGCACTAATTTCCACAAATAAAAATTACTATAATTAAGCTACTGTGGTTATAAATAAACATTTCACACCTGCAATGCAACCAACTAATAAGAAAACTCCTCATCTGAGAATAGGTGGTGGAGCATGAGGAGAACAAATTCACAAAACTCACTCATAAAACCTCTGCTACCTTAAACCAAATGGATTTGCCAGGAGACAAAGCCCCACAGAACTTCACTAAAGGGGTGTATGATGTGAAAAGGCCTTTTATTCCATTTTAACCAGCTCAGGGGAGTTTCTGGATTCCATTTGAACCAAAGGGAGGGAAGAGCAATAGGATCCCACCAGTTAGGGTAAAGTAAGCATATCAAAATACATGCAAGGGCCTTATTAGTTTAGTTCTGACAGGTTGCTAAACGGTAACTCAGAGTGAAGAGCTGCAAACATTGCACAATTAATTACCTCTCCACACACTGCCTGAGCCAGAGCCTGCACGAGAACTGCTGACAGCACAAAATTCCCATTCCAGTGCTCCTCCCGCCTCTCCCAATTTACAGGAGAATAGGAAATCATGAACAATTGATACACTCTGTTAGCTCCTATCATGGAGGGTGAGCTCACATGTAGCCTTAGGGGTATCTTACACAGTTTAATGCTGAAAATAAAAGGTAATGTTCTTGGCAAAGAGCTGGGGGGATTAAATTTGGAAGGCTTGAAGCAGCTTTGAATTGTAGTCAATAAAAAAGAACCAAATAGTAATTTTGTAATTTAACTGTGCTGGTTATGCCCAATGAGTCAGACACTTGTGAAATAAACCATGTAAATAGAAAAATGGCTTAACTCTTTCTGCAGCCACAATGTCTTTTCTCCCTTCTTTTTCCTTCCCTTGTTGTTTCAATAATACTACATGGTTACTCTCTCCAGCTTCCTCTCTTGGGACTGCTCATCATTCAAAGGGAGAATATGCCTTTTTGAAATAGCTTTTTTTAATACATATATTTGTTCTGAGCTGTGGACAACAACAATTGTGCCAGTAGAGCTTGGGAGGATAAATGCCCAGCAACTGCTCCGAGCAAATTAAAAGGGTGGCTCAGTGTTATTTATATATACACATACATATATATATATATTTAGGGAACTCTACATTTAAGGTTATTCCCCTGTACTGGGCACTGGTGAGGCCACCCCTGGAGTGCTGTGTCCAGTTCTGGGCCCCTCAGTTCAGGAAGGACATGGAGGGGCTGGAGCAGGTCCAGAGAAGAGCAACCAGGCTGGGGAAGGGACTGGAGCACAAGTGCTGTGAGGAGAGGCTGAGGGAGCTGGGGTTGTTTAGCCTGGAGAAGAGAAGGCTCAGGGGAGACCTCATTGCTCTCTACAACTCCCTGAGAGGAGGTTGGAGACAGATGGGGGTTGGTCTCTTCTCCCAGGAACCAGCAGTAGGACAAGAGGGCACGGCCTTAAGCTGTGCCAGGGGAGGTTTAGGTTGGACATTAGAAGTCCTTTCCAGAGAGAGTGCTCAGCCATTGGAAGGGGCTGCCCAGGGAGGTGGTGGAGTCACCATCCCTGGAGGTGTTTAAGAAGAGCCTGGATGTGGCATCAGTGCCATGGGCTGGGTGACAAGGTGGGGTTGGGTCAGAGGTTGGACTCGATGACCTCAGAGGTCTTTACCAACCTAATTGATTCTGTGATTCCCCTACACCTGTGCAATTAGACACCTACAGCAATTAGACACGAGCAGGATTTTGCCTAATGGGATGTTCACCTTCCCTTGTTTCTGGAGAGCTTTACAGAGGTCAAACGGACAACAGCTTTACCAATTCCTCCAGTTCTTTGACAAACCCACTGCCAAACTACACAGCCCTTATACTCCAGAGAGGATCAACGCTGATGATAAATAGTTTGGGCAAGAGTCTATTCTGAAGTCCGAAAGCACCCTGTGTCTGCAGACACCGCTGGGTGCAGCCCCCAGGGCTATTCCAGCACCACCCAGCCGTGGATTCCAAAGCCCTGCAGTAATAATAACACAAGGCTTCCTCATCAAGAAGCAAGGCAGCTCCACTGGCTGAGCCCGTGATTAATCCCTACGTGAGTAATTTGCCTGCCACTACTTAAATTTTATATTTTTACAATTAAAACAGGAATTACTTAGGTTTCCATAATACAACTACACAGGATATACATTATTAACCACTTCCTTAATTGTAATAATTTTTATGATTTCTCAAATTACCGAACCATGAAATTTATTTTAAAGACTGCAAGCAGCTCGCAGTAGAGGTAAAACCAAATTATTTTTTCAAAAATGTGCCCATATAATTACCTCACAGTAGTAAGTTATTCAGATTATGATTCTACTGATTTAATAAGGTCACAACCACGTACAGCCTCATTTAGAAAAATACAGAACACTACAAAAACGAGGTCATTCTCCACTGTTTCACTAGTTGAAACACTGTCTTTACAGGAACACTGTAGATTTTTGGCAGTTTCTTAGGAGTAGTTGGGTGAAAAAACTAAAGTGTATTTCAAAAGTGAAGGAACCTGTAAACAAAAGGTACTCTGAAAAAAAAAAGAAACAGAACAGAACACAGCACAAACCCCTTTAACACATGGTTTTACTGGTGAAATTCTTAAAAATCAGCAGGCTTCTGGATTATTAAAAAAATTTAATTATTGGCCTTAAGAGGAACCTGAGTTCAATTTATTGTGAAAATCCTACCTGAACTGTCTCAAATGCTTGCTGCTGTTAGTGCCTACCAAGAACCTAAGTCTAGAGCTCAAATCACTGCTTCTTTTGGCTTAAGAAGAGGTGTTTAAAAAGAGATTTTTCCTAAAATATAGGAAAGGCAGCCAATAGCAATGGTCAGTGACCAACCACCGGACCTTACACGAAACAAAGCATTGTACGTGAAAATGTTTAAGAGCTTTAGCCCAGAACAAAGAGCATCTTGCCGAGGGGTGGAGAGAGTTCCCTAAGCCAAAAACAATACATACTGCTGTTAAGAAGCAACATCACCTTGTAGATGGCACTGACTGCTTATTCAGAATTTAGTTGTATTATCTATTTAGAATCCAGTTTATAATCAGCCTACAAAATACAGTTACTCAAGTGAGTTAACAAGGTTGCTTACACATGGGCATAAAATCTTAAAACTTGCCTGTTTTGGAAGGAATCAGCTAAGACTTCAGAATCAACAACCCCCAGAAACCCTCAAATCTTCATAAAAAGAAATAAATTAAATCAAGCAATCATGACAGAAAAAAAACCCCTTGATCATCCTCAGTGCTCTCAGCTGAGAGAGATTCAACAGTAAGATTTATCCATTTTAATAAATCTTCTCAATGGGAAATCGGCATCTCTGGTGCTGGAATCTCAAAAATACATTCAATTCTGAATATTCATTCATGAAACTACGTTTATAAAATTGAGCCCACATCCAAGACATCATGATACGTTCTTTTCTCTCCAGTTGATTATCTTCAGTATTATTCTGTTGCGCTTAAAAATTAAGGCAAATGAATGTTTTATTTAGTTGGTTGCTAGAAAACATTGCATAATATTTTTAGTAAGATCTGCCACCCCATTTTATTTTCATTCAGCTGTTTTAAAGATAATATTGCACATTCTACCCTTTTGGCTGTGTTTTTGTTTCCCCCCTTCCCCCCCAGTCCTGTTACTAGAATTTTCCTTGCTTCAAGTGGAAAAACAGGGATCTGAACCATGATGGTCTTAATCTGCTCCATCCATTTTAAATTTTTTGCCCCTTCCACTGAACTGAGTGACCCTCCAGCTCCCTTCAGTTTTGAACTAGCAGAAAATGTCATTACCTTTCAATAAATCCTTTTCCCCATAGGTCACTTCTATTTGAAATGAACAAAATCTGTCCCTGGTATAAATTCCTGTCATATTCAGCTAGTCTCTGATTGCAAGACGGGCAGAAGGAAGAAAGATATCAAGTCCCACTCTATGTGCCAAGAAATTCAGATAAAATAAGGAAAAAAAAAAAAAAAAGAAAATAAGGGTAATATGCAAGGGAAATGAAGACTTCTGTGGGAGAGCTGTGTGGTGCAGAGAAAAGCACCATGGTGGAGTATGAGGGGAAGGAGCAGCAGATTATAAGAGCCAGAGAGCAGTTCAGGATGATGTGGAAATTTAGAAAGACCTTTTGCCCTTATGAATCATGGATGGAAGAACCAGTTGAGACTCCATGGAACTGCAAGCCAGCAAACAGAATTTCATGGATGGTAATGCTTCCAGGGACAGGGGACAGCGGGGCTGACCTCACTGGGTACTTTGCAGATGCAATCAGCTTGTTTGCTTGCGGAAGAGATGCTTACAAATGTTTTCCTTTTCCTTGGCTGGCACCCAGGGCCTCTGGAGAAAGCTCACAGCAAATGCCCTGTTGCTATTTAACAAAGCCCTTCCCAGCATCACTGCAGAGACCCTTCATCCAACCCCACTGGTCAGGTTTTGGGGGAGTACAAAGTAAAGTGAACAAAGTCACCTGGTTAACCTTAATAGAATTTTCTTTTTATTCAGTATTCCAAATACAGCGATTAAAGCATTTCTGTGCACAACCTTCCATCCCCCTACCCACACAAAATGTTAGTATGAATTGAGTTCCTCCTGTGCAAGGGCAATCCCATATGGGAGTTAAGGCTTGGGAGGACAACACCACGAAGCTGTACAATAGGTTAATTCAAACATTCTTGTGTGAAAATCATCAAAAAAAGAGCAACCTGCACTTTCCTGGTTGAGTGGACCCTGCCCCAAGCTGTAACTTAGGTCAACAAGACTTCCTGGTGGGGATTAATCCACTTTTTGAACAAAATTAGCTATTTCTTGTCAAAGAAAATCCTTACTTATGTTACTGTTGGGGCTTTGTGCTGGCACAGGTACTTTAGTCAAGAGGCTGTAATTTGGGAAGGGGGTTTTTTTATTCCTAATCCTAACCAGTGCATGTTATATGCAGAAATTAGGTATAACAAGGTCTTGTAAAAACTATTGTCCCTTCACCACAAACTTTATAAAAGTTAGAGGGCCTTTTTTTTTTTTTTTTTTTGTGAATAGAGGAAAGAGAGACAGTCGAGGTGAAAAGCATAAAATATTCCGGACTGAAAAAATACGTGAACAAATACTTTGCAGTAAATCTTGGAGGAACTGTTTGTTTGTAAACAACTGAACCTATCCCAGCAAAGATCTATGCAGTGTCCTCATATTTATGCACAACAAGTTGCATCATTTGAGGCACATGAGATCTACTGAGCAAATCTTAGAGGATGCAAGCACTCGTATTTCTTCTCAGACATCTCAGACAGAAATAGTGCAGCCCTCCCTTGGGTACCACGCAGTGATTTAAACTTCTCTGTACCTGAATTACTTGAGCCATAAATAATATTTGCTTAGTCCTTAGAGGAGTGCTGCCTCATTAAATAAGAGCATTATAATTATTATGATCAGTTGTTTGAAGAAGCGATCAAAGAATTACCAGCAATCAGCAAATCCTTCTAGACTGGGAATTAAGAGAGATTTGCACAGTGACTCCAGGAAATCAGTGACAGAGTTCAAGAAAGAAAAACAGAGCACTTGATTCACCAACACAGAGTGTGTACATCTGGCAACTGAGAATCTTATCTCCCTCTTCTACAAAGGAGATTGTAGCCAGAAGTGCTCTGGGACAAGTGGAATTCTCAACTTGTTCAGCTATGGATGTATCTTCTTAGAACCTACAGAAGCTTTGTCTCTCTCAGATTCCTCTCTCCCTTCTCAGCCCAGTTGGATAATAACTACTGCTTGCCCTGAGTGTACCTGTGGGCTGAAGGGTCCAACCCAAGTTCCTTGGGGCAGCCAGAACTGTTAAAACTCCTCGTTTACAAATCTATTCTAAAATAAAGCCATTAGTTCTGTATCAGTTTAGGTAGAGACTGAGAAGATTCTTTTACAGTTCATATAAGTGCTCAATAAATATCCCTTAAAGCAAGAAAGGGATTCTCATTGCATCTTTATAGTATTATAGGCACAAAATTCAAAATTCTAATATTTCTGTGCTGCATCTTTATCAGCATTTAAAAGCATAAACAAACCACTGTAGAGCTGCTGACTGAACACAGAACAAAGAACAAAACTATTATTGCCCTGCTCCAAGTCATCAACTCTTTACCTGCATATTCCTGCAACATGTTTAAGCACATTGTACTGTACTGATTAATCTAAAGCACTCCATGACACGTGATGAATTGTAAAACACAGTATATGAATTTTAAGAGCTGGGAAATGCTCATCTAGAGGCAGGAGATACCAAAAACATGAACCTGAGCAATCAAATCAGCAAAACATTCTGACTCTGCCACCATCTGACCCATCTGACCTCGGGGTCTTTGCTTTACCAGAACATTCTGAACTGACATGCATGAAACAATTCTTGATATTTCATTGTATCCCAGCCCAAAAGCCTGGACTCATGTTCTTTAACTTGTTTTCATATAAGTTATTTGGCATTAAAAATAATAATAATAAAAAAAAATATTTAAAATTGATAGTTTCCTACATCAGTTATTGTGGAGTATCAGGTTGAGGGCTGCAAACCTTTTCTCTCAAGTAAAAGTTCTCCTTGTCTTAAGATACCAGGAGGTACCTGAAGCTCCAGGATTGAATCACAGGGGTCAACAATGCCAGTCATCCTACACACACAAAGGTAAAACATATTTGTTTAGGGACTGGGAGACAATTAGATGGGGGGGAACAAACTACCACAAATGAAACCATAGCTTCTTTCAATAGCTAAATTAATTTATTTAGTTGCCTGCTCCAATAAAGGGAAACAATGCTTGAACTAAGGTCCTTTGACACTTCTCCCCTGCTGATTTAAAAAGGCAAAACTTAGTAACTGTAATAAAATATTACACTGCCCACACAATATTCTACTTGGGGAGACTATGTGTGAAATGTCTTGCAGTAGCTACAGGTTTCTTAGTTTATATATTAGATGACAATATCTGACAGGGATAAAAACTTGAGGAAGTTTGAGGGACAAAAACTTCAGAGAGTTTGAGGAGCATCTTAGCATGTTACTCTCTGAGGAAGCGTGAGCTAAATGAAACAAAATCTCATCAGTGGTATCTGTAGTAATCTGTAATGATTCCTCTTAATAACTGTAATATTGTTAGCAGTTTCCTGAGACAAATCTGGGTGGGAATGTTCCCTCCTGTGCCCTGGAGGGAACAGGTGACATAATATCTGTCTGATTTGGAGAAGGGAGGGAGGAAGAAGGAAGCAAAATGCATCTCCTGAGTTTTGACCAGTGAACGTGCACTGGATTTGACTGTACCAGAACTACAAAAGCAAGTCTGATAAAAAACTGGATGGAGGAACCAGCCCCTGGAAAATTCTGCTCCGTCTAACGACCACACATTTTGCTCAGCTGAACAGCAACCACCAAGCCCAGGGTGGGAACGAGGAACAGCAGAGAAATGCACCTATTCAAGGTGTCTCTGGCAGTTCAGCCAGGATATAAACTCCGAAGGAAGGTGGCACAGACAGAACCATCTGCTCTTTTCCACGTTGCACCCACTCCTTGAGTACAATGACATTGCAGAGCACAAGGGACAGCAGGCACAGTTTTTAACTCACCGCACAATCTGTGACAAACTGCCACCTCCTCAGACCTCCAGACCTATTCAGAATGTCTCCTTATGTTATAGCATGATCCATCACCAGTTCCAGGAAAATGAATAGGAGACAGTTTGCCAGTTAAAATACTGCAAAATGGGAATGAGCAAGTTCAAATCTAGTCCCATGTTATTCCCTACTTTAAGGCCACTGTGTGCCCCCACTCATGGCATGGGATCTAAACATTAGCCTCTCTTAACCAGCTCAGCAAATAAAAAAGGCCATTTAATACTTACTGAGGATAAGAATAAAGTTAAAAATAAATTTTACAAGTTTCTGCTTGGCTTTAAACATTTATGCAGTTATTAAGTGCTGGGAAATGACAACCTGATGTAAACCTCAACTGCCATTTTCTGGGTTTTTTTAACTGCCTTAAAGTTTTGCTTACTGATCAGGGAAAATACACAGTAATGTTTTGCTAAATAATACATGTCTAATTTTTAACAGTTTCCGACAAATCAAAGTGTGGGTGAAAGACAGGTTTGTTAGGCTGCAGTTCAGTACTGTTAATTTAAATAGGGGTGCTGCAGGAACAACAACAAACAGAATTTGAATATCAAATTAGTGAATTACAAATAGATTTTGCACAAAATATTTCACAACTGTAATGATGGTAGCTCTTGCTCCATTTGCTACATTACAGCCATATGCCAATTTGTCACTAGATCTGGATATTTACACGTATTTTAACTAGATTTATTCGGAGTTGAAAAATTTTAATTATTTTTTAAAACCCTCTGTAGTTCCCTCTGAAAAGCTGAAAAGAAGCTGACCAAATTAATGCTCCAGCACGGTGTACAGATTCCTGAGTGCCACACTGATGACACTTCTCTAAATGACATCTATTATTCCACCCTGAATGAGAAAAAACAAGGAAAACAATACATTTTATACGCAATCTGTGTGCTAGCCAAAACAGCGCTTAATAGAAACTTTAAAGGGAAAGACAGACTATTTATGATATTCTAATGCAACCTCCGTGTGACAAAGATCCCAGAATTCCTCCAGTAACTCCAGCCCTGAAGAGAGTGGTTCTTTCCTGCTAAATAAGTTACCACTGTCAACGCCAATAAAACGTGCCTGAGACCACGGCATCTTTTTGCTTCATTTACTCTTTCATTTCGTGAACAGGCACCACTGATACTCTCGGTACGGCTTGTGAAGTGGGTCTAATTAAAATCCTTTTTGTCTTACAGTGAACTGAGGGGAAAATGGAATAAAATTATTGCACAGTTTTAAGGTTTTGTTACTGAAGGAGAAGTCACGCAAAAGTAGAGCTACAAACACACACAGTACAGGCTTCTACTTTTCATGCTAAAATGCAGACAACAAAATAATATTTGGCTTTCAAGTTTTCCATGCTTTGCCATCAGATCTCTCAATGCACCTTCTATGAATATTTGAAATCCTTTCTTTTGGAGTACTTGACATTTTCTTTCAAATGATCAAAATTGTTTTCTAGAGAAGAGAGAAGCATTTGGGACTGCAATTTTATAGGCAAAGCCTCATTCCAAAAATATGCCAGAGATTTTTTAAATAAACCCCACGTATTTTATGTGCAACTGCATTGGACCATGCAAATAGATACTGTATATTGTTAAAATATTTTCCTAAAACTTTTAGCAAACACTTTATTACCATCAGTGGGCACAACTCTGCACCAAACACAGACGTGCAAAGAAACACTACTTCATATTATGTAATATCACATAAATTTAAACTAAGAACTTCATTTGAGCTGTTCTACAAACAATAAAAACCTGAACAAACATAGCAGCCACAACAGGCTGCATTAAGATAATTATCAGAGCTTAACTAAACATCATTAGGACATTATTTCATTCTTGGACACAAAAATCTATGTGCTGGAGCAAAACTGCTTGAGCAGCTTGAGCTGCTCCTTTTTCCACACCCTGATATACAAAGCAAAGCACCACTTACATGCTTTGGTGACAGCCTAAGAGCAAGAATGTTGCACTTCCTGGAGAGAGAAACCCCCCGAAAGTTTTTTACTACCATGAGCTTCTGTTAAAGGTGACATTTTAATGATGAAGCCTTCAGGTTACAGCTGCACTGAATGTCCAGTGGTGCAACTCCGTGACAGGAGAACAAAGTTCTTCCAAGGCACGTCTGCTTTATGGCAAACCCAGCTCATTCCTACGCTGAAGTGATGAATGCAGACAGTAATGAGAGTGACAGAGTATTATTTAGGGAAAAAATGCAAGTCCCTACCTCTTTGAAACAGTTTATTTTTCAGCCGACAGAATAAACAAACACTGCAAATACTGTGCATGCAAAGGTTATGCAAACTCTGAGCAGAAACCTCTGGCTGTGAACCTGAAATACACATTGAATGTATTTTTGTGGAAAATGGAGGGAAAGCACACATTCTTTACAGAGACAACTGAGGTTTTTCAATTATTCTCAGAGGTGCAGGAACCATTTGAAGAACTTCACCTTGCACTCTCCACTGCGCTGACCTGCCTGTTTGATGCTGCCTGGTCATTTCTGTTTGCAGAGATTCCATCAACAGAGGAGCAGATACTTCTCCATCTGGCTTTATATCCAACAATCACAGTGCTCAGTTTCTGGATTAACATGGAAGTGGTGAACATTTACATTATAAGTTTGTCCCTATTAGTATGTGTTATCTAAGGCTTCAGCTTCATAGAACATGACGGGTGTAGCTCCCAGCAAAGGACTGCATCCTGTTATCACCAGCACAAAGCAAATTGCTGTTCCTGTGAGTGTGAATTCCATGATCTCTCGCCCTCAGACACACAATTCCACTACACCCATACTTTTCCTCAGAGAGAAATGAATACAGTAATTCCAATTAGCATTCCCTCACATGCTCTGCATTTTGGGACACAGTATTTCGTAGATCTAAACATTAACTGCATGAAGCTTACAGAAACTGGAATGGTTAAAGCTCCACATCTTTCAGCCGCGAAAAGAAGTAACAGAAGAATATTACAAAGATGAGACAACCAACTGTGCAATGGACAAACTAATGGCATGTAATCACTCAAAAAAAAAAAAAGTGTAATATTTGAATAGCAATTAATACCTGGTCTGAGTTCAAATCATCCTCTAATAAGTGGAGGATCAAATCCAAATAGTTTGTTTTCTTTATGAGTATTTTAATTAGATTAAACTTCCAATTATTTTCCAAACATTTAGTATATTTGATGTTTGAGGCTGCTAAATAATATCCAAGCTGTTCAGATGGGAATATTGAGGCACAAAGCATGTATTTGACTTTTGTGACAGTAACTAACCAGCACAGTCAAGTTTAGAACACTTGTACATCACAACTTTCACAGAAATCAAAGACTGAAGGGACCAAATCATCTGGTCTGCTATTCAGTCCACAGGCCATAAAATCAGTCCCAATATACCTTAGAGAGGGCAGGTGAAGAGGTGGAAGAAAGTAAAAAGGCAAATACCAGAGGAGGGCAAAAAACAAACACCACTCCCCAAATGGCAGGGAGATGTATGATACTCAAATTATTTTCTTTGCTGCAGACAGGACCCAAAGGAAAAACAGAGGTCTTGATGTGAGGAAAAAAAAACCCCAAACATTCCTGTCCTGTATTTCATCAGCAGTCATTACACAGCAAGCAGACACCAGAGCTATTTCTTACCTATTTCTAGCTGGGTCTGTGTTTTGATGCTTCAGAGAGAATAAAAGCAAAAAGCCCCCTTACTCTTACTGAAGCAAATGGAATGGAGAACACATTTCACCTCAAGAGAGCTGGACATATCCATATTCTCTGTATATACTTGGGAAATGCCTTAATGCAGGGCTGCAGATATTCTCAGGACACAGAGAACAATGCAATGTTCTCCAGGGCCGACGAAAGCAAGGGCTGAAGGCAGGGAGGCAGATCCAGAGATGTGGAGGCAGTGGAAGTCGGTCAGAGGCAGGTAGTGTGACCTGTAAGGTCAGGACACGACAGCAGTCACCTCCTGAACATATCCTGGGTGGCAGCTGGTGGCAGGAGAGGTAAGACCTGATAAGACCTAAACTCCAATCAGAGAATGCACAAAGCCATCGGGCAAGTTCAGCTGCTGGGCCGGGGTGCTGTCCTGGTGTTGAATGATGCTAAAACCAGCCCGATTCACCAGACTTCAGATACACACCCTGCCACTGGAGCAGGATGTGACAGATAAACCAGTCTGCTGGCTTGTAGATCTGTGACCAGCAGTCCAGCAGTTGATACTATAAAGGTCCAGTCCCCTTTCATACAGGCAGGTTCCTCTAACATAACCCGTCCTGGGGTTTGTGTGTGGAGATTCCTCCCTTTGGGCTGGGGATGCCCTCCAAGCACCCTTCCAGAGGCTGAGGGAAAGAGATCTCTCTACTAGCGCTGGTCTGGGTAAGTTACATAAAATCTCTACTTAATAATTATTTCTTTTTGCCACCTTTAATGTAATTGCTTCAATAATTGATTCAATATAGTGCACTCTCCTATCCTATACTACTAGCAGTTTTAGTTTTTATGTTGTGTAGTAAATGATTCTGATTAAGATCTTTTGTCTGATCATTTGTAATATTAAATGATTCACTTTATATAAATATTCTCATTTTGCCAATCATTAAAACCTGTGGGAGAAAAGTGGTTCAATGACATCTCTGTAATTCCTTAAATTTAAACCACTGGCATAATCCAAGGCTAAGACTGGATTCAGCTGCACCCAGACTCCTCTCTGAGGAGGAGTTTAGAAAGCAATGGAGTCCTTTCTGCACCTCTTGACTCAACAGAAGGACTTGTTTAATAATTTTGGTCTAAGCCTTCCACTCCCAGCTGTGACCCAGGTCACGACCCTGTTTGAGCTCTGTCAGACCAAACCCTGTGTCCAACCAAACCCCTGCTCAAGAACAAGGTTTCCCTACTGAAGAACAAGGTTTTCCCACTTACTCACCTGTAATCCTGATACAGTGAAAGTATTTTTTGATTTTAGGAAAAACATAATATAACCAAAGACGGTCTTTCTTTGCCCAAGGGGTGGAAGAACAATATTAAACTACACAGGGGGAAAAAACATAACCGTGAAAAAAAAAATTAGTTTTGCTACATAGAAGTGGAAGAAATATGATGGGTTCAGTGGGGTTTTATACAGAACAACAGAATGTAGCTTTCATCCCCTAATAACTGATCTCAAAAAAGTAAGAGATATAAGTAATGATCACCAAAAAAAAAATCTTATTAAGCCATCATTCATGTGTGTTTGCCTCAACTATTCCCTCTGGTTTTCAAATGACACTTGTAACTCTTCATGCAGGTTTTCTCCTTCTAGAAAAATTTTGCTTCCAAATTTTGAGCTCTCACCTCAGAACGAACTAGAATAATTTCATTCTGCATCTCGAATTTCTCCTATACACTAAAAACAACCGTACCAAAGCACCCCAGACACCCTTACTGATACTCATCCACTGTATTAATGGCATGACACTTCAGGGATTCTCCAGTACAACGCTTCTTGTTGCTTAGTTAATATTTTATTGCATGACAGAAATACGAACCGCAAAAGTAATTTCTGAAAGGCAGAAATGTGCAATTAATACAATGTAATAAATAACTTCATTTGTGTAAGTGGCTGAATTCAGGGAGCAATGTCTCTAACAAATACCAGGAAAAAACCCTGTTCTACAGAAATTATAAATGCTCTTTGGAAATTTTGCTGAGCAGTGTAAGACAGCTATTTAATCTTCTAAGTTAAAGGAAATAATAACAATTAAAACTTCCCATCAGGAATTTTCTTTCTGAAGAACATCAGCACAACATCAACTTTAAGAGATTTACTACTCGGGGATCAGTGAAACTCAGAAGGTGCAACAGCTCAGTTGATTTTGAACACATTTAAGATCTTGTTTTTAATTCATCACTAGAGATTTTACCAATTAATCCTGGTTACTTCCTAACTCAACGCGCTGACTCAAAAAGACTTAAGAGATCCCTCTGAATTCAAAGACTGCAAGGATCATTTTCAGAATCCGGGGGTTCTCTTACACTTTATTTAAATGTATGAGGTATTGCAGGAAAGGTAGAAATCAGGATCATTGCCAGACAGGACACTATATAGGGGTAATTTTTTTCCTTTGCTCATTTGTAATAAAACATTTAAATACTTTAGTTCCATGTGCTGCTTTAAAGCAGATGGACAGGATGACTTCTTAGCTCCTTTCCCATGGTATTTTCTATGTAAAAGTTAGTCTTGGTTACTTGCACCTGCCATTTTCACTAGCCAGAAAGAAAGCACTTTAGTTTCCCTTTCCTCAGCAGGGAACAGAAGCACAGCAGTTAAAAGTCCTGCTTGGCACACCAGGAATTGTACATAACACTGAATTAAAACTTATTCCTCTGCACTCCAGTCCAGCACCTTCACACACCACCACAGTTTTCTTTCACAGTAATGCGGTATTTTGGCTTAATTTCATGGAATCTGGCAGAGAAATTTTCAATATCATGGAAGAAATAGACCCATGATTTTATTTTTTTTTTGTCAAATTTGTGTTCAATTTCAGGTCATTTCTAACTTAGTTGTTCTTCAAGAACGCTCTGTGAATACCCCACAACCAATTAGCAAAACATTGCCCACGTAGGGCTTACACATACCCCCTAAAAATATAAGAAACTTCACAGTTTTGATTCTTCCTCAGAGAACTTCAATAATTCTGCTTCAAAATAAGAATTGCTTTTGTTTAAAAGTGATTCACGCCACATATTTCATTATCAAGAACTGTATTACAGCCATCACCCCCTAAACCCAGTTTGGTCATTCTTCCAGAAGTGCAAAAGGAAGGTTCCAGTGATGACACGAGACTCCAACCCTCTTCCAACCCTGACATTATAGAAACTTAAACAGGCAAAGGAAGCAAACAGAAGGTGACAGGAATTTGGTAATGCAAACCAGCCAGAAACAGGGAAACCTACTTCAGCCTGTGAAGTCATTACAATAATTTGTTTAGAAAGCAGTGAGGAAAAAATCCCCAGTAAATACTTTGGAAGCTGCTGGAGCAATTTGCAAGTGCTGAAAGCACACCAGCCTCAGAGACTCAGGGACATTTGTATTAAGCAAGAGACACACAATTAAGCTGCATCTCAAGCTAAAACCCTGAGGGCTCCACATTTCATTCCAGTCAACCACTGCTGTTTTCTGGCACTATTTTCTTTGCAAATATGAGTAATGTGGGCCCTTTAGTCACTATTAAGCCATAATCTGGGGAAATCAACCACTTCCAATAATCTTATACTCCAATTTAGGGCACTCTGCAACCACATAATGAATAATACTGTCGCCAGTTCTCTCCTATAATGACACATGACATATGCCTGCTATTGCTCTTTTCAAATCAAATCCAACTGGTTTGCTCTTTTTTCAGAAAATCTGGTTTATTGTATTCATTTGACTTTGTTTCTTCACTCATTAAAAGGAGTAAATTCCTGCTGCATAATCAAGATATTCATTGTTAACTCTGTTAATTCAGAAACCAGCTGATTCCTTTGCAATCAAACCAAAATTATGTCTTCAAGTGAGTAACAAACACCATGTTGGGTTACAAGTTGCTCATGACTGATAGAAAAACATATTTTCCCCGTAAATTAGAAAGCTAATTAAGAGACCTTCCAATGTTCTTGCCCCTCCTGGATGGCTTTTCCCTGTTACTAAGCTCTGCCACTGAAGAATTTGCAAGAATTGACAGATGGAGAAAAGCTTTTAGAGATAAGCCTGTTGAATGTGAGAATAAAATCAAGCTATTCATCCCATGTTATGGCTTATGACCCTTTTGGTTTTGGTAACCACTGGAAAATTCTGTTCAATAACATACACTGGAGCAAAGTTCCATGGAATACAAAAAATTCCAGTCTGTGCTGACTATGGAAGAGAACAACAACAACAGCAGGTAACAAAAAAGTACTTTAAAGATGTGCAAGTATTTCAAGAAGAAAAGTCTCAGAAATGAAGGTAGAAACTTCTTAATACTTCTGCTTTAAAAAACTGAAAATTCAACCTTTACCTTTCCTACAGAAGATGGATTGAAAATATACTTTACCAAAACATTGCTTTTCTGATTCTCAAGTAATCTAAGGCAATGTGAAATATACTGCCCTTTATCAGAAATATTCCCTAATTATTCCCCTACTTGCTCAGAAGCAGCATATCAAAGTTATAGCTAACTGTGTGGATAATTCCTGATTCTTCCCAGGCAAACACCATCAATTGCATTCTAGAAATTCCATTTAAAAGTGATTTATCTCACAGTAATACTCAAAATCCGTAAGATTTCACATAAAGCTATTCTTGTAGCACAGTAAATTTCCCACAGAAGTTGTTATTCAAGCAAAAATGGTCCTGTGCAAAGTAACTTGCCAGGTGTGTGGTATGTTTGCCTTTGCAGAATTAGTGTGTGTGGTAGGGGGGGAGATCTGTGGGAAACTCGGTATATGTACAATTTACAGCTGAACTTTAAACAAACTGTGACACAAAATCTACATAAAAAGACAACTTTGCAGGTGACTTTTCAAAGCAACTTCTACCCCTTACAGACACACTTATTAGTCAGCTCATGGCTCTTCACAGCAGTAAGTGGGGATTTCCCCGTGGTAGGCAGGGAGTGACTGCACCACACTCATGTCACTGTGCTGCTTCTTCACTTCTTGTTTCTCATGCTTTGTGATTATTCAAGAGGTAGTTTTATTAACCTCATTATGGAGATACCTGAAACCAACAACTATGAAATGAAATATAAGGCTGATTCATTAGTGATCTCACATTTCTAGAAACTTTTAATCAGGTTGCTATATTTATCCGAGGAGGGACAATGGAATCAGAGATCTTCATCTCATTTCTACAGGTAAGTTCGACCACAATAAAACCCAGGAGCAAAAACCAAGTAAAACACTCCAGAATAAAATTGTTAATACACCCAAGTGACTGGATTAGCACAAAATCAGTTCTCTGAATGTTATCTTCAGAGCACCTAACTAGTGCTAGATAAAACACATGAACATTCATTGATATATGCATAAAATAAAACCAGGAAAACTGAAAACAGTCATACCTAAGTAACACCTATAACAGGAGGCTGAACTATGTCTATATTAATATTTCAGGACGTATAAGACATGAAGTTATAGGTGGTTACCAGATCTTACAGAGATCTGAATACTTTTGAACACCCTTTCTCATTCAAAAATAAATGTTATTGAATACTTCCAGTACTTGAAAACATAACGTTCATTATATTTGTTTGCCCTTCTTTGGCTTCAACTGATGCTTTATGTGAGAGACCTCAAACAATCATACCAGAAATCAGCTCATAACTTGTTTTGTTATTAACGCTCACGGCATTAATGGTTTAGGCTGACTTGTCTGCATGTGACACGATTTCTAGTGCAAAGGACTTTCCATGTACAAAAAAAGGGGTGATCCTGTCCCTTCAGTAGACTGCAGACTATGGATTTAGATGTGCACGAACACAGGGCAGACCAAGAACAGAAAATTGAAATCCATGTGCCCACTGTGTCAGTAGAAATGCAATATTCAGAGTGTAGCTCCTACTCAGGTAGGAGCAAAAGTTTCAAGGATTATTCTAAGTAGAGTATTCAAAATCACCAAAGAGGGTTGAAAACCAGGTGTTAAAAACATGCTTTTCCAATACCAAAGCCTATGTTCTAATATTCCACATTTTCAGGGGAAAACGTGCATCGACTGCAAAAACATTCATATAATGGTGCTATATTTTATATATATATATATATATATATATATACACACACACACACACACACAATTCATATAAGTTTGCTGTTGTCCATTAAAGCTACACGAGCAAAATAGGACCAGGAAGGAACCCTCAGAAGCAGAACAAGGGATCACAGGGATGGGAAGCCCAGCCCACGCAGTATAGAATGAAGCCCACCACAGGCAATGAAGTGTTTCTATATGATCACAACATTCTATAGTTCTCATCTCTCATCTCGAAGAGTTGAAACATCAATTCCTAAACCTGCAGCACGTTTTCCAGCTCATGCAAAATCAGTAAAACTTCCAGTCCAAAATTATACCGGTCTACAATTAGGGTTTTCTCAGTTATATCTCTGCCATCTTCCTTCCTTTTTTTTTTTTTTTATTTATCTGCTGCCTAAATTTATAGCAGTGGTAACTCCACTATACCCAGCACACATGTAATGATGAATTTAATAGAACATACACATGAAAAATACAATTTTGTGCAAATAGATGGCCTTTAGTGTTAAAAGGTTATATACTCATTTCACTCCTGTTGCTATATACCTATGAGAAATACACTTCCACTGAAGACATTGAACAGCCAACGCCAACCTGTGTAAAATCTAATTATCTAAATTCCCATACGTATTTTATTGTAAATACACTGGTTATTCCCTTAAGGATCACAGTTGTTATGAAGGGAATTAGAAGGATACCAGAGAAAGACTTGCAGTTTACAGAACCACAATTTGCTGACCTTAAACTGAGGAGTGAACAGGACACAACTTTTATAATAGTCTCATGCAAATGAAGGGAAAACAGAAAAGACAAATTTTTTTGTTTGTTTTTTTTTCTTGTTACATTCACTTAAATCCCACGAAACCCCCAAGGAATGAGTTGTACTCTTATTGGATCGCTGATTTTTAAGGTCAGGAGTATGTCACACTTTGCTGTACCTTCACTGTTATCAAACCCGCAATTATATTTATACATAGACACACAACACCTTTTAAGAAATTTCTGGCAGTGCAGAAACACGGTTTACCTTCATTCAGGTGCAAGTTGAGGTTCAGAGAATCTTTTGTAATGTTGCAATATTTCAGGAAATATTAGAAAGGCCAAAACAAACACTACTTAGAAGACTGTACAATGCTCTTGCAGCTCAGAGCAGCAGTTACCTGCTGGTTATTATAAAGAGAAATCTCTCAATGATCTTAATGATCACTGCATCAGAAGAATATTAGATGGATGAGTCAGAAGATTTAATCTGAAATACCTCTAACCAAACAACAAACAAGTATCATTACTAATGACCATATTAAGAGAAAACCTATAAACTTAAGACTTGAAAATCAGAGTGATTTTCTGTCTACATACAAGGCACCTGAGAAATCACTCAAAACTACTTAAATGTTTCAAAACTACAAAGTTCTTAATGTTGGGAGGCAACACAAAGCTGTGGAGCTGAGGGCTGTCGGGCAGATCAAATGTAGTTTGAATTCTAGGGTGATCATCTTCCAGGACACATAAAACCACCTCTATCACCTCGTAGAGCGTGTGGCCACTCTGCCCCATGGGAGGTGTCTCTAGGGAGGGTGTTGTCTGACCCCACTCAGCCCATCCCGGGTGTGGTTTAGGCTCTGGAGGAACCAAGACCACTGAGCACCAAAGGTTTTCTCCCCCTTCTCTGAGTTACCCGACTCCTAATGCCTGACAGCTTTGGTTAGTCAGTCCAGGCAGGTCAGCAACCCCTGGCCTCAGGGATGAACATTTAGGTTTAGCATCAGCTCCTGCCTTCCCTTCCTCCTTACCCCAGTGCTGCAGAGGGGAGCAGAACAGCCCTTCCTGGGGAAGGAAACCTCCACTCTGGAAAACAAACACTTCCTCATACAGAGTTATCATCCAGAGCCTCTACTTTGGGAAACGGTCACGATACAAAATAATTCTGAAATCATTCCCTTTTCCTTTTTCTCAACTTTCATAGAGGAATTGAACTTATTAGGATCTATTCAGAAGGATTATGGCTTTGTTTTGGGACTGTAAGGCAGGAGTTTGTTTCATTTGCTACTATTTTCTATCTTACTTGATAGCTGCATTATCCGTGTTTCCTGAGTGCTACATTTTCATCCTGCAGGGAAAAAAAAACACAAA
Organism: Oxyruncus cristatus; assembly: GCA_013399855.1. NCBI lineage: Eukaryota > Metazoa > Chordata > Aves > Passeriformes > Cotingidae > Oxyruncus > Oxyruncus cristatus. The sequence continues at coordinate 2,117,319 of VXAY01001843.1, forward strand.
ACACTTCTGTAGAGATCTGAGCTAGTGTCTCGTAAGTACAGTATTTAATGCAACTATGTTTAACTCAATGCATTTTTCCTTTGCTATTATTTTATCCTCCTACTTCCACAACAGTTCGAAAATTATGAAGATGCTTTTAAATAATGCTCTTCACTATGTTATGTCCAAACACCATTTAATTACATGGCTAAGTGAACAAATTGTGCTCACATTGAGAGACATTATTTATATTTACTACCAAACAAAGAAGAAAATGGCCTAAAAATACAGCCATATAATATCATTAATTGTGAATACTATTCCCACAACCATTAAATAGCAATGTTAGAAGAGCAAAAGCCTGTCTATAAAGTGACAATAAGTGACATACAAAAGGTTTCACACAGGCATATATTCCATATTCCATTTTCAGCATTTGACCATATTAGAAAACCAGTGGGTTAGGCTGTGTAATCACATGAACTTAGTTTCTCAGGAAATAAGACTGAAACAGGAGATAGAAATCAAGTAGTTAATTAATAAATATGACTATTGGGTTCTGATTATTTCTAAGACTCTCTCCTACCTTTTCTTCACATTCAAACATGAATCTCAAAGGTGAAAACGCATTCTCACTCCACAAATTACTTGTAGTCCTGAATGTAGGTACAGAAATATCTAAGTGTGACACAAGATATTCCAGGGTAGACAGAGACAGCTGTAGCTTGCTCTGCCCTAATTGTGTTCTGCTGTACCCAGGGTGTGAATAATCACTACAGAGATATACAAGGAAAAAGCTCAGAATTAACTATCATTTCAGAAGCAGCTGAAAAATTTTATTTCAGTTGGTGAGAACTCCAATATTTTCTCTCCACTCATTCATACAGAAAAGTCAGGTAGAGTTTTACACTTGGAATTAACTGAAGTGAACAGTACAGTAAGATAGAGGCAGTTTACCTGCTCAGTCCCCACACCCAGACAGTATTTTTCAATCCAAATGAAACTGAATCCGAAATTACATATACCTAGGGTTTTCTTCTTGCCTTATGCTGCTGTTTTCCAAGCTCTAATTACATTATGGTATCAAAAGCAATTCTGTTTTGCACAGGTATTACCATTTTTATTAACAGAAGTAACAACTGGTATAGATCATTTACAATCAGTCCCTCTAAGTGTTTAACTAAATACCTCAGAAATTTTGGCAATTAAACCAGTAACAACCAACTATTATTTACTGACATGTTTTAATAAGTTTAGAGCCCTCTGTGTTTTATCTTCTGAAATTAAAATTTCACTCTAGACTGGTGTAAAATTCCTGACTGAGACACATAGCCCTGTTGTCACTTGGAGAGGTGGCTCTTCACCTTCTGATTATTGGGCAGCTGCATTCATTGGGGAATTCAGAAAAGGCAGAAACTTTGCAAGCACATTAAAGGCCTCCAGAAACCTCAGCAAAATTCACGAAGACACGTTTTGAGATATAAAGTTATGCTGTAAGTAAATTGGCTTAAAAGCTTAACAAACGTATTCACCACCTGTACTAGGAAATCAGTCTATATTTCAGCAATATTAGTTTTCTACAGATTGCCCTCTTGAAGCATGTCTTCAAAACGCCTGAATTTTATTTTCGCTGCTGGTACTAAAATGACTATTATTCCACCAAAATTGTTTTTCAAACATTTTCTAAAATACTGGTTGCAAGCAGCTCCCATAACTACAGGTCACATCTATTCCCTTCTCGTATGACAGACTGCTTTGGATACACAGGATCACAGAACCAGCAAACTGTAAAATTAGTAGCAAAATGAAGAAATCCCACTAGGCAAATTCTTCCAAGAATTAAGCCCTTTACAGTAAAACGTCCTAAATTGTTTCTATTGTTATACTACTTCTGGATTGATTATTTCATGAAGCCCCAAATGACAAAAAGAACACAAACAAACTAAATTCATTCCAGGGTCACAATCTTGATTATATTTTCTATAAGCCAGTAAAGTTTCAATCCTCGCTATGGAAAGAACTGATCAAGGAGAGTATTTTTTAAAGTTCTAACTTTACTTAAGCATCTTTTACTTATGTACGTGCAGCCTGCTCAGCAAATCATTTCAGCAAATTTTGTGCCTCTATTTTTTTAACATCTCTATTTATGCTCATAAATGCCATCAGCGAAAAAGGGAATTGAAATTACATAGTGAGGAGAAAATAGTCCCCGTTCTATATTTGAAAGATTAAAATTGAATTGCAAAAAAAGTGGCTTAATATTCATAGATGTTTATCTTATTATAACAAAAACACCCAGTTTATAAAATCTATCCCATGAGCCATATGCAATTTGTATTGATTTTACTTTCCTACATTCGCTACCTTTTTATGATGATTTATTAGTAAATGTTTTAAGTATTTTAATATATTTATCTGTAAACATTTACCCAGACTACTGGCTGTAGGGAAGGCCACAAAGCAGCTTTTTATGTTTTACAGTAATAAAAGACACAGAAAATGTAATTTATTGAGTGATTCCTTAGTCACTACACTTTCACATTATTAGAGTTCAGCTGGAAAGGGCTCTGTGTGCAGCCTTTATAAACACCCTTGAAAATGAGCAAATGTAACAATGCAGGTCACACAGACCCCCTCATCTATTTGTAATGTACACTAAGAAGCTTTTAGGCTGTATAAACCACAAATATTCCAACACCAATGAAATTTTAAAGGTCTGGTCACCAAGAGCTGGGCTGACATATTTATATGTGAAATGCACTCCATTTTATCTGCCTGAGTAGATTCAAGTTCTTGGAAAACACCATTCCATAGCCCCCATTTTGATTTGACAAAGACAAGGAATTAAAAAAAAAAAAAAAAAAAAAAAAAAAAAAAAAAAAAAAAAAAAAAAAAAAATCTATCAAAACTTACTTTTAGGATGTGCTGATTATTTTAAGTGGAAAATATTTCCTCAAATTCTCCAAGGTAAGCATCTCCAAACCTTATTACCCTTTTTAAAAACTGATGTGATGTTCCCTTTTCTCCAGTCACTGGGGACTTCGTATGACTTTTCAAACATCATGGACAGTAGCCCAGAACCTACTTCTGCCAATTCCCCCAGGACCTTGGGTCACATTTCTTCAGGTCCCAGGACTTGTGTAGGTTCATGTTCCTCAGGTGGTCTCAAACCTGATCTCCTCATACTATGGGAGGAACTTGGATCTTAGCTCTTCCTTTTCTGACCAATGTACCTGTTGAAGCCCTTCTTCCTGTTCTCTAAATTCCTCACCTAATTCCAAACTCCAGCTGTGCTTTAGCTTTCCTGATCCCATCCCCACACGCACTGACAACACCCCTATATTCTTCCCAGGATACATTTCCTTCTTTAACTTCAGTTCCACCAGGAGGTTCTTATTCAGTTTCTCCTGCCTTCCCTGCTGATTTCTCACACATGGGAATCAAGAGCTCTTGTGCTGCAAGAAAAAAGTCTTCAAATAGCTCTCAGCTCCCTCCTGTTGCTTTATCCCTGAGGGCACTTTCCCAGGGGGCCCCATCCTGGGTTTTGAGGTTAAAAATGAGCCAAACCAGACCAGTCTGTGCAACCAAGAATCCTGATGCAGAGTTCTGCTGAGCTACGGCTGAAGCCAAAGGGCTTTGCTTTGTTACTTCCCAAGGTAACAGACCCTGCTGGGGCATGAAATCCCTTCCAGAAATTGGAGCTGATCAGAGCATTTGCCCAGAGCTGGTAACATTAATTCTCATTCTCACAATTTAAGCATAAAAAGAGTCACTCTGAAAGTAATATGTGACTAAACCCCTGATATAAGGCTTAACCAACACTTCCAATGCACATAAACTGGGATTTACTCTGTTCCCTTTTCATTTTCAGCCTGGATAGTATTCCTTGGTTAGATCATTCCTTCTGCTCAGCAGATGGAGGAATATCTTAGTGAGTTAGGACTGGTTCAACATCAACAAAGTGACAGAGTGCTAGAGACTGACAACTAAGCTACTGTGTTTCCACAGAGAACTTTCAGGGTGATCCAACTAACTGAATGACTACAATTCATTGCCTCTAAGCACACTGAAATTCAAAAGTTCGTCACTTCAACACTTTACTAGGAATCCTTATTATTTATTATTGTATTCCCACACCAGGGGCTCCCACTTAAATGACCTCATAAATGACACGTACCTTAACGCAAACCTCAAAATCAACCATGAAGCTGACGAACAAAAAGCAGTCCTGAAAATGGTAAACGCGCTACATTCACTGCCGAGTGATCACGTTAAAACACACCCCTAGAAAACAGCAGGCCTTCGTTATCAAAGTAAGAATACATTTAGAAACGTAATGGATAATTTCACAACAATCAAACAAACAAAAAAATTAACATTTATCATACAACAGAAGGAACAGTTTAACTTGTAGCCAGCCCAGCAGACAACTTTACTACCTGTGAGTAAGTACAACATTGGATTCTGATCCTAAAAAGATTTATGCCTTGCCTACAGATATTCACAGTTTCATATCATTAATACCATTAAAAGAGAGGTGTTCAGTCCACAAAACAGCAGACCCAGACCAGCAGAACCACTCAGATTAAATACTTTCTGACAAGAACATTATTTTTAATTGAGATTGAAATAATTGACTTAAGTGGAGGGTTTTTGCTTCCATTACTTGGCAAATCTGATTCTGCTTGATAAAAAAAGGGTTGGGTGGGAAGATTGACTCTGATCTTTCCCAGATTTCATAATAAATGGCCATCCTTTGGCAATCACTTACCTGAGTCAACTTAGTATTCTCTAAGTCAGCTGTGCTTTCTAGCCTTTCATAACATAAAATTAAAACAGTAGAAATTATTGATTAATGACAAGAATATCTATGGCCAGCTCCATCATTTAATAAAGCAAAAAAATCCATACCATTAAAAAAATGGATTTGGTTCAGTGTCCATAAATGTAAAAATGTGTCTGCTTTACTATTCTCTCAGGAATTTCTGATTAACCCTCTGGTGTACGTTGTACTCAGCATTTTTGCACGGTTTTTGTTACACAGAAATGTCATCATTCAGGAAGATAAAAAGTCATAAAGCTTAATGCAATTCTGTACTGTCACAAAGGGGGCAATAAGCAACAGCGTGAGTTCAGGCAAATGACTTGCTGCTTAAATATAATTTCCTTACAGCGAAATGCATCACAAAGAAAGGAAACTCTCTTATAAAACATCTGATAATTCAGGAGTCAAAAGGACTGATTGTATTTGCCAAGTTACACAGATAATGACACAAACCCCTGGCAATTACTGGCTCAGCCTGACAAAGATGATAACGTTGCTCTAATGCTCAAGTCTGGCGTGAGAGGGGGCTGAACAACTCTCTGCTCAGCACAGGGATCCTTCACACGAGTTCAGAATTCAGCAGGTGAAATTAAAAAAGCAGCACCGACAAGAGTCAATGATTTAGAAACACTCCTGTAAACAACCATTTCAATATTTAGCAGGTAAACTACAGGCAAGTTCTGCTCGTGACTTTCAGTCTATAAATATGATTTTATGCTAAAACAAATTCAGAGATGGATTTATTGATTAAGGAGAAGAATTGATCCAGCTTTTGTCATTCTGTTTTGCTGTTATCAACCTGAACAAGCCCTGGTAACAAACACTGCTATATGACTAACAAATATCCAAAAATCAAACAAACAACCACAAAAAAGGATTATTAGGATTGTCTTGTTACCCAGTTTACAGATACAGGATGATTAGAGTTCTGTGATTCAGATATTTGTACAAGTTAAATCAGGACTGAAAGTATATCTAAAACCTAATAGGAATGAACATGTATGAAAGGACTTAATGGAAGTTTTAAACACTTGAAAATGAAAATAAGCCAAATAATTCTGGGATGTTCACTGATTCACTGCTAAAAATCTTTAAATGTAGTAAACATTTACATATATGCAGCTATGTAAGCAATATAAAATATTAATTTCAAACTATACATTCCAAAATTATTAGTCACATGAAGCTATGCCATAATAAAATCTGATTGAGAAGAGCCTTTATTCCACACAAAGTCCAGATGACTCTGGGAAACATCAATAAACATAACTCCTATTCTTTCATGGAAAGTCATTTCACTAACTCTGGCCTTGTTTGCTTGGAAAGGACTTGTGAGAACCAATAAAATCTTTCTTTGATTACAGTGGCAATCAATACTTTGTTTCGAACACAGGCAAACACTTGAAATCCCAAGATTTGAAATACCTCTCCCTGGAGTATCTGGTTGACAAATGGCTTTTTTTTTCCTGGCCCTTTTCTTAAGTGCTGTCCCAATACCAGCAAATCGATCAGAGAAATCAGAGAACAGGCTGAGCTGGGAGGGACCCACAGGAATCACTGAAACCAGGTCCTGGCCCTGCACAGGACAACCCCAACAGTCCCACTATGTGTCTGAGAAAGGCTGTTCCGTAGCAAAGGATACCTGACAACGGTATCTGATAAGGATAAGGAGCCCTGATAAGGAGCTCTGATAAGGAGCCTGAAAATTTTCCTGACGCAGTATATTTGCCAGCACCTCCACAAAAAGTGCTGTGCTTCCTCACAGTTGCCTCCTCATTAAGCATCCCCTCATGGGAACTCAGACCAGTATCTTTATTCAAGCTGAGATCAGTTTTTGCATCCTTCTCAGACTGTCTTGAATTTCTGCCAACACAGCAATATTTAGCCAGCTAATTTAATATTACTGATTAATGCAAAAGGCCTATAGCTCCAAATCCTTTTCATGTATCTGCTGTTAACACTTGACAGGAACACCAGAAGCAGTACAGCTAGAATAAAAAGGTAATGTATATTTTCAGGTATTCTCAGGAGTAACTGGTCCTTTAGATCAGCTCTTTAACTAGTTTTCTCTCAGAAAGTAACACACTATAATCACACCCAGTTTGGTTTTCCTCCACTCTAAGAAAGGTGGAAAACTGGAGAAGGTCCTGCCAATGGTTTTAAATGTTGATAAAGGGACTAACAGAGAACATCTGAGGAGAGTCGGAGGGAAAGACTTGAGCAGTCTGGCAAAGAAAGGGCTAGGAGGCAACTAACAGTGGCCTGCAATTACTTGAAGAGTAATTCTGAGTTGTAAGAGTTGCAAGATGACAGAGCCAAACTCTTCTCAGCCATGTCAATATAAAATAACAAATCAGTTTGGCAGGCTGAGTGTGGAGATGACGAAAAAGCTTTGCATCAAGTGGGTAATATGTCACAGGGATTATATGGATTCCATCCTCGGAGGTTTTCAAGGCTTTTCTAGACAAATCCATGACTGATTTAGCACTGGCATTAGCGCCACAGTGAATGAAAGACTGGACTTGATCACCTCCCGAGGTTCTGCTGAGTCAGGTCCGTGGGATCACCTGTAAGAACTGGACCCATCCAGGCACACTCCCACATCCATCCTGACACTGAGGAGGACGTGCTGTAGATGCCTCTTTGAAAAAGGCCCAGCTCTTAAGGATGGGGAAGCCATTTGAATAGCTATTTGCCACATTAAGAAGAGTGCTTTAAACCACTGCAAGCGAGTACAGATTGAATTACACTCCCTGAAGTGCAATAGGGAGTACAATCTAATCTCATTAGGTCAATAACACATTGCGCTAGTAAATCTAGTATATTTTTTACTCTACTCTTACCATTCTCCATTGATTATTTTCATCATTTTATCCATATAAATATGCTAGGTCACCTAGAAAAGCTGATTACTGTAGGTAAAATTATCTAACAACTAACAAAGTAAGTATTTATGGTGACAGAGAAAGAAAAACCATCAATTTTCACAGAAACTTTCAATAGTCTGCCCCATGAAATATTTTCAGGGAAATCACGGAAATAAATCAGATGCATTAATTTGTAGCTGAATGAAATATCTCTGAAGGATTAGTTTTATCTCCTCTGAGTTTGCAAAACAGAAGGAGACCACTGGCTTTGGTTTCAAATCGAAGTACTGCAAAAAAGCTCCTGGAGATCACTGCAAAATCAGATTTTTATACTAGTAAATCGTTGCTCTCTGCAGCCAGGAAGACTTAGCCACCATGTTTCTGTATCTTCATCCCGTTAAACCTCTTGAAAACAGCAGGGAGGAGAGTCCTTATGGCCAAGAAGCAACTGAGAAGTACCAGCTCCTCATGAGTGGAAAGAACGTTCTGGATGGATAAATCCCAGCTCAGTTAAACACAGCCTAGCCAAGCCCACATCTTTTCTCATCTCTTTTTCTATTATGTCCATGACAGAGGATAAACTAGGAATTCAAAAGCTTAGTAGACTTACTACTGAAGACCAGGAAGAGAAGCACCTCATTCATTATATGTGGTCTCTGTGGTATTATTGATATCAATGGATTTGGGTTTTCTCCAGGACTGATAAGCAGCAAAACATTCCATTTATTATCAAATTGCATTAAGTCAGATATATGTTTTCTGATCTTCTATCTTTCATAGTTACCAAATCCTTATTACACACTTGCCCACCAGTTTCAATTTTAATAAATAAATAAAGAAAGAATGAAATTATGATGATAGCAAAAAGTAATTTCAAACAAACCATAGCAAAATATAGCAAAATTAGTAGTTTAGGACCTGGCCATAAGCCATATTGAAAATAGGCATATTTTTTAAATTAAATGACATGTTTTTACATTACCTGTTTAAAATAATTAGCAACTGAAACAATGACCATATGTGGTCATTAGGATAATGATATTAAATGGAAATGCAAATTTCCACACAAAGAAACCTAAGGATCTGTGAGGAAGCAATTTAATTAGGACACATGGAACAAATGGAACCGCACCATTAAGAATTTAAGCTGGAAATATTTCAAATAGGAAAAACAGCAATAATTCTGGCTTTAAGTTTTGGAACAGCACAGATTTATCAAGAAAGGTATTGTCACAGAACCAAGAATGTTATGTTTTAAAATTTGATTTTGGTGAAGTGTACGCTCATGTATTTGTAACAAATGATATATCAGCCCCGCAGACAGCGTAACAATGCAACATATGCAGCAGCAATTGGGAAACCTGCTATTTACAAGCAACAGAAACTAATGGAGTTGATCCTTCCCCTTTTTTGAAGCGTATTTACCAGTCATCAGTCCCCCTTCCCCAGACTTGTAACCCTGCTGCTGTGAATGCAACACACTGACTGATGTCAGCCTTGGAATTTGGCTCCATGCTTCATTAGCTGGCCAACAAAGCAATTCAGGGCTGTTATTGAATCACATACCATTCTTAGTATTCTCCCTTTCTCATTTTTATTTCACTGGGGGATTTTTTTTTTTTTTTTCACCACCCTATTTCTCAGGAGAGAGAAAAAATGCTTTGTATCCTATTTTTAAAGCTATCCCCAGCAGCAATACCAATAGTAGTGTTTTTACAGGCTGTCTTCACCCATCCACAAATTCTAACAATATCCCACAGAAACTAATTTAAATGTTATATTTAATTTAGGATCTTAAATGAACAGTATTGCTAAGAACAGAGAATTATTCTATTTCTGTGTATTTAATTACTTTCAGTTCACTTTTCTATGTAGGTTTTCCTTCATGCTAAATAGCTTTTTCTTTTTTATTTAATAAACTATCCTAACAAATATAATATTTCCCATCAGCAGCTGAATTGATCAGGAACTGATCAGAGCTAGATAGCAACACAGTAATAACATTCAGGGTTATAGATTTACTTCCAATGAAGCCAAGAGGAGCTTGCCATCAACATAATGGCAACATATTGAATATATTTTGGTCTTTAACATAATTACTCAAAATTATTAATTGTAGTATGCTTGGAATTGATATTAGTATGCTTAGAAATTACAGAAGATATTGCAAGGAATGATGAGACACCAAGGCAAGCAGGTAAGTGCATCACTTAGTGTATTTTTTTAAGAACTGTCCATATACTTCATCTGTCACAACCACACATCATTCCACCAGCCTTGCAACATGAATGCCCACTGCTTTCATCCAATACTTTCAACGAGAAACAAATGAGAATCTTTATCAGTTACACCCCTTAATTCCAAGAAAGTATTGTATATCATTATACTTGGAATTTCCAAAGAGACAAGAACATGAAGTGTCCAGAAACTTATCTCAAGGAAGGAAATCTATGCTTCCTGAATTATTTTCATATGATCCAGATGTGAAGGAAGAGTCAAGAACAAAACTTGCACCCCATCATTAGGGATATTTTTATACAGAAATATTTGTCTCAGAACTCTATTTCCACTGCCATGACAGTTTTTGTATATGCCTCAAACCATTTCATTAACATGTTCATTGAAGAAAATATCGTCTACATTCTACAAAACAGGTCCTGAAACAGACCTGCTTGTTTGAACCTGTTCACACATTTCAGACTAAGGCTGCAAGAGAAGATCCATTTAAAACAAAAAACAAAAGCAAAACAGCTTGTCAAATTTATGCTATACAGATAGAAGGGTGCCAAAAGATTTCAAAGATGCTACAGAGGCAGGTGAATCCTTAATAATTAAAATATACTTTTTACAAAGCTGTGGTTTTTACATCACAATTGAATCTCCTACAAGAGTTTCCACAGGGTTTCCAACAGACTAAACAGATATGTTTAATTCTTCTTTCTAAGGTTTCCCAAGCTTGATTTAGCCCAGTGGAGAAGGTTTGGGCCAACACCTCATCCTGGACACATTTGCATTAGTACCCATTAATGCCAGAGTTACAGGGTTTGGGTCATACCCCACAGACAAGAAACTCTGTCACTGAGCCAACCTGAAGCTGTACTTTAAAACATAACATTTTCACTACAACTTGTGCCTGAATGATATGCCAAACAATCGTTCCTGAAATAAATGGAGCAACAACATGTGTCACAACAGCAGACACAGCAGCAGCTGTAACAATATGCTCCCCAAAAATGCTTGCACTTCATTTTTGTAAAAAAGTCAACATCCTTAATCCTTAGTAAGGCTCTTCTCTTTTAATTTAAAGTAGTAGTAATGGAATTTTAATGAATAGGATTTTTTTACATCAGGAATTTAAAAAACCCCAACACATTATATCCCTTTAAAAGCACATCATTCATTTGCAATTATATCTTATGAAATAGTAATATGTTTTAAATAATAAGTGCAAATACACAGATGGTAAACAGCAGGAGCTCTTAAAAAACAGAGACCACAGCTTAAAATGCTTGTGAAATCTTTGCTTCAACACACAGTTTTATCAAGAACAGTTCACACAGGAGTAACTGGAAATTGTGTGTTCCTTAGCTCTCCTAAAATCCACTATGTCCGTGTGCCAGCTGGTGTCATTTATAGAGTTATCCAACATGTTACCGTGTCCAAACATCCTGGGTTTCCTGGCACAGGTCTTTCACGGGGAATCAAGCTGCTAAAACCAGCATGATAGTATTTAACTTAAAGCCCCCTCAGAAACTGTGGGCAAAGTAGGAGAAACATTTCTCTGATCTCAGTGATGTTCTTAATAATGAGACAACGTGGCAGCCACGTAACTCTGCAGGTCGTTCAGGTCTGTGTTTGCAAAGCTGTGCCAACATCTGGTTAGTCCAGCGAGTGAGTTCGGGGGGATTTCACACAGCAGCAGAATTCTACGTACATCCTACATGCAAGACACTCTTAGAGACAAGATACTCTGCCTCTCCCTGCTCCTTCCCTCTCATCAAGGCAGCAAATCCACCCTGAGTTGTAACTACCATCTCCAGCTCCTGAGCAATTAACTCGCATCATCACCCTACAGTCGCTCCTTCTAATTTATACTTAATGAGGAGAAAGTGTTAGAACCCAAATGCACCTCTGAGTAAATACAATGACATGCAGCACACTCCTTATTGTGATACTTGTGCGGCAGTAAATATATAAATATGTTAACTGAAACAGGTTCCTGCAACAGAAGGAAAATCGTTGCAATCGCATAAGGACAGGTAATGATTCCCTTCAAAACAACTTGGGAACTCCAGTCTCGTATTAATACAATTTTCTGAATTATAAATAAAATATTTAGAATACTACAAATTAAAATAAATTGAATTGTGTTTCCACTCTGATGTCTCAGTTTAGATTTTCATCAGCTTTCTCTTTTAATCTATTTTTATGAGATTTTCTTTTCCACACTAGGGCACGCATACATTTAAACTCTATTCCCATCTTGATATATTTGTTATTTTACTCATGCAGACATGACAAGATTTATCCCACAGGTTACGAGTAAAAATGTATACTTATATTGGTTTTAAATGGATCTTTTCTGGCTCTCAAATGCTGATACTGTTGCCTTTACTAAAACTGGGGGTATGGACAGCTAACTCGCAGGGTTTGGGGTTTGATTTTACCTTAATGGATTAAAGCCAGCTTAGGGCAACGTGTGATCTAGTCAGTCTTCCTCCAAGGAATATTCTTGGTGCAAAAAGTGAAAATTAAACCTGAAGGCTTGAGTACAAGGTACGAAATGCAAAACTTCCCTTGTGTTTTCTCATTATCTTCAACTTCCTTGTTAAAAATTTATCAAACCTACCAGTTATGAATATCAAGCACTATCAAAATGCATGAGATTAAAACATCAAGGTTCACGGCTTTAAGAAAGTGTCAGCCTGAGAAACTGCGTTTCTCCTTCCTGAGTAACATGTGAATTCTCCATTTTGCTACACTGGGAAGAATATCAAACAGATGTCCCAGGTCTCCAGCCCCACCCGGGAACGTGCATCACACAACAGCCCACAGAGGCTTCTGTAACAAAAATCTAGGCTTCTTTTTATTTATTTCTTACCCTAATTGTGCAGGCTATTAGCAGCCTATAGCTGTTACATTTTTCTCTCAGTCTGGAGGCTTTTTTCCCTTCAGCCCCCCGTTGACAGATGTTTTTATTTCGCATACACTACTGAGAGTCCCTGCAAGTGAAGGGATGCCCTCGGTGACTGATACAGAGACAGTTCTGCCTTAAAGGTTGCACACAAGGAAAACTTCCAATGTAATTATTTGAAAAATATGTATATACTGAGTCACAGATACACACATATACACATATTATATATATCTGTTATGTACCTATATATATATACATATATACTCACATATATATATGTAATTTCTTGTTTTTAAAGAAACAATTCTCCAAGGATTTAGGCACGGTTTCATACATTATTATGACACATGTAATTTTAATTTCAGTCTCAACAGTGACATAAACTTAGTTTTCCTTGAAAGTACTTACATAGTAAACACAGTACATCCACATTAAAGGCTGGAGTTAAATATATCGAACCTAGCCAGTGTTTGTTGGGATTTACCACTGATAATTTCAAAGATGCTTCCCTACATCCTGGAGCACAAGACACAAACAGTTTGTTCCACATCAGGTCATATTGTACAAACCAAATGTCTCTGAAATCACTGTCTGAAAATGAAATTAAAGCTGCCTGAATCATTTAGGCCTCACTCTCTCAACAGAGAAACGCCTCAGTACCATGAGATGTACACACTGAAGGCCCAGCTTCCATCAGGAACTAATTTCTCCATCAGACACACAATTCAAACATGCAGCCATTAGAGGAATAGAGGTTGTAACATTGCAAAGGACAAAAATAATACTGTAAATGACAAAATAATGCTTTCATGTTATTTCTCACTTCTGTAAAAGCTCAGGAATTAAAAAAAAAAAAATCATAATCCATGTAAACTACAGTTTGCTCTTGTACTTAAATTATACATTTTTCAGTTATACAAGGTTATAATTGCTTTAAAGTTTAGGGAACTGATGCAATTCTCTGGGGGAAGTGGCAGGTAAGAACTAATACCATGTGGCAAAAAGGAGTCCTAAAAACAACCCCTTTCCCTCCCCCCCCAAACTTATCTATATTTCACTTTTTTCAGTCTAATACAATAAAATTTCTAAAGCACTTAATATGATATGTAATGATGGCCTCTCAGGAAAAGGTAGACTTCAAATTCCCATTATTATTTAAAAACTAAAATATAAGCATTTAAATTACCTCGTGACTCCCCCGTTTTTTCCCTGAACAACTGTTTAAGAGATTTATTTATTCCGTTAAAATATTATTTTAACCTTTCCACCAGTCTCAAATCGCCTATGGGATGTACATTAATTGGGTGATACTAATAATAAGCAATGCAATAAACTACATTAAGGGAAAAAAAAAAAACACCTCCTTAATCTAGATGAGTTTTGTGCTGTCTAAACTTCAATGACAACTCCTGTTTAGGTTCCTGGTATTTCTGTGAGGGTCTCAGATGATCACCTTTGATAAGGGTTATTTCTGGAGTGTGATAAACTGCATTGCTGAAAGCTGAAAGTATTAATGTAATTACTACTATAACTCACCCTGATTATTTTCTTCAGATGTTTCCAAACACACGTGGAATTTTGCAGAGCCAGTTCATGGAATATTCCAAGGCAACAGGCTTGCATTTCCATAATTCCATAATCATGTCTGATAATGACTTTGTTCATGCCTTTGATGATTCCATAATCATGTGTGGTAATGCCAGAAGTATGCAATGACACCAAAAATATATTTCATTTCAGTTCTTGCAATACAGAATTCCTAATGTGTTTTCCTTTGCCAAATAAACTGAAGACTGTTTCGCTCAACCCAGCCAATGAACACAGGTTTCTACTCTCCAACACTGAAGTAATAATTGAAATTTAATGGAGGGATCCTAAACACCTCTAAAGGATGAGAAACGCACACACCTATAGAAGATCATCCAGGCTGTTGGAACACGACAGGACCAGGTGGGGGTTGGTCTCTTCTCCCAGGAACCAGCAGGAGGACAAGAGGGCTCGGCCTTAAGCTGTGCCAGGGGAGGTTTAGGTTGGATATTAGAAAGAAATTCTTTCCAGAGAGGGTAATCAGGCATTGGAATGGGCTGCCCAGGGAAGTGGTGGATTCTCCATCCCTGGGGGTTTTCAAGATAAGGCTGGACCATAGTCTGGGAACCGCGGTGGTGTTGGATCAAGGGTTGGACTTCATGATCTCAGAGGTCCTTTCCAACCCCTCTGATTCTATGATTCTATGACTCCCCTACTGAGCTCAGCCATAGACTACTTCAGGCCTGGTTTCCCTTCTGTTGGATATAAAATAAGACATTAAATAAACTTTTCAACCAGCCTGCTTCTGCTCTAGGAGAGGTTCCTATCACCAGTCAAGTTAATATAGTTAATAAAACCTTAAACTTTAAAGCACCAATAGGGAGCCTTTCCCCAGGATGATGGAAGCCTCTGCCACTGAAGGGAAGCACTGTGGTACCTTCCCATTTTCCCAGCGTATCCTCCCAGGGGTTTCCCTGATGAACTCTGTTGACACACATATTTCTATGTTCATTACTCAGATCTGTTCTAGTGCATCTATCCAGAGCCAACACAAACTCGAACATCACGTCCCTTGCAGCTGAAAAGTAGTTTGTAAGTGCTGGAGGGAATTATGTGAAGACAGAAAGATGCCCAGACACAGAATATCTATCCTGAGCTCAGTAAAAAAGGTAAAATCACAGGGATGTAGCAATGCCTGCAGTAGCTGTGTAGTGCTCACAGACTTGAGAGAGTAGAAGGGAAGTGCTGTGCACTGAGAAATGCTCTCACATCACACAAACAGGTAACACAAGTGGTCAGAGGCTCCATTTCACCCATCATTCTTTCCTCCTGTCAATATATGAATTATGAATGTGAGCAATAACTGCAGCATTACCACAAGTTCAAGTCATCATCACTCATAAACTGTCCAAATCTTTGTGGAGTGTTACTGCAAGAAAAGCCAGTTTTGTTTTCCACTATTAGAATACCAATACAACATTTTCCAAGTGAGGCTTGAAAAGCAAGAAGAAATTATTGTGGAATTGACCATTTTACTTTCCTGCTGGTACATCCCTCAAACAAAAATAGAGACAATGTATTTCTGGGATTACTTAAATATGTTTAAAATTTATACTAAACCAAAGAAAATCCTTGGAATTTAGCACTGGAAGCTACTGTTCAAACTTTTCACATCCAGCAGTATAATACTTGTTTTGACTTTATAAGCAAGTTCCTCACCTGTGTAGTTCTGCAGTTTATGTCCCACCTGTATCTGTTTTATGAATGCCAGTGGGCTTTAAATATCTACTGCACTCCCTTCAGCTCCCTTCCTCTCCTTCATTAAACACGTTCTCGGCACTTTTTAGGACCTATAGTGCACTCACATAAAGAGAATTTATGAATAAACATGTTAGATGAGCTCCCACTCACCCAGACTCCCATCAAAATGCAGCAGCAGTTAATAGCTTTAGTTTCAAAGTTGGGTGAGAACTCCCCACGGAATATGCATTGTGTAATGTTTGACACAAACCTAACATTCCTTTTTGATTTACAAATGTCTTCTCCGAAAAGTACAAATAAAAATACACAACCTTGCAATATAACTTTATGAAATGCTGGAATTGGCATCCATGTGTTCCTGAGCACTGTGAGCTGCATCAACGGCTTGGCTGTTTACAGATTCCAGGCAATCACAGCCATGTACATTTGTATTAAATTAATTTATCAACCATGCTGCTCTTCTGCTCTACTCAAAACCCATTTCCATGTGACTAGAGGAGGCTCTCACCGAGTCTGTTTTTTTTCCATCTGCAAAATCCGTAATGTAAAGATTAAGTCATTTTTAATTACAAAGCAATAACAAACTAATGGTATAATTTATGTTGTAATCTAATTTGTCATTTGAACACTGTAGAAAACAACAGTAGCTGCCAAGCAAGACATCCTAGAAAATTGTTGTAATACATATTTAGATAAGTGAAACCTCATAATACTATTCCAAATTAAGAATTTATAAGAATTTACAGAGCAAATGACAACAGCACAGCAAACACAATAGCACACAGCTCAGCGACAGGGAACTGCAGACAACTTGGGTAAAAATATTTAAAAAGTCAATTAACTTTCCTCTATTTTTCAAAATCTATCTTCCTCTCATATTTCAAACCACCCTCAGTCTCTGCATTCCAAGAGTGAGGGATACATGGAGTTAGTGGTAAAATTCATACCAATGAGAGACACCTGCCATCCTGCCAAGCCTCAAAATGAGGTGTGATAAAGAAAAAGCCCATCTTAAACTGATGGAGGGTTAATTTTTTTTTGCATCTATAACATTTTCTATAGCCTCCGTTTTTAGATCCAGCATTTAATTGTAAATTAAGCACAACAATAAAAATTATGTAACTGCGGTTTTGTGGGGGTTAGAGGCATGTCTGGGCACAAAAAGAGACTGAGGTGAGATGTGTGTGGAGTGTGTGAAGGCAAAAGCATGAAAAGCAGCACTTCTAAGTCAAAACAGAGTCTGAAAATACCTTTTCACAAAATCAAAAAGTTGCATTAAAAATTCATTTTTGGCAATTATTAGAAACTTGGGCATCCTAGAGCAAAAAGCTGCAGCTGTTTGTCCAGTGGAGTGTGTGGCTCACCAGTACCAAAAGCACCAGACATAAGACAGGATTCTGACCATCCCCTAAGACCAGATCTGTTTAAATTTAAAGCTTATCTATGCTAAAAAACCACAAAACAAACAAACAGAAAAACTCCAAACACTCAAAGTATAAAACCAGCTGTGACAAATATCACATGATACCATTTAGAGCAGCTTCCTACATTCTTACATCTATAAGTAAAGGGATTAGGCAAGATTTAGGTTAACAAACAACAGGAAACTACAAAATATTTTACTTCCTTATCCCAAAACTATAACAAGTGAAAGACTTAGAAGAAAAATAGCTCAGGAGATTTTATTTATGTGTGTATTTGCACGTGGAAATTAAGATATATGTCACATTCCCTTAATCTCCATTAACGTAATGACATATACCTCCAAAAAACCCCAAGAACAAAGCATATTTTTTTAGGAGGTTTGATTACTTATTTCACTCTGCAGCGATGCAGGAATAAATTGATCAATGACACTGCTGAGTATCACAAAGTACTGGGTGTACTTGCCTGATTCAGTGTTCAGTCAAGTAAGTAGAAATCAAAGAATGCTGTTAAGATGTTAATCAGACCTTTGCCCCTCATGTTCAATACCACAACTTTGTTCCCTAAATTCCTGGAAAATCTCAAGGTTTTGTTTGAGAGAAAAAACTGAAACTTTCATGCTGATTACAGACTTCACTATTTTTTTTTCAAATCTATTCGGTTACATAGTCAAAATACATAGTGAGAAATAGTGAGAAATACATAGTGAGTCTGGCCTGTGGAACTGCAAAAGCTTCAGCAGGGTGTAAAATTCAGTCTCCATCTTTAAATCATTAGCAGGGGGCCCTTCAGAACACAAGAGTATTTCTAGGGCAAAGTGAGGTACGATGTTCAGGTGAAGTGGCGGCTTCGGCACTTGGGTCACAGCCACCCCCTGCAGCTCCAGGATGGGGCAGAGAGGCTGGAAAGCTGGAAAAGGCCCTGGGGGTGCTGGTGACAGCTGGTGAACACGAGCCCAAGGTGTTCCCAGGGAGGCAAGAAGGCCAATGGCACCGGGCTTGGATCAGAAATGGTGTGGCCACAGGACCAGGGCAGTGACTGTCCCCTGTGCTGGAACTTCTGAGGCACCTCCAGTCCCGTGTCCAGTCCTGGGCCCATCACAAGAAGGATATTGAGGAGTTGGAGCAGGTCCAGAGAAGAGAAGAGAGCTATGAAGGGGCTGGAGCAGCAGGAGCAGCTGAGGGAACTGGGGGTGCTCAGCCTGGAGAAAAGGAGGCTCAGGGGGGACCTTCTGGCTCTGCAACTCCCTGACAGGAGTGGGGAGCTGGAGGGGTTTGGGCTCTGCTCCCAGGGAACAAGGGACAGGAGGAGAGGGAACGGCCTCAAGTTGCATCAGAGGAGGTTTAGTTCGGACATTAGGAAAAAGTTCTTCACTGAAAGGGTTGTCCAGCACTGGCACAGGCTGCCCAGGGAAGGGGCTGAGGCACCGTGCCTGGAGGGATTTAAAAGAGGTGTAGATAGAGTACTTGGGAAGGGTTTAGTGGTGGGCTTGGCAGTGCTGAGTTAATGGTTCTGCTTGATCTCAAAGATTGTTACCAACCTGAACCATTCTACGATTCTATAAAAGGGTAAAAACCAAACATTACTGGAGTATTCAACAAGCTACAAGGAAAAAAGTGTGCTTTTGTTTATACTTCTCAATAAATACAGAAACATTTCTGTAACAAGCTTTGTTATTTCAACACATGCACTTGCGCCTTTTTGCTACTACCTTTGTCACGAGAAGGAGGTACCAGAATTATCAATCTTGATATTTCTGACCTTTTCAGTATTCAGTTATGTTTAGATTCACTGCCAGTTCCACCTCTTCTTCAGAGGTTACTAAGGCAGTAACCAAAGAAAAATGTGAATTGCCAGAAAGTCAAATTACAGAACATTAATAAGGTCAAAGCAGTACAGTTTATTATCATCTTTCACAGAATACATGAAACATTAACACTATGTTACTTCATTCTCATGACAATAATTGTTAAGAGACCTTGCTGTGCAACTTATTCTCATTACAACTTTAAAATTACATTGTGATTTGTAATCCTGTAGCCCTCTTAGAATTTGTCTCTCTCTAAATATCTTATTTCAAAATGCACTCAGCTGCACGTGACGTAATATAACGTGCTTTATTTGTACTTCAGAACTTTACTGAAAGTAATGGAAAGCAGATTAAAGCATATAAGCAGGAATACTACAAGTCAGGATGCCATTTCACATGCAAATGCAGGGAGATCTTACAGCACCTTCCAGTAGCTAAAGGGGCTCCAAGAGAGCTGGAGAGGGACTTCTAACAAGGGCCTGGAGCGACAGGACAAGGGGAAATGGCTTCAAACTGCCAGAGGGCAGGGTTAGATGGGATATTGGGAGGAATTCTTCCCTGTGGTGGGGGTGAGGAGACCCTGGTACGTGTTGTCCAGAGAAGCTGCGGCTGCCCCATCCCTGGGAGTGTCCAAGACCAGGTTGGACGGGGCTTGGAGCAACCTGGGAAGGTGGAAGGTGTCCCTGCCCATGGCAGGGGGGTTGGAACAGGATGATCCTTAAGGTCCCTTCCATCCCAAACCTCTCTGTGCTTCTATGACTCCATGAAAAGCTTTCAGCACTACTGTAACAGGAGGCAAAGTTGTCTCTCCCAGTCCACACTGCAATATAAACTGCCCAGCCCAAACTGTACATTTCTCATGAGTTAATATATTCTTCCAAAAGCTAATTGGCTTCAGGATTACCTAGTCTGACCTCTGAGATGGCAAGAGATGGATATTCAGCTCAGTGCTAGGAAATACATCCTGTTGACAACCAACACAAGTTGCAGACCAAACTCTGCATGAGCTAGGGTGAACATTAACCTTAATTTGCTCAGCAAATATTCATAGAAGCTTCTAAATTATACATCATACAAGGAATACTTTCCCCTGAACAATAAAAATATACTTGCTTTTTACTCAGAGCACCAGTGTTTAAAAGCAAAAATAATTATAATTGAAAGCCATTTATTTCCTATACACTGAAGTAGGTAGACAATGCTTAAGTGCTGGTATAGATGCCTTTTGTGACCAATTTATGAAACACAGAAAGCATGATTTCCATTTTGAAGTAAAAAACCTCCTTTCTTTTGTTTGTTTTCTTGTTTTTTTATTCATTCTCACTTTCAGATTTAGCAAGTTCTATTGTGAGTTCAGGTAGACTGTACAATATAGAGACTCCAGTTAAATGGGGATTGAGTAACTCCATATTTAGAGGATGCTGCACATGTCTGTTGCTCACGGTATCTACCTCCTGAGCAGGCATGATCTGCTTGAGCTTGGAATAACATTGCTCAAGGGAACACTTTCCAGTTCTACCATGAATCCCCACCTCCTGAAATGAAAGCAGGAAAAAGCAGAAGAGTAAAATCAACAGGAAGAAAGCAGAACACTCATATTCTATTCTTAAGTACCTAAATTTTTCTCAGTGGACTACATAGACATTATATAGCTTGGGTTGGAACCTAGAAAGTAATAACCTCTCATCTGCATGACAGTAAAATCCCAATCACTGCACTTCAGTTGTTCTCACCCTCATTTTCAGTTGCTCAAAACAATCACTTTGGATTAAGACCTTTACAGAATTACTGACACAGCCTACAGTTATTCAGCTTGACATGCCCATAACCTTCAGCTCACAGACAATCCTTCCCAGCTTTTCCACCACTCTTGGACAATACAGTTATCAGCCTTGCCACTCATTATGTGACTACTGGAAGAGCAGACAAACAGCTGCACACACTGCATACAGTGAAATACTCTCAGTGAGGCTTCCAAACAGGCTCCCAGATTTTTGCTTTGCCTCCTACTCTGCCTCAGAACTACACTCCTCCCACCTGTAGTACTGCTTTGTGAGATGCATCAGTAAAATGATCTTTCACTTCCTTTGAAGCCACATCACTAACACAGTTTGAAGTAGCTGAGTGAACCCAAATAAGGATTGGAAAAACAAGCAACAGAAGGCCAGGACTTGGTAAAGCTTCTTCTATTGAAACAGCCAATATACGATGCAACCACAATCCAAGGCTCTGTGCATTGAACACTTACACATAAATATGTTCTGAGAACTATCAGTGTCACTGTGGCAACAAAAATCACTGAGGATTAACATGTTTTAGGCTTTTGGGAAAGACTAGATAAACAAGTTCAAGACTGCCTCCCGCACAATAAGCTGTAGTAGCTCTGTCCTCCTGAACACAGTCACTCAGCTGCCACTTCCAACAATCAGATGAAGGGGGCTGTCAAAACCAACTGATGTTATAAATGCACAGTAATAACACTCAAGAGATCAAACCATAAAAAACTATTCACAAAGCTTCACTATAGGACTAATTTTGTAATTAAATTGGAACAATGTTTGTTACTTTGGGTGTGACACACCTGTCTCTGAACCCTGCAGCAGCCAGGTCGTGTAAGCAGGGTGAGCACATCCAGCTAAGACACATTACTCCCCTTTCTGAATATAATCGATGCACGTGGACAGATTCTGAGCTGAAAGCCTGGAATTAAAAATTATCTTTCATGACAACTGGTCCAAAGTTTAGCCAGGTCATCGTTTTATTATGGACATATAAAATAATTCTATTGGCACATAAGAATTAAACTGCTCACCTGGGAATGCTCAAAATTAAGTTTTTAGTGTAACTATGGGAGCTTGTTATTTCTGTTCTTGGCTTTAAAGCATGTGATGCAGTAAGAGGATCTGAATCAAAGATCTACCTAAAACTCTGTCCTAGTATTAACACAGCTTGCATTATATTGACTCACCGAAAATTTTAAGAAATTATGTCAGACTCTGTTAGACTGTTTTCGTGTCAACTCCTCCATGCCAGTGTGTAAAACTAGTGTACACTCTATTTAATAGTCATTTGGTGAAAGTAGCTTCTATTGGCACAGCACATAAAAATGAATTTTCCTTTTCTTTTTAAACAGAGTAGTGTCGCATTACCTGATAATTCACACTTACTATACTATAATTTGCAAAGCCTTTTAATCTTGTTTGCCCCGAAATTCCAAAACAATCCTTTTACTTTTCTGAACTGTATTTTGGTTTTCGTGATCTGAGTCAGTTGCTTTTCATGAAATCAAGTTAATTGGAGCCCTTCTCTAAGAAACATGATAAATGGCTGGTTTCTTTTACAACAGAAACCCACGTGGAACATGTAAAGCAGGTTCACTGAGTGCCAGCACACTGAGCAGACAGGAACAAAACCATCAGCACGTTGCATTTCTTGCAGCCCTGCCACAATGTGTTCTGTTGTAAAGAAAATCTCTGCGTTCCAAACTGCCCCTGAAATACAGAAAATGACAATGCCCGGAAAACTCCGACCAAAGCTCAACGTGACTGGAGAGGTATTTTTGATTCCCAGGCTTAGCCAACAGCTTGAAGCTGGGGGGAAATTGTCCCCCTTTGCTGCCTCCCTGAAAAAGTGCCCAGGCTGCACCTCCCCGCAACACCTTCTTAAAAAGCATTATTTGACTTTTTGGAAGCCCAGAACGTTCCCCACAAGAACTTAACACAGGGCCAAGAGACAAAAACGAAATGTCTTTTGGTAAAATCAAACACAGCCACAATAGTTAATAGCGCAATTTCCTGTTTACAACCCTGTTCACAGGTTTGGGGTTTTTTTTCCAGAGGTCTTTTAGAATTTAAATGGGCTGCGTTATGGCACAATGAAAAAACAGAACTACCACAAAGCCCCGCTGATTCCAAGAGAAATGAGACACCAAAACGGTGGCAAGTTTTTACAGTTACATTGATAAGTTACCTGAGTGTTCAAAGACTATTTTTTTCTGGGTTTATCCATTTCTATGATTACATAGATACGCCCATATTCAAAACAGTCTTACTCTTGAAAAGCACAGTGCAAGACAAAATATTTTGTAATATATACAAATTCTAATAGCAAACCAACCCCAAATTTATGTTTTTCCCTCCAGCTCTTCCCATGAAGCAACTGAGTAGGGAGCAGAAATGTGAGAAATAGGAAATGTAAATCTGGGGGGTCGTTGGTTTTCTTCAAATAATAGTCTAATATAAAGCGAGCCCCTTGAAGAAGATTTCAAGTATTTAAAAGAAGACAAAGGTATTATATTTTCAATCCTGAGTATTTTTGCTTATTTGCTTTTCACCATAAACAAATTAAATAGACTTTTTCCAGCTTGCTTCTATATTTTTCAAGGATTACAAAGACTTGCTAAATCCTTTTAAGAACTTTTGCCATTGATGTCAGATGATCCCTAAACCACGTGAGGAACAGTAGAAATAAAAGAAAATCAATTCAACGTTGAAATATGCATTCAGAATATAAAATTATTTCTATTAGTATTAAAATAATATAAAATTATATCTAAAATTCTATATAAATTTAGATATATACATTATATATAATACATATTTTATAT
>VXAY01001844.1:2932-21917 GCA_013399855.1 Oxyruncus cristatus
AAAAAAAAAGAAAAAAAAAAGGAAAAAAGAAAAAGAATGATGATTGAGTACTACATGGCAACATTCTGGATCTTCTGCTGGTAGCAGATTTTTTTTTTCTTAAAACTGGACTGATAATTGTTTTACTTTGTGTCATTATTAAGACATTCCCCACCATCAAAGAAAGATTAACAATGTGAGAATCCAGTGGGATTAGAGAATCAAGAAAAACTATAACTGTTTAGACCAAAGATTTGGCAAAACATAATAGTGCCCTGAGGTGTTGGAGCATAAAATGCCAACAGTATTTGTAGCTTGAGAATTTTGACAGGCTCAAGATTTGGAATTACAGAATTGTTAGTGTTGGCAGCTTGGTTAGAGGGCAACTAACTCACAATGATCTTAATGTTGTTCTCAAAGTGGGATGTGAACAGTTCACAAAGTTCTGTTGATGGAGGAAGAGCCAGATTAGTCAGCTTCCCTGCAATAAAAAGTTACAAGAGAATAGGGCAGTCTGCCCGTTCAGCAATTAAGTTGGAAAAATAAGCAGATCTGGCTTGTTTCAAAACATCTCTGTACACATTTATACAGTCCAAACTTATAAGCATACATGCAGTCAAGAAGTTCTCAAACAGCATTTAACTTGCAGCCCAGAACATTCACTTTTGAGTACATCTGCCAAAAAGAAGTGTACAGAAGTGGCATGCCCTTTAAGACATTATGAGGATGATTCAGCTATTATATATTTAGGAGAAATCTGGAATATCCTGAAGCAATCAGTAGTATAAAAGGAAGGTGCTTTGGTCAGGTAGACAACTACATTTAGTTAAAAATTAACAGAAAGATAGGATAACACAAACCTTATTTCAGTTTTACTCCGGTTTTATTCCATTAAGTGGTTAGGGAGGTGGTTGTTTGTTTGGGACTTTGTTTTGTTGGTGTTTTTGTGAGTGTGGGTGGGTTTAATTGGGGTTTTTTTGTTTGTTTGTTTGTTTGTTTTATTTGTCCAAGAATAAGTGGTAGTAATAAGTAAAAAGAAATAGTGGCAATTAGCACCTCCTTCAGAATTTTTATCTACAAAGCATCCCTTATCAGCATCACTAACATAGCAGATGGCTATACTCCAGACAAAAAACTCAAGTGAGTGAAAATAATAGGTCTTGATCCTACATGGATTAAGTATGGATTTAGACTTCATAAATAAAAATATATTCTTTGATATCAGTGGAATAAACATCATGTGAACAACTAAACATTCAGAGGAAAGTGGTCCAGAAGAGGATGTATTTCCTTTGCCTGTGCCCTTAAATTTGATGAATACAGCCTCTGGTAAAAATACTGAAAGTTCTATTTGTGGCAGATAGATCACGGAGCACAGTGTTGTTTTTGGAGATGATTCTGAGAATGGGACATTTAAGATTTGGGGGCTTAATTATACAGTCCAAAATCTTTCCTAAATTGCCTTCACGTCCATATAGGTTTTGCCTCATTTCTCTTACACTTTTTCCATATTAATTACTAACAGAGAGTTCTTCAGTTATGCATGATGAAGAGGAGGCTAACATGTTGCTGTTTGCTCTATTTTAGGAAACAGAGTGATTTGCTTCACCCTCAATGCCTTTGGTGTTTATTTTGGTAAGATTAAAGACAGAGTGCATATGGCAGCAATTCTGGTATTCCTTTTTGTGGATGAATCATACGGAACAGTCAGGCACATTGGGAAATCATATTACTGTGTAATTTATGATCAGAAAGTGTTGTAAGCAGTAAATGATGGAAGTTCAAACTCTCAGTAAAAACAGGAGATTGATAATATCATGGAACGGATATGAAGGAGGTCATCAGGTCCAACGCCCTGCTCAAGCACGGACACCTACAGCCAGTTGACGAGGCAGGACTGTGGCCCATCAGGTTATTAATATCTCCAAGGAAGAATATTCCACCACCATCATGGGCAACCTGTGTCAGTGCTCAGTAGTTCTCAGAGTGACAAAGTGTTTCCAGATGTTTAGAGGAAGCCTTCTGTATTTTAGTGTGTGCCCATTGCTCACTAGGCAGAACTGAAAAGCGCCTAGCTCTCTTTGCAGTCTCCTTTCAGGTATGTATATCCATTGCTAAGATCCCCCTGAGTTTTCTCTTCTCCATTATCAACAGTCCTTCAGCCTTTCTTCATATGAGAGATGCTCCAATTCCTTCATAATTTTCATGGCTGGACTCTCTCTAGCATGCCCATGCCTCTTTTACTGGGGAGTCATAAACTGGGGTCCAATCATTCACTCCAGCATAAAATAAAACATTTAAAACTAAAAATAAGCCAAATAGTAGCTAGTTTCCTGATTTGGTGTGTTAATCAGTAGAAATTAATAATGCAACTTTAAGTGATGTTACTGCAAAAAGTTCTGAGGAAAAAAGCAAGAGCGACAAGAAAGTTATAGTAAGAATTTGCATGTGTGAGCACAGCTGCATGGCTTAGCTCAACTACATAAATGCTTTGATCAAACCAAAACCAACAGCATCATTTACCTCCTAAATGGCTCTTACCTGTTTTGTCTCAGTCCTCCATTGTGTGATAGAGGATTCAAAGCCCAGTGCAGTCAGCCCTGTTCTGCAGGCCTAACAAGACACCAGAAGCTGTACATAAGAAGACAGAAGGAATATGGCAACAGCATTGGAGTGCTACATAGGCAAGTCAACACCAGAATCTACAACAGACCCTAAGAGGAACTGTGTTACTGAAGTCAACTGCTTTTGCAATGTTTTAGAAAGAAAATTCAGAAGCATTTACATACTTGTTGGGAGAAGAGGAAATTGACACAAAACGGTCCAATGGACTACGAGATCCTAGAATTGATCCTAGAACTCTCTGTCCTGGAGAGCTACCTGCTATGTTTTAGGGTGCATCTATGTGTTCTTTTTAATTTTACATAACAGCAGGCACCTCTCACTAAACCACTTTCCTTCACCAATGTTAAAATGGATCTATTAATTATGAAGCTTTAGATTGTGGTGTTCTGGTTCACTGATCCACCAAACAACTGATCTACAAAAAAGAAGGTTACATTCTCTAGCAGATCAACAGGTTTATCTGACTTGCTGCATCTCTGTATAAATATTTCATATGACATAAAGGACCAGATGGAGTTTGCCACTTGTGATACACAGGAGGAGAGAAAAAAAATGGGGTCACCTCTATTTGGCAATAGCCCACAATTAAGTCAGATTAGCTACAACACAAAAGGGCATCCTCACAGAGCAATAAACGTGTTTTCTGAATCTGGCTTGTCGTGTGGCACCCACAAGGATTCCTTTAGTTTGGCATCTTTATACCACATCACAGACCCCACCTCCCCCAGACAGATTTACTACTGATAGTTCCATGTTATGGGCTATGTTAGTCCCTGCACCATCTCTGATTTGTACACAGATATCAGTTCCCCTTTTCAATGACTGGGGAAAAGGCCTTGGGGAAAAGGCCTTGAAAAAAAACCAAGATTAAAAAGTGTGGACTATGAAAGAAGAAAACATGTAGCTACAGTTGCAGAGAAAGACGACAATCTCATCAATGTTATTAATTGCTTATCCCTCAGTAAAATGCAGAGACAGAATGTCAAATGTGGGGCTGTTATGATCATTAGTGAATTACTCATACTTGTTTCATTTTCCTCTCTAATTCTAACTACTGCAGAGTTCTTCTGTTAAAAACTTCTCAGTAATTACGAGTAAACACAAAAGGTCTTGATCTTGCAATGCCCCTTTCTCTTCCTCTGAAATTCAATAGGAAATGCCCCTTTGGATGTAATGCAATAATGAGAGCCTTATAACTGCAGCTATGTTAAAGTTACGTGTTGGGCTGATCAAACCATGAAAACTTCTGGGAACTCTCGTCTTGCTAAATAATCATGGTTCTTGGCCACTAGACATTACATTCAGGAAGCAAAAAAGGGGTCAGTAAAAGCAGCTGAACTCCCTATCTACAATACTAATCTCTCAGGCTCCTGTCACGCCATGCTGAGAGAAGAGGAAGATAGCTCTGTTATTAGGTGTCTCTTGACTTCTGAAATACCTTCTTCAGTCCTTCTGCAGAAAAAAAATCCTTTGGTATCCAAGGAGTGTTCCAGTCTAATCAGAGATTTCTCCCTATTTCTCTACATTTTTCTCAAAGACCAACAGTGCTACTCCTGTTTCCTATGCGGTTGAATCAAGGTATGAAAACAGAATAAATAAAATTTAAAATAATGCAAATAAGCAATCAATTACCATATTTACAAAAAAGGTTATGACTACGTGGTTCATACCAAAAATTCTTGAGCATGTTAATCTCTGACACTGTATGAACTTGTTTCTTCCTAAAGCAAAGTGCCTCAGCTATATTCTATCAACTAGAATTTCAGTAAAGACTGCATTTTATGTCATCCCTTCTGATACTTACTCTTTTCAGGTCAATCATAGTAGCCACTAAGGTTATGTGTTATCACTGGGAAGCTTTAATAACACTTTTCTTTTTCATCTAAGTGAAAATGGAAACAGAAGGCAGGGCTGAAAAAAAGTATTCCTTAGTATACTTTGGCTTTGTTCTTATTACTTTGTGCTGTTGGTATTTCTTAGGGAGGAAAAGCTGTACAAAATAAACATGAACTACTTGTCTTTTTACTGAGTCTTCTCTTCATATTTATGCCTTTATTTCCAGGATAAACAAGCGTAAGTCTGTTCTCCAAGTTCTATTGAATTTACCACACTGATCATGACATGGGGATAAAAGTGTTGTTAAGTCTCCAAGTACCCAGTATTGGATGTAGATGATAATCATCTTTGCTGGTGTTGAGGTGATACCAGTCTGAATTAGGTCAGCATGCACCTCTTGACACCAGACTTTTACTCCTGATTCAAGGCCTTCTGAGATAATGGTGGCTTTGATGACACCCAAAGTGAAGCCAGGCATTCACAACTTCTGTTCTTTCACTCAGTCTACTCCCATGTGCATCTCCTGGCTATGCTTTTTAGACAATTTCTTTCAGAGTTTCCTGCAGCACTTTCCAGGCTGGTACATAAAATTCTGACTCTGTTTTGAAAGTCAAATCCTCCAAACATCAAGCTATCTTTTCAACAGCCAATATTTTTTATGATAGAAATGGAACTGCAAGTGCAGCTTCTGAGCTTTTATAAGTAGCTGGGTCTGGGTTAGAGATGGTTGTAACAGTGTGCAAAGCCTTTTTCCTGCTCCCCAGTCTAACAGTCCTCTTACAGGGATTATAATAATTTCTCCTGCTCCAGGACTGGCAGCTGCCAACAACTAAGGTCTGGTACCCTTTAAAGTTTGTAGAGATAATGTTCCTGATAAAACAGCAAACAGTTGTACATCTATAGCTTTCTATGATCATTTCTCCTGAAAAGGGAGTTATGCTTTAAAAGACTTCTTCCCTCCCCAAGCCAATTTTGAAAAACACCTCCTTTGAAAGCCCAGAGTTCTGTTCAAACAATTCTATTATTCTGAAACACAATGCCTTCGAAACACATCTGTTATTCACAAAGCAAAATACTGACAAGTTGCAAGTGGTTAGTAGACTGCAATTTTAGAATCAAACAAATTATTTAACTAAATTCAACTATTTGCCCAGAATACTAAGCATGTGCTCAGTCTTATACACATCACCTGTGTAATATTACTGACAACAAGCGATATTCCTCATGGCAGCTGCTATTGCTTGTGCCAGAATCTTGGGTTATTTTGTTGCTTTCCCCATTATCCCTCACAAGGCATCACTTTAGCTTCTGTACCTTTCAGTGCCTGTGAAGATCCTTTGAAAATATGCTTTCTATTAAATTTGCTTGTCTTGCTGACATTACTATTGCGTAGACACATAAAGGCAACATTTGCAGGAAACAAAAGAATGAGTCTGGGACAACTGCTTTCTACCTCATTCCACTCAGACAATTTATGACTTTGAGGATGATTCTGCTGAAAAAGCAGATGCAAAACTGGATTGCAGCTCAGTGACTGACAGGCTCATCACAGCCTCAGCCAGCCAGCTTCCACTGAAGCAGCTGAGACTGTTCAACATCTCAGCAAAATTCCCTGCTTGCTTTATCAGCCTTGTTTTATCAGCCCAGCAAGGAGAGACAAAGCTTCCAGGCAAGATAAATGTTAAATAAAGCAGTAGTAGATACTGGTGCTACCTGGTTATCCAGTTTAAGAGAGGATGCCAAGGCTTCACTCAGTGACACAGAGCTCTGTATACTGCTGGAAATGGTATCTCAGACAGGTAGTCAAAGCATCATCTCACAGCACAGTTTTGACCTTACTGTGATTCAGGATGAGCTAGTTGCACTTGATTTCTTGTCAGCGTCATGATGTCTCAATAGATGAGGCAATAGCATCCACGGGAAGACAGAGACACAGTTGTCGTTGTACTGCTGGAAGCTGCTTCAGAGGGGACTCACCATTCTCTCTCCCAGTGGTGACTTTTGAAAAACACAGATGGTGCCTGCAACTGATCCACTGATTAGTGTGTAGCAATGAAGTAGTGATATAAGTCACTTAGCAGACAGAGGAGCTAAAATTTTTTGTGGATCTGAAAAAGTCTGTGGGAAAGGAAGAGAAGGGAAGGAAAGGGAATGTGAAGCCTTAAATTCACGTTTATATGAACTTGTGCCTGTCTTCTTAGCTGTCTTTCACAGATGATCTGCTCCTGTTCCAGCTTTCATGAGGAGTTCTTTCTAATCATTTTATCTGAAAGCCATGGTTATTTTTTTTCCTCTAGAAACCAGGATTTCTCATCTATCAATTTTTCTTAATCACATCATGGCTGAATTATGAATTGTGATTGTATCTACAGTCATGCAGACCTACTCTAGATCTGAAGGTAGAAGCATGAATCACACCTCTATCTTTGAACTGGCAAGAGTTCAGACCCAGCGATGGATAAGACTCATTTAATCAGATCATAGCTGTGAAATGTCTCTTCTACCACTCATACCTTCTGGCAGAAAAGACCACATGTGGACACTCTTAGCCTCACTAGAAAAACATCCTTAGCCAAGTTGATACTTACAGGCTGCCAAATACATAAATCTTACACTACCAAATGTAAAAATCCTACTCAGACAGAAAATGCAATTAATGGGGAAGCATCACAGACAGAAGACAGAGAGAAGAGAAGGTCAGCCAACAAGGACACCCCTGCTGGAATGCTTCACCAGCGAACTGTTCCTGTGCTCTGGAGTATCCTGCTTAGACAGAGGCAAACACCACTTTGTAAGGACTCAGTTTATGCTGACGTTAAAGAGGCAGAATAAGGATCCAAGTTCTAATTTACATTTCACTCACTTTTGCGGTGAACTCATTTTGCTTTTGTAAATAGTTTGAATCTAATTTTTTAATGACATTATAATTTATGAACCATGCCATTAAAAGACAACACTTTAGCTGTGGATGACATTGTTTATCCTCTAGGGGAACATTTGCTGCATTAGACATAATATACATAGCCAGTGCGTTTATGAAACAAGTACCAATTTTGTCTTCATGTTCAGGAAGATTTACTGGTTCCAATTTACAGATTGGTGCCCTAAGTGTGAAAACAGTAGTTTGCATGTCACATGATATATTGGCCTATTTTTATAGCAATGTATAAGCACAACAGTTGTGAAAAAAACTCTGGATTTACAACACTACTGAGGTCTTCTAAAAAGAGATACATATAAAGCTGTCACTTCCCTGACTATGTTGTCTGAAGTCAGAAAATTTTGACACAGAGCATTGCTAAATCTAAAAAAGTCCTGGCTTTTCTGTCAATGGGGAGAGAGACATAGCCCCAAATAGGAAAAAGCTTTCCTGGAAACGAATTTTAAGCATTCATTGTAACCCCTTGTCTTCAGCAGCAGCTACAACTGGCAGTTTTAGGGCTGACTTTTTTTCTTGCTTGTCAGGTTGATGGAAGGAAAGATGTGAAGGAAAAGATCTGTAAAAAGTGAGTTTCCTAGAAGCCTGCAGTGCCAATGAAATCATAAGAATGCTAATGTTTAAAGAAGCCTGAACATTTTGGAACAAAGCAGTACATGGACTTTATCAATCTGATGTTTTAATGAGAAGAAACCGCCACCAGTAGTTTGCCAAGCCAAAATTTCTCTATTTCTAAGAATACCATCGACATATCCTTAGATACAATCAGAGAAACATCTGCTTTGTTTCTACTTTGCTTCTGCTAGAAACCAGGGCCATATTTTCAGATATGTAAAAACTGACACAAAAATAAATCAGATTCCAGGTAGCATTTGTGGGATTCCATTTAAATCCACTAAGGTCTATTTTGAACTGAAAACCAAAAATCAATGGGGCCTCTAATGAGGATTATCTAGAATTTAATGCATTAAATAATATAAATGGGACTCTCTAGTCTGTTTCACCATCCAAATCATTAGTCTGTCAACCAAAACTCTGTGGGATGTGCCATACAAAACATTATGATATTAAGATATGCTTCCAGACACAGAAAAAATATGGCATCCAGCAAAGTATAAGCAATCTAAAGACTGAAGGAATAACAATTGTTTCAGTGGTGCTAACAGTTACACTAAGTATTTTGACACATAAAACACAATGTGAAGTCATATTTCTGAAAGCATTTCCCAGTAAAATGCTATTAACATGCCTGATCCTTAAGTTATTTATCCCAGGTTGCTTTGCTTGCAGTCACAAATCTAATTGATTTTCATAGAATCATAGAAGAGTTTGGGTTGGAAAGGACCTTCAAAGGTAGCTAGTCCAACTCCATGCCATGAGCAGAGACATCTTCAACTATACCACCTTGCTCAGAGATCTGCTCTGCTTCTTCAGACCAATTTAAATTTCCCAAATTGTTCCCACTTCGTCATGACATGTTATAGTGCTTCATATCATTGGGTGACAAAACTAAAACAAAGAAAAATATTGAATCACAACATACCAAGAAAAAAAAAATACTTACACTTAAGAGTTAGCAGTCTTGCTTCAAAGGAAAAATAGTAGAGTGGTAAAGATGCTATCAGCATCAGTTTCTGATGAATTAAATATTGAGAAGTGACAGCAGTATGAGCAAATTTTAATTCCAGACAAGTGCATTTCCATGTATTATGCATATTCTATGTATTTCATAAGAAATTTTCAAATGCTTTGTGTAGTCTTCAGGGCTTAGGGGGTTTGCTAACACTTCAAAAAAATCATTAAAATGCTACTCTCTAACTAGTTTAACAGTGAAGTCTAAAAACAATACTGAACATTTCCACAATGGCTGAAAGCTCCTTTCACAAGAGTGGGGAGGGTGTTTAAAAATCCCCAGCTTTTCATGTCAGATCTCTTGGTCCCTCTTTTGATAACGGGAATTCAATGCTGAGATTCTTCACATACCTTTGATCATCAGGGTGGTAAATATATGTGTGTGGGGCCTGGGTGAGAGGGAGGTGATGTTCCCTCACCGGGCTATGCTGCGCATTGGTCACTGGAAAGGTGTTGATTGCACAGTGATGCTCTGGTTCCCATAGCATCAGCATTGTCTCTCCAATATTCTACCTCCCTCAACTGTGAGCAACTGGTAGGTGTGCTGAAGCCCTAATTCCCAGGAAGTGGTTGGATATTGTCTGCACATGAGAACTAGAGAATTAATCATTTGTTTTCCTTTACTTCTGTGCACAGTCTTTGCTTTCGTTTTACTAAACTGCCCTTACCTTAACCCATGAGTTTTTTCTCCACCTTATTTTCTACCCTCTCCTCCTGCTGAGAAGGGCAGTGGCTTGATGGGCATCTTGTACCCAGCCACAGCCAACCCACCACACAAAAGGGTCCTGCTGTCATCAGTGCAGTTCTCCAACACCAAGAATCAGAATTATTTACAAATTACTTAGAGTTCCT
Source organism: Oxyruncus cristatus (assembly GCA_013399855.1). Taxonomy (NCBI): domain Eukaryota; kingdom Metazoa; phylum Chordata; class Aves; order Passeriformes; family Cotingidae; genus Oxyruncus; species Oxyruncus cristatus. The sequence continues at coordinate 12,795 of VXAY01001844.1, forward strand.
TTATCAAAAAGAACACATTCATGCTACCATTCATTACAAGCCCTAAAAAAAAAATTTATGATGAAATATAAGGCTGACTGCTATAATAAGTTACTGGGCACAAAACATAGAATTTGCAATTTACTATAAAATAAATTAGAAAAAGGAGAATCAACTTAGCATAGACAATGGTAAAGGAAAGAAGAATGGTGTTAATTTGAACGTTGCTAAAATCACACAAACATCACTAAAATGTCAATACATGCAGAGTTACTGTATAATGCTCATCAGAGTACCACTTCTTTTTTTTTTTTTTCCCAAGTGGGAGAAACCATCACACTTTCCTAGATACCGTGACATGGAAATTCTTAATGAGGATCAGTGTAAAGTATGAGTGACTGTAACACTGCACACAAAAAAAAAAAAGATACTAAGTAAAAACACCAACTATATACACTCGCTAACAGCATTAACAATTTAATGCTCATCTTGCAAGCAGCACCAGCGTCCTTTCCTAGATCCTTGCATAATCCTGGCAGATCCTGTAGCAATTGCACAGATTTAATGTACAAAAATTTATACAAACTTATTTCATATAGTCAAAGGATCATGCTATGTATTCCTTAGAAATTTGATCTCTGATTGATAACATTTACAAGAAAAATATTACTGCTCTAATAAAGTACTTTATTTACTTTGGTGTATATTATCAGAAAGACCTGAACCATGCAACAAATAGCGTGTTATCTAAGTCAAGTGTATGTAGTCAATTGTATATACAGGAATAGCCTCTTAATCAAAGTTAAAAGTAAATATGGAGGTGAAGAACTGGACACAGATTTTTATAGGTAGCTTAAGTTACCATTTTTACATAGTGTAGCCTGTCAGATAGCAAATGAATACATCTTTTCAGTAACACTGTGTCTTACTGATTAGAAACCAGAAAGAAACTAGATGAGGTCCTTGACCAGACACTACTTTTAGCAGGTAATAACAACGCAGAACTTCAGGGACACTGAAATTACACATATCTTTTTTCTCTGTATCTTCTAACCCATATTTCCTGTACCAATGAGGCCAGCTTTGTACTTCTGTCAGCACAGCAGGCTCCAGAGTGAGTTGGAGAAAGAAATATCACATACCCTCACCTTTCACTCATCTTGAAACAAACCACCAACATATTTTTCTCCATTTAAAACCATCCTGGCAGCAGTTTTGTCTGTTGTTCTAGATATTCAGAACTTTTCTAAAATTATCAGTTTTCATATAAAATCTCTCTAAATATACAACTGCTTTCATTATGATTTGTAAAAGAAAAACTCTTGTACTTGCCATTGTCACTTCCCTTTTGAACGGCTGCAAGTTTAATTTTCCCTCTTGATTATTATAATCTAATCTGCTATTTGTAGGGTGAGGACCAAACCCATCCACATGCCTTAGCAATGCTGAGTATGTTAATCATCTTCTGAATCATTACTTCTGGGTTGCTATTTGTCTCCTAAACAATTAATGAGCTTTCACTGTTTCACTCTTTCTATTTCCTTCTTTCCCTACCTTTACCTTGGTCCCCTCCTCCACCATCACCACCAATAATAATAATAACAATAATAATTGAAGATCTCACATGAAAACAACAAATCCGTATAAAATCTTCACCACAGTCATGTCAAGGGATGCTACTTTTTCAGTTTCCCATTTCCACTTTTAAGGAATGAATTATGTTTTTGCTTAAGAGCCAAGAGACCTGGGCTGTGTATTCTGATTTGCACCTCTGGTCATTATCAGGCTAGAAGTATCAACTACTGGAACTTAAATTTATTGACAAAGGCTTACTTTTCAAACACTATGTACTTTCCTTTAGGTATGAGTAGTTCCATGGAAGAGAGACCACAGCCCTAGTTAAGGGATGTGCAGTAGTGCTTAGAGAACTAGAATCTTTATTGCACGTAATAAACACAGAAAGAAAAAAAAAAGGAATTTTAGGATGCTATGCAGTTTTAGCTTTTTTTTTTTTGCCCCCTCCTAAGTTTTAGCATTTTTGCCTTGAAAACAAAGAAATCTGATACTACATTTCCTTACAGCTAGGCTTTACTGCTAGTTCTTAAATTTTCCCCTAAGAGATCTTATGCAACCATGAATGCCATGAAAAACAGGCTTTAAATGAAGGACTATGTGCTAAACGCTCACTGCAGCGAGATGTGCAATTATAGATAGCTCTGATATCCTGTAAACATATGTGCTCAAAATGGTGCTGGCTCCAGCTGCACTATTTTGAAAACACATTGCTGGTATCACCTAAATAAATGCTTTGACCATTAGAGTGGAAAGGGCGACACTTCAAATTGTGTTTGGATACAAAATTTAAAAAGCTTAAAAACTATTCACCAAAAGGAAGACACTTATCCGGAGCATAGGACACATTTATTTTGCATAAGTGCACCAGATGACAGGAGAAGTCTAAGCCATTTTACAAGTGGTTTAATAGAAGAGACAGCACATACAATACACTCCATCTTTCTGAAGTCACATAAAGGAAAAGACAAAAAAATACAAACAAAACTCCCCATAAACCTCTTTCTTCATTATTCATGAAGGCCATATACAGTGACTTACAATTTGTGGACCTAAAATTGTTTTTTTTTAACTGTGGTATCTTAGAACCGTATGTAATCACAATGGCCTTGATATTTCATGGCTTTTAACCATTTTATAATTCAGCAGATGTGTAAGATGAAGTGCTGGCATTTCTGAGTCTTTATGGGATTAAAGTTTGGCTTTAAACATATGACTTGATTCTGCCAGTGATACATTAAAACCCCAACACAAGTAACACGACGGCAACGTGAAACTGTATGGACAAATATCAAGCCTGGGAGGGATGATACGCTTTCAATGATTCAGGCTTGAGAATCAAAAACCCATTTCGAAGTGAGAAAACAAAAATAAAAGCTCAGTTAGAGCACCCTTACAGGACACAGTGCTTACTCCAAGTTTTATCCTGGCAGCTGTCAAGCAGTTAACATCAATGAAGGTGCCTATAGAACCATAAAGCATTACCATTACATATATCGTGGCCAGAATTCTTTTTACCCATATAACATGATATACTGGAGCAATTTGGATATGAAATATTTCTGTATCACTACAGTAAATCATAGCTCGTATCATGCCACAGTGCTGAAGGCAAGTGCTAGAACTACTGCCAGTGGTAGTACTACTAGAAATCAAAATCTGTCAGATGCTATATGCTCAATAGATCTCTCTTCTGCACCAATTCTAAATTGTAAAGAGCCCATCAGAAGCAGTGAAACAACTCATTACAGACACTATTACTTAAATTGAAGACTGTCAAACAGTTTGAAATTATTTTTTTAAAAGCTTGGTGACTTCAAAAGACAACAAGCTCCAAAATAACGCAGTTCCGTTAGCTCTAAAATGCAGCGTGTCTTGTGCACCATGTTACAAACACAAGACAGCCTGAACATATTCTTTGAATGGGCTACATAATTTTTGTCACAATAGCCTCATGTCACTTGATCAACTTTGAAAAGGAAAAAAAAAAAAAAAGGCAAGAAATGACAAAATGCGCCTATCTGTAGCTTCTACTCACATGTAAGGACAAAGGTAATATTTCAACTGAAAAGTACACAGCCGGATGACGCCTGCTCTAATATCTGACCCATGTGGCAAGATTGAAGGAATTGGGGTTGTTTAGTCTACAGAAAAGAAAACCGAGGGGAGAAATGATAACAGTCTTCAAATCAGCTGCACTGAAGAGGTGAACAAATTGTTCATGGCTAAGGGAGATGGAACAGGATAGAGCAGTTTTCAGTTGTAGAATCTCCTCTGATTTTACATCGTTTTTTTTTTAATACAGAGAAGGTGTCCCTATGCAAAGCCATAGTGAATTCAGAGTAGTTCTCAGCAGACTGTACCCAGTTTGTGGAAAGAGTTTGCAAAGACCTACAAAATCTTCAAGATAATTTTGAATAATTAAAGCAGAAAAATAGAGTTTGTAAGAGGCTTTTGCATATTGTTATCCAGTTTCATTGCAAGGATTTCTTTCTTTTCACAGCTAGCATGAAGCCTACTGTTTGTCTGGCTTGTGTGTACTTTCAATTTGACAGTAATGACATCAAATTCCTACAAAAAGAACAAGTACTTCTTTCAGCATCAGGAAGAGATTTTCTGTGTAAAATTGAGTTTTCATTGAACATATTAAGTTTCTGTCTCTTTTCAAGATTTCCTCTTTAAACATTGTTTTATCTTCTTCCAAAAATTATTTAGCAGCATCACCAGTGTGCATAAACTTTCCAAGATAATGTAAACCAGATCCTGTCTCATCTTGCTGGTTTTAAATCTCCTAAGTGCTATCAGCCACTCCTTTCATTCTTCTGCCTTATACTGCCATCTTGTACATGGATGAAACATATTCACACTTCAATAAACAGGGAAGTCATCCTTGCAAACACCAACATTTTTATTGAGAGAGAGTGAAACTCTGTGGGGTACTGTGGCTAGATAGTGTTGTTCAGCATATCTACATCAAAAAGGCCCTTCTGTATTAAGGAATATTAAATCAAGGAGCTGCTCAGACAGACCATTTTTTGTGTCTTCCCAGCTCTCTGCTCGTTCTTCTGCAGCTCATGATTTGAATCAGTGTAGTGCTCTGAATTACAGTGAGAGCAGACAATACACTCTCATCAGCCAGCACTTTCAAATTCAAATTCAAACTTAGAATTAGTTATGGCTCCACCTTTTTGCATATTTTTGTAAACATTCACCTAGTGACTTGCATGCAGTGGGAGTATCAAAAATATTCTGTCCCACTCCCTCCAAAACTAAAAATATTTTCTTCAGAGAGCTGAAAAACTTTAACATGCCCTCATATACGTTTCAAGAGGAACTTTCTTCCATTTTCATCATATTCCCCTGAACATCCCAAAGTCTGCATGATTTCTTGTTTAGTGCGAGGATAATGTTTACAACTTCAGGCAGACAAATACTGAATATGTAGGTGTAACAAAGGTAGACTGTAGTGATAAGACTTGGGGAATGTCTTCAAACTAAAAGACTAAAAGATTTAAATTAGACTTTAGGATGAAGTTCTCCACTGTGAGGGTGATGAGGCAGTGGAACAGATTGCCCAGAAAAGTTGTAAAAGCCCAGTCCCTGGAAGTGTTCAAGGTCTTATTGAGAGAGCTCTTAGCAACTTGGTCTGGTGGGAGGTGTCCCTGCCCATGGCAGGGGGGTTGGAACTGGATGGTCTTTAAGGTCTCTTCCAAAACAAACCATTCTGTGATTCTATGATTCTCTAAAAAGAGACAGAAATGGTAAGTTTACACCTTCTAGGTTTTAACTATTGCTACTTAGGTGACTAGGTACATATGTGGACTGCAAAAGTTTTCTGTGAGTATTTATATAAAACAGTTAACTGTTTTAATCCTTAACTATTTTCTAATATATTTGTACAAAAATACAGACCTTTTATACTTTATTTCCAACTACTGCAACAAATCAGTAAAACATTTCTGCAGTAAATCTTTACTCCAGAGTTAGTCAAACACCATAATTATGTGTTTGCACTGCAGGGAAGGCAGTTGAATCATAGTATTAAATTCTCAGTATCTTATCAAACCGGCAGAGAAAATTAACACATACTCAGTTTACTCTGAGTAAGCTCTCATACTCACATACTCACTGAACGTGCACTGACATATCAAAGAATCTAGCATAAGAGACAGTACAGTTTTGTGCCTGTTTTGATGTTTAAAGAAGAATGTGACTGTGAAATATGGCGCTCACTAGCAATGGGATCAGAGAAGTGCTTTAGCCACCTCTACAGCCATGAATAGTTTTGATTCACTAAGCAAACAGATCTAAATAGCTGCAGGATAAATGTCTTGAACCATGCCCTGAAGCCCCATAGCTGTCAATAACTACAGTCCCTATGAGCAGGGCTTCAGTAAAGCCTTCAGTTTTACAAAACGTTTTACAAAAGTTTTACAAAATGCCAGCAGACAGATGAGCTGTCAAAGGTAAGCCCTAGATTACCTTAGGTAAGCCCTAGTTCAGGTGGGTCTTTGACTCAGGAGATACAACATGTATTTTACCCCTCTTAAGGAAAGAGGATCTGTTTGTGTCAGTCATCAGTTAAGGAAGGTGATCATTTGGTGTTTCTGCTAATGTGCCATGTAATGTAGAATCAGTAACTGCCACTCTCTGCTCTGCCTGTGAAATAAGTTTTACTACAAGCACCTGATGAGAAATCTCATTGCACTCAGATACACTAGTGTAGGCAGTATGTGAGGCAGAATGGAAAAGAGCAGAAAAGTGACATCATCTACAAAAACCAGTCTGTGACCACCTTATATTCAAAAATGAGCGTTAGGGTACACCTATGGTATGTTTTAGGTTGGATGAGGAATGAATTTTTAATTTTTTTTCAGCATGCCAACTTACTATGTTTTGGTTTGTAATACAGGGAGGCCTTGCCATGCCCAAACCACGTATCTGTCAAATGAAACTGGACCAAAGGATGTGTTCCACGAGCATGCCCAGCACTCTTCAACTGCTAGGATGCATTTGATCAGCTGGACAGATGACCTGAAAAGCACACAGTGAAGACATTATCTGTTCATGGCTCGGACAGGTTCACCCTTTGCTGTGAAAAACTGGTTGGATAGCCAGACCCAGAGAGTGGTGGTGAAGGGAGTTAGATCCAGCTAGTGGTTGATCACGTGTTGTATTTCCCAGGGCTCAGTGTTGGGAACAGCTCTGTTCAATATCTTTATCCATGATCTGGATGAGAGGATAAAGTGCACCCTCTGTCAGTTTGCTGAAGTTGGGCAGGAGTCTTGATCTGCTGGAGAGTGGGAAGTTTCCACAGAAGGATCTGGACAGGCTGGAACAACATGCTGAGGCTGACTGTATGAGGTTCAGCAAGGCCAAGTGCTGGGTCCTGCATTTGGGCCACAACAACCCTGTAAAGAGCTACAGGCTGGGAGAGGAGTGTCTGGAAAGCAGACGAGTCGAAAAGGACCTGGGCATTCTAGTTAACAGTGGCTGAATCTGAGCCAGCAGTGCGGCCAGGTGGCCAAGAAGGCCAAAGACTTCCTGGCCTGTATCAAAAATTACGTAGCCAGCAGGACCAAGAAAGAGATTGTCCCTGTGTACTGGGCACTGGTGAGGCCACACCTTGAATTTTATGTTCAGTTCAGCCCCTTATTACAAGAAAGACATTGAGGTGCTGGAGTGTATCCAGAGAAGGGCAATGACGGTGGGGAACACTCTGAAGCATAAATCTCATGTGGAGAGGTTGAGGAAGCTGGGGGTGTTCGGCCTGGAGAAAAGGAGACTCGGGGGAGACCTTATCGCTCCCTTCAGCTACCTGAAGGGAGGTAGGAACGAGGTGGGGGTCGGCCTCTTCTCCCAAGTAACAAGCCATAGGACAAGAGGAAATCTTCAAATCATGCCAGGGGAGGTTTAAGTTGGATATTATGAAAACTTTATTCTTAGAAAGGGTTGTCAAGCACTGGAACAGGCTGTCCAGGGAAGTATTTAAATACCTCCCTGGAGGTATTTAAAAGATGTGTGGATGTGGTACTTAGGGACATGGTTTAGTTCTGGACTTAGTAGTGCTGGATTAATGTCTGGACTCGATGACCTTAAAAGTCTTTTCCCACCTAAACAAGTCTATGATTCCATGGCTATCATGTCTACTCCTTGCGAACTGAGGCACAGGATCAAGCTGAGAGGTTCAGCAGCAATGACAGTGTACATGCGGTGGTGCAGAGCACATTCTCCCTTGGGCACTGCATCTGAGTTCTGGGCTGGCTTTGCAACCAGCACCAAATGCTCTGCGCAGATGCTGTGCCATACACCCAGAAACACAGCCTTCTGGGTTTAATCCCGACTGCATTTACATAAACCACTGCCTGCCTTCTGCTTGCAGTATGTAAGTATACATAACTTCTTTTTCATATGCTGGGACTTGAGAGGCCATAAAATTTCAGTGTATGCTACAATTAGCAAAATTTCTAGGGACTGCAGCAGCAACACCATTTGAGACAGGTCATGAATGCAAGCAATTTTTGAAGAGAGATAGTAACAAGTGGAAGTCAGAGACATTGGTAGACTGGGATCACTCTTCCCTGTCTTGGTAATGGCTTGGGAGAAATGTTTGTGTTTGAATTCCATTACTACTGCTGCTTATTGTTCAAAGCCAGGGATGCTGACATGGGTCCCAAGCAGTGCACCTCCACCACTAACACAAATGAACCCAGAAGCATTGTAGAACCCAGTACCTCACTGGCTCCTGTTTCTACTCAGCACATTAAATACACCAAAGACAAAAATCACAGCATCACAGAATGGGTCAGGTTGTAAGGGACCATAGCGGGGCACCTGTCCAAGCTCCCTGCTCAAGCAAGGTCATTCGAGAGCACATAGCACAGGATTGCATCCAGACAGTTCTTGAGTATCTCCAGCGAGGGAGACTCTACAACCTCTCTGGGCAACCTGTCCCAGCTTGTGGTCACACACAGAGTAAAGAAGTTCTTTTTCATACTCAGTTCTTTTTCATATTCATATTCCTGTGCATCATTTTGTGCTCTTTGTCTCTTGACCTATTGCTTGGCACCACTGAAGCCTGGCTTCATCTTCTTGGCATTCCCTTACAAATACTCATAGACATTGATGAGGTCCCCTCTCAGTCATCCCTTTCCGAGGCTGAACAGGCCCAGCTCTCTCAGCCTTTCATTTTAAGAGAGATGTTCTAGTCCCCTAATCATTCTTGTTGCCCTTTTCTAGACCTACTCCAGGAGCTCCACGCCTCTCTTGCACTGAGGAGCCCAGAACTGGACACAGCTCTCCAGGTGAGGTGTCACCAGGGCTGCGTAGAAGGGTCACCCGTTCGGCTGATCGCTCTCCCGGGTGGTTGGTCGCTCGCCCGGGACGGGTGAACTCCCTTCCCGGGTGGTTGGTCGCTCGCCCGGGATGGGTGAACTCCCTTCCCGGGTGGTTGGTCGCTCGCCCGGGACGGGTGAACTCCCATTCCGGGCGGCTGGTCCCTCTCCCGCCCGCGACGCGTGACCGCTCGCGGGCCGCGCGGCCGCCCCGGAGCCGCCCCCGCTCGGGGCCGGG
>VXAY01001844.1:21926-86926 GCA_013399855.1 Oxyruncus cristatus
CAGGCGCCGCAGCGCTCACCCAGCGCCATGGCCCGCGGGGCGCCGGCGGCGCTGCTCGGCGCCGCGGCCTGTCTGTGCCTCCTGGCGCCGGCGGCACAGGCCTTCAGGAGGAGGGGACCCAGCGTGACAGCCAAGGTGACTCTCGCCCGCGGCCGGGACTCCTCGGGATCGGTCGGGGCCCCCACGCCGGGGGTGTCCCCGCGGCCGCTGCCGGCGATGCCGCGATGGGCGGCGGCCGCCCCGCTTCCACAGCCGGTCCCGCGCCGCATCCCGGGCACAGAGGGTTTGGGGAGGCCTTGGACAACGCCCTAACTTTACCGTTTTATAAGGGCTGGGTTTGTTTGTTTGATTGGTTTTTTTAGCCCCTCTGGGCATGCCGCCTTTCTGTAGGTGCTGGAACATTGCGGAGTTCGGTCCAGCGAAGCCTCCCTCTGCCTTGTAGAAATGGAAACCTTCACATTCCTTTCCCCACCAGCGCTGCTGCAGCCGCTGCTGCTGCCAGGGGCAGTTCGGGGCTGCTGGTGGTGCCCGGCTGCCGCAGGCAGGGGGTGTAACCTGCTGGGGCTCGGGCATGTGGTGCGTTGTTTTCCCTCCTCCCTGCCCTCTTTGCTGAAACTCCTGGAGCGGGTCCAGCAGAGGTCACAAAACTGATCAAGGGACTGAAGCATCTCTCTTACAAGGAAAGGCTGAGGGAGCTGGGCCTGTTTGGCATCGAGAGGAGACGACTGAGAGGGACCTCATCAGTGTCTTTAAGTACCTAAAGGGGACGTGTCAAGAGGATGGAGCCAGGCTCTTCTCGGTGCTGCCAAGCAATAGGATGAGGCAACAGGCAGAAACTGGTGCACAGGAAGTTCCAGCTGAATATGAAAAAGAACTTCTTTACTGAGGGGCTGCACTGGAACTGATTGCCCAGAGAGGTTGTGGAGTCTCCTTCAGTGGAGATATTCAGGAACCATCTGGACACAATCCTGTGCGATGTGCTCTAGGATGGCCCTGCTTGAGCAGGGAGCTTGGACCAGATTACCCACTGTGCTGCCTTCCAACCTGACTCATTCTGTGAAACACTTAGTGTTGAGAGCTGACACTTTATTGCCCCCTTGTTTCCTGCTCTCTTGTCATTCCTGCTGGTGATGGGCTTGGACACCTGGTGGCTTGGAGCATGCTGCCAGCAGAGCCGCGGGCAGGGCGTTGGCAAGGCTCCTTCTTAGGCAGGACCGGCTGTGTGCCAGTGGCACACATAGCCATCGCAGATGGTGCTGCCCTAGAGATCAACTCGTGGGCTGTGGCGCCTACCAGCAGCGTGGGGATTCACCTGGTTATTACAACAGGCTAGCATCCTTTTCCAAAAAGTGTTTGCTTGGTGCAAGAGCTGGGATGTCTCATCCAACTTTGGACAAAGCAGGGATTACATGTTTTTGCTCCCAAGTACCTTTCCACCTAGACTTGACACCATGCTCCCAAAGACACCTGCAGTCTTGAAAATGTAACGGGCCAGGACAGGGGCAGAGCTGTTTCCTCTGGCATGGCCTCAGCTTCCTAAGTCAGGAACTGTGCCTTTGTCTCTGAACTTCATTGCCATTGTTGTCTACACCTGCCTGCGGTTTCATTGCCATGGATTTCTAGACAACAGGTTTGATTTTTTGGGGGGATAAATTTAATACACTTTTACCTCTAGATAGTCTTCTGGCAATATATTCCAGTTTAGTTGTGCATAAAGTACTTACCTTTGTCAGACCTGCCCTTTTCTGATTGTTGTGGCACATCAAGAATCACAGCTGCCAATTTTCCTTGTCTTAGGCAGTGGTAACTTTATGAAGCTCATCAAATCACACCAGTTTCTTATCTTCCAGCTTGCATATAATCTTTCTTCATATAAAAGGTATTCCATACCTTTTGAGCATCTGTTCTGCTCATTTTTTCTACATTTTTTTAGGTTGGCTTTATCATTCTGCAGTAGAGAAGCCAGAATTACATGCAGCACTCAGGGTGTGAACACACAGTACGGATATATGCCATGGTGTAATTATGCTCATCTCTTGTCTGTATCCATTTTTAATTATTTCTAACATTCTTGTCTGACCTTCACAAGTCAAATTTTTTATTGAACTGCTCAAGGTGATTCCAGATGTCATTTTTGTGTTGTAGCTGATTTTGGACCCCTTGTTGTGGCTGTATAGCATGTAGAGTATTTTTACATTTGTCAGGAGTTCATTTGTCATTGTATTACCTAGTCTCTAAGAACCATGAGATTTTCCTTTCACAACTTTTTTTTTTTTTCCCTGAATAATTGAACACTTGTCCATTTTTTTCAATTAGATGTATACCATCTTGTGTAAGTAATATATGAATATGTTAATGAGAATCAGCCACCCTTACTGGTGTGTTCTTTTTTCATTTCAGTCTTGAAATTCCTAACAAGCAAATTGTAAATAAGATTGAATATTTATGTAAATATTAATAAGTCTGAAAATTTACGTTTATTCCTTTCAGAGTTTTTGTTGAAGAATCTGGTCAGTTGTTTTTTTGAGATTTGAAAGTGCTGCGTTGACCAGCTCACTACTGTCTACGTGCTTATTGATTTTCAGAGAACTTGAGGAAATACACCTAAGAGAACATGGCTTTTCAATGCAGAAATAGTGTGTAGGGATACCAGATGTTTCCGTACTTGATCTTGTGGCCAGAAATATCACAGACACATAATGTGGTGCATAATTATAAAGCGCATAGATTTCAAAAAATCACCAGGCGTGTAAAGCAGGTTTGTGGTGTGCTAACAGGAAGCCTGGAACTTGCTGTTTGTTCTGAAATGCAGAATAAGCTGGAGCAATGCTTTTTGGAAGTACTGTGTTTGCTGCTTAGGCGAGCAGCAATGCCACGTATGATGCCTTCTGCTGAGCTGGGTTTACAACATGTGATGGACTTGTCTCCTGTGAAAGTGCTGATGTTACTCATATCTGGGGTGATCATTTGGTAGTCTCAGTTGTGATACTTATATATCTGGTTACATATTTCAGGTAGTCCTACTAGAGCAACAATTCCAGACATAATAGGCTGCGTTTAGAAAATGCAGGCAGGCAATACCCCGTACCTAGATAACCCTGGCGGCAAAATTCAGACAGGTTTGTTTGTAAAAATGTTAAAAAGTTAGTGAAAGTGTGCTGTTAGTACTTTAGGAGCCACACATCTAAGGAGTGTGTGCCAAGTGCCAAGGAAATGAATGAGGTGTATCAAAAAGAATTTTATTTTCTTTAAAGAGCTTTTGTAGCATTAGCCAAAAGTTCAACAGTCAAAACCACATGGCAGATCAAGAAACGGTAGAAATGTTTAGTAGGAGAGCGTGAAAGAGGCATTCACGTTGGAGAGACTGTGGTCATTTATTATCATTATTGGACTAATTTTTTAGCATTGCAGACCAGTAATACTTGGTTGAGTGCCACAAGGAACAGCAAATACCACATCATAGGAATACACATTGCTACTTCCTAGAAGTTGTAACAGCCTTTATGTAACTTTTTCAGAACTTCAAAATGCCTCATTTCCTGACAGCTGTTCCTATTTTCAGTAATTATTGGAACATTCTTGCACATTCAAATATGCATTCATAGATTCTGAACTATATTAAAATACCTTATAACTAATTTGCCTTTTTGAGCTTGCTTTTCAGCAGCATATACATTGAAGCTTTTAGGCATTCAGCTGAATAATTTGGCCTGGTTATTTCTGTCAGGTTTGAATTCATATTTAGGAAAGCGATGGCTTGCTTGAGCCATAGCATTTTCTTTCCACTGTTTGTCAATTTAAAGAAATTTAGGCTTTTATCTATACTCACATACAGGAGATGAATGAAGATTAGGAGTGGGTAGCAAACTATCATTTGTGGGGAGTGTCAGTACTATAATTCCTTGTTATTTTTCACCATACGGGAATAGCATCATTGTTCTTCCTTACTTTCATATTTCATCTTTTCCATACAGCTTTAAAGACAGGCAGGTCTGGGAAAAATCTTCAGCACTACATTCAAACTTGTGATACAGCAGTCCCACCAACCCTTAAAAGCAATAAAAATCAAAACATAGAGTCACCAGTTCTCAAACAGTTTTCTGCATAATCTGATTTTGGTGGCTCTGAAACGATTTGTCACAAAAAATTGTCACAATTTTTCTCAAACAGCATCCTTAGGAATTGGAGGATACTATTGTACAGAACAGGCAGAAGTAGTTCCTTACACCTGATGCTTTGAAAAGCTTGGCCGTTTGTTGCACTCACATTTCTATCACTTTTGTTCTCTTCACAAAAATATTTAGGTGTTCTTTGATGTGAAGATTGGAGACAAAGATGTGGGCAGAATTGTAATTGGATTGTTTGGAAAAGTTGTCCCAAAGACCGTGGAAAACTTCATTGCATTGGCAACTGGAGAAGTACGTTTGTGGTTTTCTTCCACTGTGTACTCGCTTAGTTTTGGATTGGGAAGGCAATGTGTGTTTAATGCTGTTTCAGTTGTGAACTGTTGATCGTATTTCACTGGAGACTGTCCAAGAGTGCCATCCCCGAGGCATGCACTGGTGTGTGTCTTCCCAGGTCCTTGGTTCACAAGATGTAGTTATGAGATGTTGGATATCACCATCTCCATCTGTCCCTGCCTTGTAGATCTAGCATGTAAAGTTACTGTGCTCAGATATCAGTCAAGTAAAGACAATGGTTTTGATCACTTGAGTAATACCTGCTTTGTGGCAGTGCAGTCCAGCTGCATGCACCTCAGTTTAATGTGTTTCTTGACAGTATTATATTCATTGGTGGTATATTCTGTGAAATCTAGCCAATCATAACTTGTGTATTTCCATATGAACTGTAAGAAGTGGATGTTATATTCATTTAAAGAATTATTTCATTTTCTTAGAGAGGATATGGATACAAAGGAAGTAAATTCCATCGTGTGATCAAAGACTTCATGATTCAAGGAGGAGACTTTACAGCAGGAGATGGATCAGGAGGTAACATGCTTAGTATCTTCCAGGTTCCCTTTTCTTTGTTCGAATGTCTGCTGAAAAGACGGTCAAAACAGCATATTCCTTCATTTTTTCAGCTCACATAAAAAAAAAAAAACAACCCCACATTTCTTTCAGAGCATTTATTACTTTTCCAAGCATCTTGGAACGTAAGATGCAGTTATTTGGATTATCTGATTATAAGTATGTGTAGCTCTTCCTTTGTCCTCAATTTTTGCAGATAGCTCTTTTCTCTCTGTGACTTGTCCCCCTTCAAGAAGCATGGCTTTGCGTGCTGGGCTGGAGCCACGTGACCAGCTGAGCTGCTCCTGCAACTTACCGCCTCCAAAAGATGGATGTCTCCACCCTTCCCCCGCTCTGGCTTTGTGACAGCGCTCCTTGCCCGAGGCACTCCCTGGTTGCATGTATACGAGAACCAATCCAAGTCATCCAGCAGAAATCTAATCCATGGTGAAACAGTGAAAGCGCGTAGAGGGAAGGCAGGTAGGGAAGGAGGAGGCTGTCCTTGCTGCCCTCAGCTCAGCTAGGTCTGAGGAACCTTCTGAAATGTGCTGTGAGAGGGAATTTCAACACAGAAAGACTAGAAAATGAGGGTCATGGCCTCTCCTTTTTTTTTCTCTTACCAAAATTGAAACCATAAACTCACTAGTGGTATGAATCGTGGCTGCGTGTATCAGTTCTCCCTCCTGAGCCTCCAGGAGACCAGTTCAGTCCACTGAGGAGACCAGTCCCAGCTCAGCATCTCTTGCATTGCATGCACTCTGATTTCGGATTTCTTCTCTTCCTTTTCATGCACATTATTAACGTGCTACAAGTTGAACTGTCTGCATACAGTGCAGTGATTTCCCTGCTGGGGTAGAATGAAAAACACACATTTCTCTTCCCTGCAGCAATGGGGAAGACTAAAATACCAAAGACACAGTTTTAGCATTAAAGATAGGCAGCGTTTATTTGCCTGGTCATGCTGTTCATTGGGACAGTATTTGATGGTGTTGGAAGCAATGTCCCCATTGTGCTAGGCGCTGCACAAATAAGAATGAGGCAGACAGATTGCTCTTTTCAAAGTGATGGTGTTTTAAACATCACTGAAGTGTTTTCTCTTCTAAACTATGTTAGAAACATCAAAATCTTTATGTCGTGGTTGTATGAAGCCACACCAAGTATTTTAGTCTAACTTCCATCTGGTCTTCTTATGTTTCTAAATGTTTCTGAAGCAATTTCTTATTACGAGGGGAAGGTGTAAATACTGAAATTGTCACAAAACACAGCAGCCTTACTGTTACTGGACATAATTATGTAATTTAAATTTGTCAAACAGGATGTAGTATACTGTTGTTCAGTGGTGTCTGTAATCACTGAAGATAGTCAGCTTGCTTGTTAAATTCAAAGGATAAAGCATCATCAGCTTTAACTATTCTCTCCTTATATGGGGTGGTTTAGCTTACCTTTTTTTCTTTACAAGCAAATTGGTTTTAGTTATGGAATTACTGATGATGGAACAGTGATGTTTCTGTGCTTACTGAAACAATGAATCTTCAAGTCCTGAATTCATACTTTGTTTTTCCCCTTTTTGAACAAAAGCTTTTTGATTGTTGTTTTTTTTTTAAAGTTTGTGTCCTTATTTTTTGTCATAGGAAGAAGCATCTATGGAGAAAAGTTTCCAGATGAGAACTTTAAGCTCAAACACTATGGAATTGGATGGGTTAGCATGGCTAATTCTGGCCCAGACACCAATGGATCCCAGTTCTTCATCAGTGTGACAAAGCCTTCCTGGTTAGATGGAAAACATGTAGTATTTGGCAAAGTCCTTGATGGAATGGTAAGTTGAAAGTAGTGGCAAGGTTAATACAAAAAAATCTGGACAAATTCTGCCACATTATATCTGTATTACCATAGCTTACACAATTGTGGTTCAAAGCTGTTGAGTGTTCATCTAATGTGGACATGGTAGAAAATGATTGTGAAGAGCTCCAGCTGGATAATTTAGAACTGAAACAGCAAATGCTGACTGCAAAAATGGAAACTTAAATCATGCTTTTGGCTTTCACAGCCCTTGTTTCGGCCCACTAGCCACTGATATCCACACTTTACAGATTAAAAATGCAGGAAGTTCAGGTCCTCCTTTCACTAACATTGTTAGCCATGAAATAATTGGATTTCTACAAGCTTAAATCTGATATTGTACCGTGTGCTAGTTATGGGTAACACTTTCACTGTTAAGGTTTTTAGAAGCATGTGAATATAAAGTATAAAAACACATATATTCAGATCTGTTTAAAAAGAAAAAAAAATTAGTTAATTCTCTGAAACTGTACACAGCTGCAAAACTGATGAAAGGCCAGATAGCTTTTTAAGTTTAAAAATGGTATTTTCAACTGAATATATTAGTCTGGTTTTCCTTTTAAATTATTCCTTTTTAATCTGTGTTTTGAAATGAATGGGGAAAACATGAGCTCCTGGACAGAACAGTTCTTTGAGGAATTTGAAAATCTCATCACAACACTTGTCCCCCTCTCCCAAATTCATACTGAATTCAATTTTCATGACCTACAGTAGTAGCTAAAAATTTCTGAGGAGAGACTCAGACTAAATTTTACTTTAGTCAGATTGATGGACAAATATCCAAAGCCAGATAGTCAATCCACCTAACTGAATTTTGTCCTTTAAAAATGCTGGTGGCATGGTAACACGCTTAAAATCTGTATGTGTGTGTCATATGCTAAAGCTAAAAGCAGTAACCAGATTTCTGGAAGCACAGTTATGCTGTACAGTTAGAAATTATCCTTAAAATTAGATCATCCTTCCTATATGTGTTAGAATGCTGTATGTGCTAGGTGGGTCAGCTGAACATATATTTTCACTTGCCCCTTCATAATGCTTTTGTTGGCTCCAAGTTTTTCTAGAGGGCAAACAGCCTTCCCTGTCGACTGTGTGTCAGTTGCAGAGCACCATAACTGTTAATGCTGGGGGAAAAAAGCATGTGGGAATTCAACAGGGTAAAGGTCTTTGTTCATAAGTTGGTTCATAAACATCAATGCTGCCAGCACTTAGTTGTTTATGTCGTACCAGCCTTCAGGCACTGGAGTTTCCTTGGCTAAACTGAACTCTTCTGTTTGTTTGTTTGTTTCTGTTTAACAGTCTGTGGTGCACTCCATCGAACTTCAGCAGACAGATGAACATGACCGGCCCCTTCAGGACTGTGTGATTGTGAACAGTGGCAAAATAGCTGTCAAGGAACCATTTGTAGTTGAAGTAGGTGACTGGTGAGACCAACAGTCAGAAAGAAAAGTAAAACTTAATAATTTTTCTTCAACACCTGTTTTTGACTGATCTCCACTATCCATTGAGTTTTTGCCTCAAAACAGATGAGGCTACATTTAGGCAGTACTTCGCATTTGCCAAATACATAAAAGATATGACCATTTCTGAACAACTTGATGGAGCTGTCACTCCTTGAAATTCAAGACATATCTCACTAAATTCTACATCTTGCAGAAAAAGTCTTTCATGAAAAAGCATAGCAGTAATTCTATTTTTCTCAAGGCTTAAAATACAATCTTTTGTTTTCTTTGGAAATTTTAGCAATATTTGTTTCTGTCTTTTCCACTGAAAATATGTTGTGTAACAGTACCAGCATTTTTAAAAATTAAAAAAAAAAAGAAGTAAAATACGGAAGTGTTTTGAATAAATAAACTTTGATTTCAAATAAATATTTGAAACTCCTACCACCCCCACCCCACCCCCCCCCCCAAGGTCTTTTTTCTCACCTCAGTTGATTCTGCAAAATATGCAGGGGGTTCCACTTCCCAGGAAATATGGTTATAGGGTTAGAGCAGGGTTGGTAAATTTACCTAATCTTAACATGCTGTCTTTCAAAGAACCACAGTATTCAGATACCATCCTGTAATCAAGAAAGAGCAGCTTTTCTGTCTGTTACTGAATAAGGTAATCATGAGAAACTGATGAAAACAGAAGAGTCCTTGTTTTATAGCAGGGTAAATTTTGTAACCTAGCTCATGTTACTTATTACAAAGTTCAAGTGCTTTTTTTTTGTGCAACTTTAGATTGATTATTTTTGTGATGCTTTGTAAGTAACTTCTAAGCTGACAATCTAACTGGTAGCTTTTAAACAAGGTTAGTGTAAGGTAACACTTTGAGACACCTGTGTCAATTAAGTTCTTTAAGGAGTTACATAGTACTCTACAGGACAGAGATGAGGATATTTTTCTTTTGAGTTGACAGTGTTTTAGAACTTTGCACAGAAGAGCCGATGCCAAATTTCATGAAGGACTCATTCCCCTGTGCAGCAGGCAGCACATCGCTCCTCTTTGTAGTGACTAGTTTCCTGAAGCATGTCCTGGAGTCCATGTGAAGTATCCAGACTTTGAGTGGTGCACAGTAGGAGCTACAGCACAGAGCTTGTACCTGCTGACATTCCACCTGCAAGGAAATGGGAAACTGTTGGCAGGGATTTACCCCACATCCTCCTGACATGTAATCTGCAATTACAGGGATGCTCCTGGTTCATCATCCACACCTCTGGGGCCTCTCCTGAGGGTAAATACACTTCTTTTCAGAGACCTGTGAAAAGATTACTGTCCACTTTAAATAGAGCTAGAGGAGAACTTGGTGAGGGCCCCTAAAGTTGCCTAGTGCTAGGCAATCAAGACTTCCCTTTTACCCATGATAATTTTTCTTTCTACTAACTGTTTAAAGTAAAATTCTCTGAAAAGCAATGCTGGGAAGCAGGATTAGGAAGTAGGAACAAGAATGCCTCAGACTCCCTCACTCATACATCTTTCTGCTAGTAGCTGAAAGCTTTCCTGGAGGTTGATCCTGCAGACATAGAGTTCTGCTACCTGAACAAGCGCTGTAGTCACAGGCCTACCTTTTATCGAAGTACCAGATTTTCACTCTTCCCACGTGGCTTTCAAACACATTTAGTAGTCAGAGGAGGCAACCCTCGTGTCAGGCTCTTGTTTGTGCTTAGCTTTGCCCTTGCTGCTTTTGTGCAACACTCCTTCCACTGATGACCCCAGTGACTAACTGGCTGTTCAATTACACTGAATTTTTTCCCCACGACATAACACTTTTGTAAGCCCAGCATGTTCAGATGGTGTGGTGGTAAGAGCTTTAAAGGAGCACACACACACAGGTATTTTCTCACACTTCTCATGGTGACATCTGTGAGACCCATTTCTGGTGACAGCAGCTCAGAGAAGTGTTTTGCTTCAAGAGAAAAGCACAAAAAAGATACCAAAGCAGTACATTCATGTCCTAGTAATTTATTTTGTATTGTCCAGTAGCACACATACAAATTTCCAGTTAAATCTGAACATAGTATCAGTTTTAGTTTGATCATAATCTTAATTATATTCTTGCTTTACCTTACCACAGAGTTGTATGCTCTGTGACGTATAAAATAATAAGATATGGAATACAGTCTGCAAGTTGATGTTGAGAGTAAACATACACACGGGTTAGATGTCGTCACTGGAGGGAGGCGCATAAATGCCACGTGTAAGTTCCTGGTAAGTAAAATAATTTCAACTGAAATCTAGAACATTTCTTCAGAGAGTACCATGTGTTTTAGAATGTGAAAACACGTTTTCCAATTCCTCACACACTCTTCAGTGCTTTTAATCCATCCAGTGCCAGCCACGGGTAATGCGTTGGGAAAAATTCTGGTGCAAAAAGGTTTAGTGTTTGCTTTGATAAAAATTACAGAAATAATTAGTAAAATTTTTCAAAGGTTAGCGCAATTCAGTGTATGACTTAGAACATTTAGTGTTAAATAGTTAGAGCATGTCAATATATATAAGGTATAAATAACTTCAATACTGTTGTTTCCATATCTATTTTTTAAAAGCAGCAACTGTAATGACAGTGATTTTATTTAAAAAGATACAATGCTTGAAATTAATCTGAGGTTGTGCCTCTTGCTTCTGAGCATAATTTTCCCATCACAGAATTTTATTCCTGTTAATTCTATTAAATGTGACTCAGAGACTTGCTTCAGCTTCTTCTTCCCACACATCACTTCTACCTAGGCAGTAAATGAGGATAAAATATTCCATGTAGAATGCCATCTATAACTACGTTTGGGAAGTCATCTGAAAAACAAAAAAGAAAAAGAAACTTACTTTCTTATCCATGTCAGTACAATATAAATGTTTTTGTGAAACTTAACTAGGTAAGGCCTCCTACACTTTAGGTTAATGTTTATCCATGTTGGGATGTGCTATTAGTAATGCTGTTTCAGCACTAAAGCCACTTTAGGGTAGCACTGGGCATTGCATGAATGTGCTGCCAGATTTGTAGCTTATTGATTTAAAGGGATGTTCTTATACTTAATGCTGCTAGGCTCCAGCTCTTTATCTGAATCTTTTCTCACAAGGAAGATGGATTACACTGGCAATTCAATTTCTAACAAAATCTCAATATACTTGAAGAAATTTCAAGATTGCTACTGGGAATACTTCAAAGCTGTTTTTTTGATTGTGGTTTACAGCAATGTTTAGACTGAGAAGACAGAGATGATTATTCGAGGTAGGAAATTTTCAGGTTGTCCAATCAACATAAAATGTCATGTTACAAAAACTTATAATATTTGAAGGAAAAAAATCCCCACTATTTTGTTATCACAGATGCAAACTGGCAGTTAATTTTCATGTTCAGTTTGACATGAATTACCTGATAGAACACAGTAATAGATCCAAGCAGAGGAATGGCAGGATGTACATTATTGAAGTGAAAAGATTTTTGAAATGCACCTCAGTTTTTAATGAAGGGATTACTTAAATGACCAGGAATTAATAGTAAGAATTTCTGATCATATCTTACAAGCTTAAACCTTTCCACACTAACCAAATCTTCAACTATCAGTAACAGGATATTCACAAAGAGAAGGTAAAACTTTCGTAAGAATCATTAGATACTAGATATATCAGATCAACTAATGTGGATGGGAATTAGGTTTTGCCCCTAATTCTTTCACAAAAATAATTTTGGAGGTAAAAATACTGAGCAAAAAGTAGATTTGGACTTTATTAAAAAAAAATCCTTACTAGCTTAAATGTGTTATTTTATTGGTATTAATGAGGTGATTCTAGAATATTAAAGATGTTACAAACAGATATTTTAGGATGTTTTAATGAACTGTAACCTCCACTGTAAACAATACATGCATAATTCTCCCCAATTTCTCATAGTAAGTCATAATTACAAATGACTTGTTAATATTTTGACTCCAATAATGTTTCTCAAATCCTACAAGTTCAGCTGTCCCAAACTACCCTGGAAGAATAACCCTATGCAGTTGTCATGAATGGTATTAAAAATACACTCGTAAAGGCAATCTGATGCTTTCCTTCTAAACTAAAGGCTCCAGTTCCAGAAATCAGTTTTTATTGGTTATTCTAGAACATACAGTATATATGGGAAAATAAAGATTGATTTAAAAATTACACAACTTCGAAACATCAGACTGTAATCCTGTGCTGCTTAAAAAAATCAGGCATATCAATTCAAGTTAAACATATAAATACATCAAAGCACAGTCTTGCAGATCTGTGATATTTGCATGGGTTAAAGAATCATCGTAACAATTTTCAAACAAGTGACAGTAAATCTCAGATTCCATTTTTTTTAGCTTCTGAGGTATCATCTTCAATTTGAAGAATATTAGGTTTTTCCTTTATTTTTCTTTAGAATATTACTTTTTTTCTTTTCCTCCCCACACCCTTACACAAAAAGTGATGTGCACCCGGACTGTTAGATACATCATGAAAAAGGGAATCTGAAAATCAATGAGGTTTGTAACTGTGAATCTTATTTTTGGAAAGTTGTTTTGCAACCCAACAGTTCTTAAAGCTTGGTCATCAGAATAATGGCAAGCCTATATTTTATAAAGACAAGTAACAGTGCAACGAGAGGGTAAAAATATCCTTTGAGTATTATTTTCCAGAAAGCGCTATTTATTTTGTTTAAAACTCACACTATTTCCTATTTTATGGAAATATGTAAACAGAGGCATTCCTGTATGCAGGAAAGAATTCTGACTGAAACAACTGTTCACCTTCTTCAAAGAAAACATACAACAAATAGTTACTTGTTAATGGACACTTACTTTTGGTCATAGGTTGAACAACCTTGGTTGTTTTTACAAGGGAATCAGAATCTATCAAAGTAAGAACTGATCTGAGAGGGAAAATTTTAGAAAGCTCATCTATATTTTCTCTGTGCTGCAAACTAAAAACAAAGAAGAAGAATTAAAGGCAATGGTAGTTGTGTAAAAACTGTGTTTCTTTCTAACTAGACTTGAGTCAGCTAGTAGAGCCTCCAGACTTAAAATTTGGTTTTCTTCTTCCCTTTTTAAACCACATCTCACTTTCTAATTCGTGTTCTAATTCATTAAGTTAAAAAATAACTTGCAAATGAATTTGATGTTTTAGGTTTTCAAACACAAAGAATATTCACCTGCCATATAAAATTCTAAATATTTTGATTCAAGGCCAGAAAATGCCTTGGCAAAAGTCTGAAATGTCCATTGTTTCAGATGTTATTAATGAGGCCAACTTAATACTTAAACATCTTACACATTAGAAGAAGCTTTTATCTTAATCCAAGAAAAACACTACTTAAAAGAATAGTTACAAAATGAATTACAAAATTAAGTTCCTAAGGATTTCACAAAGAGGAAGCTTAGCCTTCCTCAGAGGACATGTTATGGAAGGAAGATAAATACCATCACAGAACTACAAAATCCTGAATAGAAGTCTTACAGCAAAATGTTACATGTGCGCTGGAAATATTAAGTACCATCGCAATTTTTCAGGATAACTGTATATGAAATCCATTTTCTCTCTTCAGAGTGGTACGGAATTAAATGATGTTCATAATTTACACCCTGTTCTCAAGGAAACAAGTATGGAATTAGGAGGAACATTAAACAGTAAGATTAATACATGCAATGTGTCTCACTTTAAATATGAGTAACAACTTTTAAACAGAGGTAACTCTGTGGGTGCTTCTTCATCACTGTTGTCGCTTGGGTCAGAAGTGGCCTTGTGAAGTGACCTTCTCCCCTTACTCTGCTTCGATTCATTGAGTTTGTGATTTGTACTCCAGCCTCAAATGGTCATTCAGTACATGTGAGCAGACTAGTGGTAAGTCAAAGCAAAAACTAAACAACCCTGTAATGTCTCTTCTAATGTGGACCTGGGTCACAGAGGACTAGCCAGACAGCTTCAGAGTATCTCCAGGCATGGAGACTTCACCACCACTCTGGGCAACCTGTGTTGGTGAAAAAATGTTCCCTGATGCTCCAGTCCTGTCACTGGGCAGCACTGAAAGGAGACTGGCTTTGTCCTCTTTACACCCTCCCTTTAGGTATTAATATACATTTTGAGAAAATCTCAAGGAAGTACACAGCATTGGCTAAGAAACTGAAAGCAAAACAGTGTTTGTTCATAAAGTTACTCTTAAAAATTTAATGATTTTCAAGGCAGTGCAAGAATCTGACTATTGATTTCTACACAGTATTTTGTAAAATCAAACAAAATGCCACATTAAAAAAGATCTTAATGTACAGGTCAGGGAGGAAATTCTCTCTTGAAAGCTATTACAATTTTAATTAAAAATTTAGTGGAAGTAACAGTTCAAACAAGTAAAATGACAAAACCAGGAGGAACACACTCTGAAAATGGTACTTTTTTTTTTTCCTGCACACATTTAAGAGAGTGTAAGTTTTCTGAATTAATAATTCAAAGAATTTTTTTTTTTTAATAAAAAGGAGTTATAACAAGCTATTTCAAACACTCTTTGGAACCACATATTATGAAATGAAGGCTAATGTAAATGTCCTGTGAAACACATCAATTATAATTAAAGTATACCTTTTTTTTCCCTGGAAAGAGCTCTAGAGGTTATAAATGATAAGAAATAGTAATAATCCAAATGGAAATATGACCACGCTTGCAGAAGATCGACTGGTGTTTAGGGAAAAAGCACTTACAAAGGACTACGCCTCCAAGTTCAAATCCTTCAGGCAAAATAGCCCAAAGGGTCAACAACAAGAAAAGAAAAGCAATGTTCTTCATCTTTTGATTTGAATTCTCAGTAGGTTTGTCTGAGAGAACAACTGGGGAAGAAAATTCCAGCCTTTTATAAATCACCCATCCCACTTAGTGTTTTAATGGTTTCTTACATAAGAACTATTGTTTTATTGGCAGGTTATTAGATTTTGGACCAGTGTCATTTGACTAGGCTGGTATTAATAACAACGTGGTTTATGCGGTGCAGGGTCAGATCAGTAAAGTGCTGTTAACAGATGACAGGTTTGATTACCGTTGGCTTTAGGCAAGACATATGGATCCCTTAGGAACAGCAGCACAGGCTGGTGGGACAGTTTGCTGGAAAGGTCAAGAACAGGGATGTCAGTATCAAGGGACAGCACACAGAATATTCTACAAACTAACTTTGACAAAGCGAGGTGGCCGAGCTGCGCAGGAGCCACACGGTGCGTTTCCACACACCAGCACTGCCCAAAAAGGGCAGGCTCCATCTCCTGGAAGCAAAGCTTGCTGCTCCTCAGCCACACAGTGAAACCCTCAATGTGAAGTTGGAGGTAAAGGGGCTGCATCCTGGAGGGGTGGCTTGCAGCTGGCTCTGAGACCTCCTGATCCTGCTCTGCTCCCTGGCACTTGGTGTAATGCAGGCTACAAGATCATCTGCAACCAGGCTCCATGTCTACAGGCTCTTCAGGACACCAAACAGACTCAAAATGTAACCATGTTCTTGCAGCCCCTAAAGCAGCAGCTGTGCCCCTCACTCACAGAGAAGTCCTTGTAAGCCCCTCACAGGCCGGATTCCCACCCTGGTCATGGTACAACCACTCTCTCCCAGCCCCCTCCTCTCTGCTCTGTACATATGCATGCCAAGCAGTGCAACCAGATACATACAAAGCTCTATCAAATGCATAGGGGACAACCCAAACCTTTGATTTCTTCTGCTAAATCTTCTTGCTATGAAAAATACATTCCCAGATATATTTCAGAGCTAGCAATATTCTATTAGTTTTGTAAGGAATTTCTCAGTACTAGCATAAGGATGCTCAATTCACACTACCAATGGATGGATCTAGCAGAGCTGATGAAACTAGCTGTAACACTGAACAACCACATCTAATTTTAATACTAAACTACTGCTACTTCATCATCTGCAAGGATCAAATACAGTAACTCCCATAATTTCAGGTGTCCTAGGAAGAGTAGGAATCAAGCTCACCTTGATTCTTCAGATTCTGTTTCATCAAAAGAGCTGCAAGTAAAGTGAGAGGAAACTTTGGTTACAACAAAATTAATTTTATAATTAAAAAACCCAAATTCTATAAGAATCACCAAAGGGAGCGATCTTTTATCTAGTCATTGGGTCTATGATGCAGTTTAATAAGATGAATGTGGGAGATTGTATCATTTTACAACCACCACTACTTGAAAATAATAGGTCCATTTTACTGTAACAGGTTCACAAGCATTTCCATCTCTCTGTCTACGAAGTGTTGGGGTACAGTCTCACTGAGGATACTGGCTGATGTCATTAACTATAAGCGACAACTACAAGTCTGTTAGCTTCTGAATCCCTCCGGACAATGCCCTGGGTCACAGATACCTCCAAGTGTAAGAGGGCCTCAAAATTATCTTCAAATCAATTGGCCTTCTCACCACTGCAGACCTGAAGACCCATCTGCTAAGTGGAAGAGGGCCATGAAGCTTTCTGGGGAGCAAGTTCTGGTAATACTTCTGGATTATCAACAACACCAGTTTACACAGCAAAAAAATTTCTCCCTACAAAGCTCACAGTTGCAGAAGTAACAGAGCTTCCAGCTACGCTGTTTTGGGTGTTTCTACAGTCATTACACTGATCATAGTAAGATTCCCTCCTGCCACTCTGATTAAGAACCCTTCCCAGGGGAAGGGCAGTTGGGGCATTGGGGTAGATGTCATCAGAAAGGTGACAGACCTCATTTTCGAACACTCAGAGAGAGATCATAAAATGATCACAGAATGAACTTCTATTTTGTGCAGATACTACGAGTCTAAAACACATGCAAGGCTTTCTAAGCAATTTTAGTGAGTGTTTATGAAAATCTTACATTTCAGTAGATACTTCAAGATCTATGAGAAAATCATATTTTTCTCATCTAAACTCCTTTGCTTTCCAAGAATATTATATTAAACTTCACTTCTGTCTTTGAACTGTCTGGATTTATTTTACGACCTTTTGGGGATATATAAACATACTTCACATGAACCTAATGCCCATTTATTTTACAGTGTTAGAGTTGGCAGCAAGACCATTTTAAGTCAATGGAATTGCATCAGCACTGAGTGGATATGGGCCTTTTGGCCTCCATGTATTTTTCAGTAAATAAGAGCTTACCCACAGCTTTCTGCTTTTGGCAAGGTAGGTACATGGCGAACGTTCAGAAAATCAAGAAATATTTTAGGGAGCTCTTCATTTTCTAAAATGACTGTCTGTAAAAAAAAAAAAAAAAGGCAAAACAGGAACCTGCATTTTAAAAATATTTTAAATATTGCACACTTCCATTCAAGCTATCAAGACGTTTCACTCTTGCAACACTTTTCAATTCTCCATTTTTTTCCACCTATTTTGGAATGCTTCATTTCAACAGGAAAACCACAGTTCTTGATGGATCGCCTTAAAATACTTTTAGTTTATGCTACTAGATTCTCTTTCACCTGCCATCACTGGTGCCAAGTTAGATGCCTCTCAAGCAGAGATGTCTGATTCTGGAACTAAGTTACTGGCATGCTCATTTGCGAATAAAATTCTGTTTATTTAAAATATAAAATAAAGCAGCCTCAGCTCAATGCTTTCATGCTCACCTCACAAACCCCTCTGGCATGTGAGTGGAAAAAAGGAAGTCTCCACATTGTGCAGTTTTATTAGCACACACCTTGGTAAATGATAACAAGGGGAACTCTTTGCTTCACCTGACAGGTCAGCTTACAGTGTACTCCTTGTATCTGCACTGTGGCTCCTAATGACAAAACTCTGACCAAGGAGCTGCTCACTAGACCTGCCACATCCTTCCACACCAATGACATATGGCCACATAATGGCCAGATGCCATCCTCTATTTTTTAACTAATGAGATTACTTACAATTTTCACAAGGCAAACAAAAACAGTTGCTAAATTCAGTCAATGTCTCACCTGAAAGATTAAGCCCCTATTTCTTTACTGTTCATACTGCCATACATTCTGAAAATACGTGTACTTCACATGCAAATGAAAGCCACAAGCTGTTCCCTAAAGAGCTTTCCTTCATAATGTCCTGATCCAACGTGACTGTATGTATGGAAGAAACTTCACTGGATTTATAAATAGATTGACTCTTACAGGTAAAGCTATCCATGTTCATCCTGTTCACTTTCACAGCCTATGTTAGAAGAAATACATGTAGAGAAGAAGTAAGTCTGGTGATGGGAAGAAACATTACTCTGCTTACATTCAGGAGATAACTTATCCCTGCATGTGTATTTTTTTTACATTATAGTATTGCAAGGGAGACACAATGATATGTAGGGGATAACAGGATCACAAAAAAAAAAAGTTGGAAGAGACATCTAAAAGTCATCTATATTTTATAACAAGTTTTATACCAAGGCTATTGGTGTAAGGAAAACCCGCTTTGTGTTAAAAATACTTAAGATGTGAATGGACTTAAAGAAAGAAATGCATTTGAAAAAAACCAAGATATTTGAGAACTGGTTCTTTTTTTATGTTACATTTGCAAATTTAACATTTGCAAATGTCTACACTTCCTCAACAGCTGAGGCCATCACTAACGAATTTGAATAAAAGAACCAGGGAAAATGCAGGTTTTAAACTTTTCTTTTCTAGATTTTAATGGATGTAATGAACAAGGAGGTCTGAGATGCTGGCAAGTGCTAAGCCTTTCAGTTCACCTCTATATAAAGATGCATTAAAAAATGCCACTTCATTTGCATTCTGCAAAATCAGCACCTTGCTGCTGCAAAATTTATCCTGTTCTGCATTCAGGTTATGCACAAAAGGAGGGGTGGAGGTGGATGCATATTTGGAGGGTGCGTGAATTGCATAACAATGCATATCACTGGCTCAAATAAAAACATCTTACTAATTATATGCAATGAAGAACCACAAAAAGCTGTATAAAGATGTTTAAGGGCATCCAGTGCTTAGAGGCAACCTCATACTTACAACTCCTGACAGTTTTTTCCAAAAGTTGAGCTGCCTGCTGAGGCTGCTGAACAGAACAGGAAAGAAGAGAAGGATATATCATTGTATAAAAGCAAAACTCCTGACAGCTCTTATAAACCCACTTACTTCTACTTCCACTCACTCCAGATTAATACCTCATTCTATTTTTTTTTTCACACGTATCAAGTCAACCCAGGCCCTGCTAATCCTTGCCTTGCTCAAATATACTTCACAAAAAGATGTAAGCAAATAGCTTTTGTTTCAGTGTGTTAAGCCAAACAGTTTGTCAGCTGTCAATAATGCTGCTTTGGTGATCACTAAACTTGAAGATGTAGAATTTGCAGAGAAGCAAAGGCAATTTTGCACTCCACTGTATTTGTATGCCACTTCTCTTAACTGGGAATTTTGTAATTTCCAGAATTTTATAAAGGCAGGAATGACCGCATTGAACAGAGGAGAATTTTTCAACTGAGGTAATGTAATGTGACATGCACTTTAAACATTAGAGAGGAAAAAAAATAAAAAGGAAAGATACAAGTCAGTTATCCTAATAAGGGGGCAAATTATCTTCTGGCTTGACTTCATTGGCTTTGATACAACTAAGGGCCAGAACATAATCTTACCATTTAAAATACATGGTGGAAAACAAAGGAAAAGAGAAAAAAACCCCTGGGAACAACAACAAAAAACCTGGCTAACTGGATTAGGTGTGTCTGTATAGATACATTTCCTCTCTCTGGTGGGGGCCCAAAGTGGACATTTAGAAAAAAATGTAAGCATTCTCAACTTCCTATTTAAGTTGTTCCAAACAATACTCTTAAATCAGAAATAAAATGACCACAAGTGGCTTAATTTACCTGGAACAACCCATAACACAACAGATTTTTTATTTCTGTCTAAAAACTTCTAAGAAATACATATTTTGCAAACCTGATGGTCTTTAAATGACAGCTGAGGATGAAAGGAACCAGCAGGTAAAGTCTCTCAACCACTATCTATGATTTGTGATGTAATATGCTCAACTGTAGCACTTGTTCAAGTGAATATACGACGCTGGCTTGTAAGTATGACTACTGCCTTTTTTGTTCTGCCATTAGAACCTTAAATATTTTCAGAGAAATAAAAACTCACACTTAGTTTGTTTGTAATGTGAATTTTTATTACATCCAAATTCTACCAAGATCATAGCAATGAGTTTCAAATGTGAGCCCCAGAGTGCTAAGTAGACTAATTTAAGAAAAAAACCCCAAGCATGTGTATTTCCTTCCTAAAATAAATAAAAAACTCCCACAAGTAAAACATCTAAGGCAACCTCTAGCAAATGATTAGGGAAGTGACTCCAGAAACACATTTTTCAACTCATTGATTTCAGCTGAACTAAGAGTATAAGTGCCATATTTTCTTAGAAAATTGTAAAGTGTGTTTATCTGTTACTGTCACACTTTAATGAACTACTCTGTGCTTCAGGAAAAAAACCCCACAACACAACACAAGGGAGAGCCTGATGTTTACATCAGCAGAAATGTCTTTTTCATTGAAAGGGTGCAATTATTATTATGTAACACAAATAACAAAATCCTCAATTTTTCTACCTTATCAGTTTCATAAAATCATATTCCCTAAGGATGTAATTGATTAGTTGCACATGTTCTTTCAGTGACATCTAAAATACTTAATTGTCAGTTATCTTTTCTCCTTCAGTAAGTAAAATATGGTCACAAAATTGCAAAGGGACTTGTTCTGCCTTAACCTTAGCTAGATGCCATCATGCAGTGGAAAACAGTGCTAAAATATCACAGGATAATACTCTCCAACAAGGGAGACATATAAACAGCATAATGATTTCCCACGAGTTTCCTTTTTAGAAAATTGTCACTAAAGCCAGGGTAAATGGTGACATATCTTCACAGAGGACACTGTGAAATCGAACACTGGCATTCTAGTTAGGCCCAAACCTACTCATCAGCCAATTATAACAGTAACTGAACATCTTGCTGAAAACCTGAACAAGACCACTTCCCTAACCTTCAGAGATCATGCCACAGGAATGCATCGTTTCACATCGTTTTATTGTTGTTGTTGTTTTTAATGAAAAAAGATTTTAAAATCAATTTCTTACAGTCATCTATCATACTTTCTTAAGGTTGCTGGAACAGCTGTTGGAAAGAGAGAAATGGGGAACTGAGTTACAGGGTCCTTACAGACTTTTCCATTCAATAGGGTTTAGTTTGAAATGCAGTACTGTTAGGGTGAAGAAGTTCATGACAGTTTTTCCTCTCTTCACAGGGAAAGATGCTTCACAATACCTAATTCAGTGGTGCAGCTAAAATGGGGGAGAAGAAAATCAATACATTCCAGCTACAGTAAGTAGGCTGGAGTGTCAGTCTCCACTGGGACCAGAATTCACATCTTTTAGAACATTTTAGAGTCTATATTCTTCTATTAACCTGCTTTTCCTGAACTGCTTTACACAATCCCATGAAATGATATAAAGGTTATCAAAAGAACACATTAACTAAAAACCAAGTAGACAAAGGAACCAGACTTCTAAGAGTAAGCTTTCCTTCTTTTTTTTTTTTTTAAAGTAATAGCAGATAAAATCATTTTTTTTATTACCCATTGTGAAGAACTATGAAGAAATTAATTCCCGCCTTCAGTAAGGGTGTTATTATAGTTATCAACTAGAATTACTTCTAAATAAGTTGTTGCCTAAGTTGTCACAGTAGAGACTTCCCACTTTTCATTACTACCAAAAATATTAACATTTGTAAGAACAGGAGGAGGTTATCAAACATGCTTAAAATTCTGTATAAAGACACAAGAAGCATGCAAACACACATACAATGACACAGAATTTATGTTCCAAATGAAGCACCACCTAGCTAACACTCCCCTCTCATACCAAAGCGAAGTCAACAGAAGGAGTGCCATCCACACAGTGGAGCTTGAAAGGGAATAAATATTGACTGTAAGTATTATAAGCCAAAATACTTCCAATGAAGATCCAGAAGTCCTGTCTAAACTATTGGAAAGTTAATGTAAAGTCACAAAAGTTAAAAAAAAAACCAACAAACAAGACAGAGGGGAACTCCACCTCTGAACCTCAAGACTGAAGAATAGTACAAAAATTTCTGCAGCAACTTTCAGATCAATTTGTTATACTTTCAGTGACCTTAAAACTTACCTGATAACTCATGAGTGACAAATCTATCTACCACAGCATTCTTAAGCTACAGAGAGGATAAATTAATTAGATGAAAGGGAAGCCCGGTCAGTTAAACAGATACCGGATCATCAGTGAAAATGTGTATGAAGAAATTCATGACAGTGTCCATAACTTATTAACATTTTTACTTAAGCCCTACCTAACCTTAAGGCAAAGCAATTTACTCATTTTGATCAAAAATACCACATAGGTCATAAGCACTTCAGTTAGAAAGCTTGTTAAAAACACGTTTACAGTTCCAACTAATATTTAACCACTAAGTGCAGAGTGGATTGACTTGAGGCTAAGTGTACAAATATAACCCATTTGATGTGAAAAATAAAATATTGAATTTTTTTCAGAAAAGTGGGAACATAAATTAATGGGAGCAAACAGTGAATCCCTCTTCAACAAAATGGGAGACTGGCCCTTGAAAGACTGGAAACAAAGTGCAACTACCATTCCTTTGAAAAATAAAAATGAAAGGAAGTGGTCAATATAATTTCCTGAGACACTGCTCAAAGGATTGGAGGTTAAGACAAAGCTGGATGAGAAATGAAGAAATCAACAGAGCAAAAGGAAAAGAAGCAGAAGTGCAGGACAATTTAATGATATCATAAAAAGTTAGTAGAACAAGAAAAGCTTTTAAAAACAAGTAACAGGAAAAACTAATACAAAGAGTAAGTAGATCCATTAACGGCAAAGACAGACACAAAAATAGATGCTGATTTCAAAATGTCTGAATTGAAGTGTCTTTTAGAAGTCAATTGACCACTAAGACAATGGACAATTAACAAGTAATTAGGACCATGTCAATAATGCTGGTGATAACAAACAGGTGCAGGAATACCTCAGACAACAATATAGATATCAATCAGTAGATCCAGAAAACACACATTCTACAATGGTACAGAAATTAGGTAGTTAGGCTTGGAAAAGTCTTCTCAAGTGTACAGGGGAAGAAGGTTTGTAAAAAAGCAACCACATTTATAATCACAACACAACAGTAAGTCGCAGTACTGTTTTCTGAAAGCTTAAAGGAACTGAATGCAAATACGCTGTAGTGAAAAAAAACACCCAACATTCAGGGGAAGCAAGCTGCCTCACTCACCATGCTCTCTGCCAGTCCCTCTTCCAGGGAAAGCTCCAATGGGCAGTGTGACGGAGCACCAGCATGCTCACCTGAGACAAGCAGCATCAGAGTCCTCTTATACAACCCCTCAGACCAACATGGTCACTGGAAAATGCCAGAATTTCCTCATAAAACACTGTAAATACAAACCAGCCACGAGAACTGCACACAGCGCGATTCACCTCACCAGAAGCTCATGCATTTTCTGTGCTCAGGAAGTTTCTGTTTTCCACTATCAGAGCTTTATGAGACACCAGTTGTCTATAAATTGCTGTTTGAGAAACATTAAGGAAAGGGACCTCTAAGACAACAACAACAACAACATCAACAAAAGAAATGCATTGAAAACTATAACACCTGGAAAGTAATTGACAGGTTTTTGTTTTCTCTCACAGTCAGGTGCTGCTCTCCTTCTATGCCGATCCTTGCGATCCTTGTGCACTGGCAGGAGGGTTTCATGGGAAAAAGAAACAAACCCCTGCAATAGGATCTGAACAAGTAATCAAATATGGTCATAAATACATCATCTACTTTAAGGTGAATAAGCTGGTACTGGAAATGCCAGTTCCAGATTTTCCAAATTTGCAAGTCCTAACCTTTAAACATCAGGGTTTAGTGTATGTTCCTGTCTTCATAGTATGCAATAACCCTTTCTTAGAATTGTAGAATCACTTAGGTGGGAAAAGGCCTTTAAGATCATTAAGTCCAACCCTTAACCCTGCACTGCCAAGGCCACCACAAAATCAAGTCCCTAAGTGCCACATCTATATGTTTTTTAAATATCTCTAGCGATGGTGACTCAACCACTTCCCTGGACAGCCTGTTTCAATGCTTGAGAACCTGTTCCTTCAGGGAATTTTTCCTCTTACCTAATCTAAATCTATCCTGCCACAACAGACCAAATCCTCTCATCTTGTCACTTGTTACCTAGGAAAACAGGCCAGCCCCTATCTGGCTACAAACCTTCTTTCTAGTAGTTGTAGAGTGATAAAGTCCCCCCCAAGCCTCC
This sequence comes from Oxyruncus cristatus, assembly GCA_013399855.1. Taxonomy (NCBI): domain Eukaryota; kingdom Metazoa; phylum Chordata; class Aves; order Passeriformes; family Cotingidae; genus Oxyruncus; species Oxyruncus cristatus. The sequence goes on from VXAY01001844.1 coordinate 46,546, forward strand.
TTTTCTCCAGGCTAAATAACCCCAGCTCCCTCAGTCTCTCCTCATACGATTCGTGCTCCAGAGCCTTCACCAGCTCTGTTGCCCTTCTCTGGACATGCTCCAGCACCTCAATGTCTTTCTTGCAGTGAGGGGCCCAGAACTGGACACGGGATTTAAGGTGTGGCCTCACCAGTGGCAAGTACAGCGGAACAATCACTATCCTGGTCCTGCTGGACACATTATTTTTGATACCGGCTGGGAAGCCTTTGGTCTTTTTGGCCACCTGGGTACATGCTGGCCCATGGACCCCCAGGTCCTTTCCCACCTCGCAAATTTCCAGCCACTCTGCCCCCAGCCTGCAGCTCTGCATGGGTTTTTTGTGACTCAAATATAGGATGCAGCACTTGGCCTTGTTAAACCTTGTACAATCAGCCTTGACCTATCAATCCAACCAGTCCAAATCCCTCTGCAGAGCCTTCCTACCCTCCACCAGATCAACGCTGCCATTCAACTTGATGTCATGTACAAACTGACAGAGGGTGCACTTGACCCCCACATTCAGATCATGGATAAAAATAGTAAACAGAGCTCTCCCTGATACTGACCCCTAGAGAACACTACTGGTGATCAGCCACCAACTAGATTTAACTCCATTCACCTCCACTCTCTGGGCCCAGCTACCCATTGAAGAGTATGTCCAACCAGGCCAGGAGCAGCATAAAATACATAAAATACATAGAAGTGTATTTGTTTGTTACAGTAACGAGTCAGCAGGATCACACAGTATGCCTTCAAAAGGCCTAAGAGAATTAACAACTCTGTACAACATATTGTTTATGGCTGCTTCAGAACTAGAGAACAAAAAAATTTACATTATTGATGATGATAATAATAATGATGATGATGATGATGATGATGACAATAATAACAACAATAGAGTATCATGAGAGAACTGGGGATTTATAAACTTGGTATGCCTGTACTAGGGAATTTAGTAACAATTACAGTAAGGAACAGAATTACTGGGCACAGATATAAACACATCTTAATAGGGCTGCTATGACTGAAACAGAGATTCTGGTTAGATGGTTACCGAATCAGATATTGCAAAAAAGGAAACTCTGTTCAAAAACTTCCTGCAACCCCTTAAACAATCAACAAGTACAGATAAAAGTGGCCCTGTTGATAGAGCCTACTTTCATTTCCAAAAGGCTTTTGACACCTCCCCCCCCCCATCAAAGGCTTTAAGGCAAACTCAGCAGTCACGATCCTTGTGAAGATAAGTTGTTACAATTCCTGAAAAAGAGGATAGGAGAATACACCTCCAAGTGATGCATATTGGAAAAAAACCCACATAAAAAACCAATGGTGGACTTTAGAATGACCATTAGTAATTGGAGGACTGAGATGCTGGGGCCTACAATAGAATTTTCACTTCTTTTTAGCTTCACAGGATACCTCCTATAGCTATAACTCATTTTGCTGATTTTGCTGAGAAAAGGAAAAGAGTCAGATGGTTGATAAGGTGTGAGGAAGTTACCTATGAAAACAAGTCTTGCTTTCCACAAGAATGACAATTTCATGCAAATGTCATATGAAAATTTAGAAATCATCTGAGGATGCTTTCCTCATCCGCATTGTTTCCACAAGGTACTGTAACAAAATGCTATTCAACTCTACAATAACTTCTTGTTTTGTCTCTCTGATATTTTCTTGTCAGATGTTTTGGGTCAGAGTAAACTCTTGAGAAATGACTCGACATTCCCTTTGAAACTAATTAGACTAAGCAGCAGGTACCCACTCCAACGTCCAAACAAGAGACTGTAGAAAGAACAAGGGAATTCACTGCACCTGGGGTTAATGAACTCAATTGTGGCATTTTTGAAGAGGTAGAGCAGGGGTAACAGAGCTGGCGAAATATAGTTAGATTTATACAGTGGTGGTTTTTTGGGGCTTTGTTTTTTAGTTTTGAGTGTTTGTAGCCCTTTCAGGATAAAATCTGATGTTGAATAAGGACTCTAAGTTATTTTGTAAAGTTGGAAGAGTAACTGTGAGGAAATTGTTAAGCATTATTTATTAGCATAAAGAAGGTAAAAATCTGAGTGTGGGATTGTTTATTTTTTCCCCCAAATTATTAATATACTAGCAATTTACTCCGATATCCCAGTTCTGTAGTTAATGAGGTGGATGCTTACACAATGGCAAAGAAGCACAAAATAAGTTTTGACCACTAACAAACTCAGAAATGACAGAGACAGAGGTGCTGAAGAAAACTGGAGTCAGTCCTAACAGGAACAGAACAGATACCACAGGAATAGAACAAGAACATGGATGTATTTGTTTAAATTTGTTTAAGGCAAAGGGCTTTCTCATAGCAACACTATAACAGAAAAAGCCTTGTTTTAAAACATATGCTTTTCCATGTTCCTTTATACTACTTCTGTTTGTAAACGTTCTTATGTTTAAAACATTTTCCTAGCCCCATAGGAGAGCAAGACCAAATCAACTTGCAACAATATGATAAATGCTGTGCTGACAACATTGGCCATTGATTAAAAAGCATCTGTTTTCTGAAAAAATCACCAAGGTTTGTTCGCTTTGACAAACACTCAAAAGAAATCTCTACTCTGGATGGAAACCAACAGGTTAGAGTCAAAGATTCAGACAATTTCTTCTTTCCTGTTTCTGCCACAGGAGCAGCATAACAAATGGTTGAGATGTGGGGACACATAACAATATGGATATTAAAAAAGCTTAGACAGCATTTCATAAATTACACAAGTAAGTTGAAATCAATGTAAGAGAACAGAAATTTGAATGGATGAAGTAAGACATTTTTTAACAGACACTAATATGCACGTTTAAATTAAATTCTTGATAAATAACTAGCTACTAAGTATGCTGTGACAATGTTTTGCCAGGGGTCATATCTCATTTACTATTTTCATTAAAAAGGAACACCATATAAAGAACACAGAGCACAGCAGGGCAGTCATAACGGAGTACAGTATTTTATTTTCCCAAATAACGTAAGAGCAAGAAGATGCTCAAGACTGTTCAAAAATAACAGTAAGCATTTCTGGCAGCAAGAGTCACTGCAGAACAGTCAGGTGAGCAAGAAAGGCTTTAATATGTGTTGTCAAAACACTTAACAGGTCCAGTTTTGTCAGCAAGAGTCTGAATTTGTTAATTCTCATACTACCGCACTTGCGGATCTTGACAGATGGGTTATTTCTGTGTTGAAACAGACTGACTGAGGACTGCACACTGCTCTTAGTACCATCCACCATACCACTCTTCCAGAAATAAGACTTTAAATTATCTAAAATGTTTCATCATAGAACAAACGTACCTATACTCTATTTGCTGAAACCCTCTTCTACCATATATCTATCTGCATTTCATTCAAATCTGCCAGACAATTAAATATCTTGTTCATGCCAAAATTCTGCATTAAACATCCTTTCACATAAACTTTAAGAAAAAGCTGTGTTTGCTGCGTGTGTGCGTGCATGTCCCATTACAGGAGAGATACAACAGTGAATTATTAAATTCTGTATTCTTCAGTGAAATGAAGTGTTCACAGAATCAAGTCCAGCATATTGCAAAATGACTTTGTTTTGCTAATGAATCAAAAGTAGGAAAAACCATGTACAATTAAGAAAACATAGCAGCTAAGACTTATGGTGTGGAGTTTGTGACACTACATTCTGGCTGCTTTTTACAATCCTAAGTACCTGCTTGATCACAGACTCAATTTGCATCATGAATTAATGCTACCAGAAGTGCTAGAACTGAACAAAGTAACTTCCCTTCTCTGCAAGCACAGAAACCCTGCTGTTTGCACAGAGTTGCAAGGTTTTCCACGTTTTTTTCTTGCAAAAAAATGTAACCCTGAAACAAACCTCCAAACCCCCCATCCTTCCTTTTTCACTCCTGCCACCCTGGCAAAAAAATCTCACCTCTCTTTCAGAGAAATGAGCATGCCTTGTTACATGCTGCTCTGTAACTATAGGAGCAAATCAATAGCAGCTGAATGCCATCTGCTTTGGGCAGCAGAACAGCACCACAAGTGTGAGCAATGCATCTTCCCTTATTGAAAGGTTATTTTATGCAAGTAAACAATTCATCGTCTTCTTGCACGCTTGATGCTCATTTACCACTTTTGATCAATAAAATATGCAAAACAACAAAAAAATTGAATCCTAAGAGTAGTTCTGATGCCAGTGTGATAGGTAATCAATAACAGGTCTCTGTTCAGTAAGGCAGGCAGTAGGGTAACTCCTTTATTGTATGAACCCAGGAGAAAGTGTGGAAATGTGTCTTGTTACCTATAAAATGCAATAACAGAGTGAAAAACACAACTTCTATCCTGTAAATTAAAAAAAAAGGCGCAAAACAGGAAGCACTATTTTAATTGCATTTTCCCCCTAACTATGCAAAGGGTACTAATGCCAACTTTCTTGATCATTCGTTGCAAAGAATCTGCTGTTATGCTGTTGACAGAGCTATTCTATTATTAACATAGATATTTGGTTAAATGATGGTCATTACAAGACAAATTTCGGACAACAACCCCAATCTGTTTCCTTTTGAAGCTATCTACCTTATTAAGCCTCAGTTTTCAATGTATTTATGTTTCAGGTCAACTCAGTTTTTCTGTTAAAAACAAACTGCTATGGGAATTTCTTTTGCACCGTGTTTCTTTTAGTCAGACCACAAACTGCCTTATTACATTAAGCCTCCTGACAATTGATTCAAGTAGAATACTTCTCTCCCAACAAAGAAAGCTACATCATTTTTAGAGATATTGCAGAACAAAACCTCCAATTTAAACAGTTTCCTAAAATAACACAAAATACTTGAAATAATAGTTGCTACTCACAAAGGCTTTCTACTCTAGTGAGCCAAGTATCCTTATTAAAAAAAAACCCCTTACTCTCCTTCGAACAGCAATTTTGCAGATTGTATCACAAAGCCATAAATTAAGCTGCACACTGTATGTTCTGATCTCCACTTAATACTGCATTTTCTTCAATCTTCTTTCCTGATTGCTTCTAGAAACAAAATTATTTGGGTATGTGGCCTTTACATACTTTTGGTTATTTCAATTGAAAAAAAGCTTGGTATTCTTCTGTAGAAGAATATCTTACACAGGGCTTCCATTTCAGAAAACTAATCAGTATAAGACTTTAAAAACCACAAAAACCCAACTCCCTCCCTCCCCCCATTTTTCTTTACATTTGCAATGCAAAGACACTTCCCAATATACTGGCCATGGACTTAGAGAAAAGATTTATTAAAGTGAAACCAAGCAATACCGAATAAAACCCAATTTCACTATAAGATTAGAACCAAACACTAATTTGCAGTCAAGCAGCAGCATTTCTACACAGGAAAGGCAAAAAATCTCTTGTTCATGGTTCAGTTCTCATAATTCTTACAAAAACAAGACAACTGGAAGAGCATATCTATAAATCAACTTGTATAGAATTTTTAATGAACTTATTGGTAATTTAAAACCCACCATATTTGTACATATGGAAAAAGTCCTTCTGACCAACCAATGAAACTTAATGAATGTAAGGTAGGTTTAGATTCGGGGTTTATTTAAATCTGTGAATTCGAGGCAGATTTGTAAGCAACAGTTCAAAATTTTTCCTTTATAACCTTGGAAGACCCCAAGCATTTGTGGTTCTGACAGGTAGCTGCCCCTGCTACATAACATAGCTTGGATCATGCTCCTTCTGCATCCCTTCTTCAAAAATGCTTATGAGTTTATATGAACTCCAATATACAGTTTGAACACATTTATAGAAGCCAAAACAATTTTGATCAAATTAATAATACAGAACATAGTAGTGAAAGTGCAGTAGCTTGGAGTCAATGACCCAACTAGCAGCAAGGGTATAATTTAAAGTCAGAAATTTCCAGTGCATGCACCGTTAGCCACAGTGAACCTGTTACTGCTCTAAAGGGAATTGTTTGCCTCTTATTAGATTTTCTACAGCACAGCCATAAGTGATAAATGTACTGCTGTACTCACTGTCAAGTTAATCAATGCTGCCAAAGTTTTGTTGACCTAACAGTAATCCATAAAGTGAGCGGCATTTTCTCTATCCCTATGACATCTCAGTCCTCAGTGGGGATACAAATCTTATAACTGCTTCTTAAAAAAAAAAAAAAGAAAAAACAAAGCAAAGCAGGGGGAAAAATGATATTTTCAAAATTCTGTCTTTAAATTAGCTGACTGAGACAATGCCTTGCTTCTCTGACAAATTGCTTAAAAATGAAGCCCACACAGTGGATTCAGTTTGATGGCTAAAATACTAGCAAATGGCTAACTTCACAGAGGATAAAGTCTGGCCTACAAAAAAGAAGGCAAAAAACAACTTTAGGAATCTTTCAAGGAAACAGTTGTGAACAGGATTTACATGTAACTATAGATTAGTGCACTGGTGCAAACAAAACATTGCGTAGCAATTCTGAAGACAGTAATGTGAAAACAATAATAAAAAATCACCAGCAATAAAACCTGTCCAATGCTGTGTCTAGCTGTGATTCACAGTCTATGAGAGGCATCACCACTGGAAAGAAGAAAAAGTCAGGAAACAATCCCTGGTAAAACAAGCTGCTCTATAAACAAACTGCTGCCATGCTCTCACAAGCCATTATAGACATATGAAATATGAATTGCCATTGATTTTTCTTCTAGAGGTCACTCTGCTCCATGTTTTACGAAGTCTAGGCATTTATTTGGGTGGCAAACTGACAAGTTTTTACAGAATTAACGGAGCAATGTAATCCTTGCTCAATTGCAGGTACTTCATTATGGCTCTGTTCCTTGACACTTGTCCCTCCCAAAACTCACTAGCAAGAGAGTCCTTGATAAAGGTGAGGAACGATGCAATTACTTGTGAAAAGAGACCATCCTAACTTGGTCAGTGAATGCTTATTTACCTTTTCTGTGCTGATGGTAGACAAGCAGCATCAGCTGGACGGCTGCATTTGTCACAGCCATAGCAATTCTGCAGACAATGTTCTGATTTGGCTAACCCCCCCCCTCCCCTCCCATTCTTGCTGTTGAAAGAGGGGTGACTTCTCCAGGACGGAGGAGTGAGATTGCAACTTAGCTTGCTAACAGAAGCTAAACAGCTGTCTGTATTTCTGTTAAAAAATATCATAACATTAAAATAACTGCAAGAATGCCAAGATGCTCCCTATAAATCTGATATTTTTGAAGTTATATTCACACTTGGCAATTGCTTGATGTTCCTCTCTCAGCAACCAGAGAACTAATTAATTATGGTCAGTAAACTCCACAAATGAGGTTGAAATTGAGAATCATAGATTCATAACACAAATATACTGGCATTTTTAGACAGCAATCTTCTTTACTTCTATTATTCATTTTGGCACAAATATTTGGCCTCTTAGTTTCCCATGCAAGAAGAATTTGCAAAAAGGCTGTGTTGCACCCCTCCCTATGGTTATTTTGTCTCTGAAGGCTCTGGTTTACCCTATCAGAAAGCCCTGGCAACTGAAGCTAAGGGTAAATTGTTATTTAAGTCACATTTCTTGGTGCTTCAATGAAAAGACAGAACAGTACTACAATACTGTGGTACAGAGAGCTTAATCAGGCTCTAGACTCTATGATGACCAAATAGAAGAGAGTATGCCATCAGTGCAACTATGTCTGGAGTATGGGTGCCCCAAATTCAAAGCAGATGTGGATATAATATAAGGGTTCAGAAAGAATTTACAACAGAACTGAAATCTACAAAAAACCTCGCATTCTCTGCTGACCGGCCAATGAGATGACTGTCAACACACAACCATCAGAAGACAACAGTATAACTGATATGAAGATTGAATAAACCAGTCAAAGGCATAAAATTTGAATTTTAGGGGAAAAAACAAAACAAGAAAAGGTTAGAAGATGCATAGTTGAAAGAATCTGAAATTGAAAGAATATGCTATATATATAGAAAGGATAATATGGTAGTTGAAACCCGTAGATATACTACAGGGAAAATAATCTACATGACTCCATCCACACATTAACAAACCCAGCTTCTCCATGTGTCCTGTCTCTTGTTGGACTTCTCTCTGACTTCCTTGGTGAACATCACCACTTTGCAAAACTGCGCAAAAATAACTGACAAAACTAGAAAAATTTGGATTCTTTTTGCCCTTTTCTTTTTCCACACTAAATTTTGTTTCAGATGTTAAGCCTGGCTGCTGGACCTTCTCACCAGTGCTCTCTGTACTTGCACGTTAATAATACTATTCCTGAGTATCTCCACTGGATCACAGTTATCAAGATCCTCCTACATCATTAGAGGGCAAATTCATCACAAAACCCACTAATCTTTATTTCCAACACTACAAGAAGACAATATATTATGGTAACTTACTCTTGCAGTACACGTCCTCATGATTCCTGCATTTAAAGCTGGATAACTAATTCAGGTCACATAATTAAACTTGCCTGAATTTAACAAATTTTAAAAAAAATCCACCTGTGAAGCAGGTAGGCACTATTGCACGGCCTATAAATACAGTACCATTACAAAACCACAAAGTGATTCTTAATCCTGAAGTTATACAACTCCTGCTGTTCAAATCTATTAGCATATATCTCTGCATGACCTTGACTGAGCTTAAATGCTGGTGGCTGCAAGATGTAGATTCTGAATCCTGTGCACTGTCTTTGTTCCTCTGTAATCTCCTCTGGCTTTATGAGTGCTTTTGAAATGTTACATGAGGAACCTTCTCCACCAAACCAGGTGTGAGAGCTGGATCCCACTCTGGAAAGCTCACTTGGAGATCTGGATGCCTTGACATCTGGAGAAACTAAGAGAAGTTTCACTTGTCTAATTTCTTCATGATTTCTTGGGGATATTCGGAATACTCTTCAGAAGCCAGTATTACAGGGAAGTTGCTTGGAAAACTAGTTATTCAGAATACAAGTGTGATCTTCTAGCGGCTTGCCAGTAAGGATACAAAGAAAAATACTGTAAAATGGCCTGTGTTGAAAGTGTCTGCTAAAGCATGTCTGCTATCATCAATTCATGAGCTGATATGACACCATACTATCACAGTTATGAATGCTGAATTTCTCTAATGATGATGATATTCTGGAAATAAAAAATACGAAACTCAAAAAATGGAGGATGAACACCCCTAGTCAGATACACGTAACTGGAATGACATTTTCTCAGAAGGTTTTATTGGGAAAGTTATCACTGACCTTTTCATTTTCCTAGAATAGACATACCCAGTGGGTTGCAACAGCATAAGAAATAAGATTTTTATCCAACCATTTTAAAATCGTAATTCTACAAAAGCAGACTCCAGCCACAGTGCTGCTGTAAAGGCCAGAGATGCACCACACAAACTGACGTTCTAAGAGAGAAGTTTTAAAAGCGTGGCAGCTAGTATATTTGTGCTGTCAATTTATGTGAATGCACACAGAGCAGCAATACAACTTACCTAGCCAAGGTAGCTCTGTAAAAACTGATTTAAAAATTAAGACTGTTTAGTGTGTAACAGAATATGCATATCCCCTCCTGCCTTCTTCTTGGTGGAGTACATCACTCCAAAGCGGAATATATAAACCACATATCAACAGTTGAACCATCATGTAATATTTTTTGGACCATATTAATATTTAAAGCCTATAAGTTTATTTCAATATCTCAGGGGACAGAGAGGCATTCTCCTCATGCTGATATATGCATTGTCAAAAGGCAAAAGGCTGCCACGTAAAGAGAGCATTCAGGTGTTTTTTTTTCTGTTTTGTCATTATGAGAAATATACAGAGGACTCACACGCAGAATGACGTTTACACCATGTGGAGCAACGCAATTTGGCATGCATAGACAGCTGGAAGAAAGGAACACCCATCAAACAGGTCTAGATACATATGACTAGGGACACTCACCTTAAAGAGTAATCAAAATCCAGTGCACCAGGGCTAACTAAGTCTCTACCTAACACAGGGGTTACTGACTATTAACATAAGCACACCACACAGAGAGATTACCATGTCTAAAGACTCAAACGTTGTACTATATGCAGGGCTCTCCTATGCTTTAGACACAATTAGAGTAAATCTTGTGGTGAGCTCTGAATTTTAGGATCTGTGATATTCCCATGTCTTTTATTTTTGTATCACAGATAAAATTTTCCTTTGTGCTTAGTGACTAGTCTCAACTCTATTTTGTTGCATCAGTGCTTCTTACTGCTTTACGTAAAATTTGCATTCATTGATAATGTTGGTTCACTCTGACTGTTATACCAGGCTTTGAACTAATTGCTCTCAATTAATCTGTTCCACTCTTTGATAGCTTATTTATCAGATTGGGAAAGATAGATTTAATGGTGCTTGCTGGAAACAAGTTCTTTAATTGGAAATACCTGAGTGCTTAGCTCACTTTGTGCTCTAGCAATTAAGGACAATTTGGAAAAGCGTTTTTCCCCCTACTATTGTCTTCTTGATTAGATATCCAAAGAAGCAGACAAAACAAATGACAACACCACCTAGCAATATTGGTTCAAATAAAAGCCCTGCAGCTAAATTACTTACTATGAGAAATGTGAACCATCCCCATCAATTCCAATGCTGTGTTACATTCATTTTGCTCTATCTTTGCCTCCCAAGTAGGTAAATGGCAAAATTTCTTTCAAAATGCATAGCTCTATGCTTGCCTCTGTACAATTATCCCTTTCTACAAATAAGCCAAATCAACAGAAGAAATTATTTTTCTTGATTAAGCTCCCACATTTCTCTTGGGATGAAACAAAACAAACAATTAATCTTTCCTTATTTGTTCTCAGAAGAACCTGCATCCCTTAAATGTACGATACCAAGGTACCTGTGGCAGGCAGTCGGCAGCAATTAGGCTTGTGCTGAAAACGAATGGACTAGAGTCAGAATGCCTAATCTGCTGAGAGTTTCTACAGGAGGGCAAGGTTAGACCAGGAAAATTCCCTTGCTGTGGAAATACTGTTAAAAATTACCACCTGACTTCAGCATAATTAACAAGGTTTGGGAATTTATATGAACTGAGTAATTGAAAAGAATTAGCAAGAGATATATACATTAATCTTCACCAGTTACAACATGCCTAATGAAATTAAAGGTTCTACTTCTACTTCATGCTTTGTTTCTGCAAACTTTTTTCATCTACAGAAGAAGTATATTAGACAAAGACACTGATAATTATGAGAAATTAAAAAGAAGAAACTGCACCAAACCCCTCAATTTTATATCAATACTTCTTGAAGATTTTCTTATGTATAATTCACAGTACTTACCATAAGCAACTCTATGAATTTTTTTATTTTGATGTCCATGTTTTTAAAGTCAACAGGAAAAATTCACATCAGTTATAAATTTAGGCATTATTCTGTAATGTGTATTTGTAAACGTACCTTCACAGAAATTCAAGCCTGTCTCAGTCAAGAAATTCTACAAAGAATGGTTTTACTGTAAAACAAGCTTTTTTACAAAAAAAACCTAAATCCATATTATATTCAGATTACAAACACAATAAGCAGGTGAAAAGAAAAATAAAGTCAATCAGTGATGATGTGTGTGGAGAGAGAGAACGTTAGAGAAGATAACAAGCATTTATTATTCTCCTAGGCTACCCATGAGCGCAAGACCTTCTCCCCTTAGCTCACTCTGAAATCCTTCGACACATCTTTCAGAAAGGAGTCATGTAAGATTGCATAAATGCCAAGAAATGGCAGCACAAACACATACACATGGGAATTACATCTAATGCAGGAGAGTGCAATTTACCGGAGAACCAAAGGAGAAGGCTCACTGACCACCTTTCCACAACCTATCTGAGGAAGACTAGTCACTAGTTGTCTCCTCCTCCTCTCACCTGTCCCAGCTACTGACAGAAGCTCTTACTTCTTCCTTAAACAGACCTTCTCACAAAAAACTTTTCTGTTCCTATGCTCTTTCCTTTCAACACCTCTAAAGCAGAAGGTCAAGACCTACTTATTTCAGTATCTTTCTTGTAAACCCTTCCGATTAGTTCTACAGGTTGGGTTTTTTTTTTTCCCTTCAGAATGGTTTATGCTAAATGATACAAACAATGTTAGACAAAGTTATTATGGCACACTACAATCAAGCTTTAATTTAGCTTCCCTATGTATAAGGGTTTATTTAATGTTGCTTACATATGTAGAATGATCCTATACTACTCTTTCCCCCCAGAATGAGTTCTTCATCCAAAGCACAGATTGGATGGTTCAGCATATATTCCATATTTTGTTTTCTTCCTCTGGCGTATGAGCATGGCTTGTGCCTTACATGCAGATTGAAATCCTGCTGTAAAGACAGAATTCTTCACTTCTTTATGAACTTTTTTCCCCTGGCCCTCATGTGCAATTTATAAATGTGTAAAGAATATTTATGGTTGATCTTTACTCACACAAAGAGTGTATGCAGAGTAATACTACCAGATTGCATGAAGTCACTGATTTGGCAAACCTAGGTCTAAACTATATGCTAATTTAGTGCTGTACACTGCTGAACAACCTTAACAAAACATAGTGTGTTACACTACCCATGCAATAATAAAATACTCCTTCACCAGAAAATAAGTTTTCCCCTTCACTAGCAATTCATTAAGTAACTTTACAGATTAATTTTGAATAAAAAGCCCGTAAGATTTAACTTGCCTTGAAAGTCCAATTTAAAAAAGCAATAGCCATTTGCACACCAAAATATAAGAATTACCTTACAATAAACAACACAAAACAGGAACTGAAAATGTCTTTGAAATGGTATGGGTTGATTAAAAAGGTGGGGTAAACTTGAGTCTTTCTACCATACTTCAGGTGGTGATAATAAGACTCTGCAGGAATTACAGCTCCCTCCTTCTTTCTTCACTATAATGGACAAAAATTTTTTGACTCCCCTCTACCTTCCCCAGAGAAGTTCAAACAAATCTATTAAACATCAAGGGAAAAGAAAATTTAATGCCTACACATCAAATGAGGAGCTGCATTCAGGATAAGGAAGGGAATCACTTTTTCCCTCATCATGGCTAAATGAACTAAGTATCCCATACTTTGTATGGCTCAAGAAAGAATCATGACTATGAGAACAGCTGGTCATCAGCAGACGACAACAGTGTGCCAGCACTTGAGTTTGAATATCTCCAGCTCTGCTTTAACAGGCTGCGACTTCCTAGACAGATAATTTCTTTCTCACTCTCTTTCTTACAGTTGTTCTGAGCATATGCAGGTCACAAAAGAGACCATTTCTCACTGAACGGAAACACATAATTAGTACAGTTTGATGTTCATCTTAACTTGGGCAAAAGTATGTCATACAATACCATTATGACAGACAGTATAATGAAAAGAGAACAAGCACTTAGACATGGCTTCTAAACCTGTCATGACTTCCAATGTAAATTCTGCATTTAACTGAGTAAAATTTATGTTGATTGGCTCTAACATGTAAGACTAAAACGAGAGAGAACATGCAGCGCAGTTCTATACAGCAAAACCAAACAGAGTATTAGAGATGAAGGAAAATAAATATGAATCATAAATCAAAACACAGCAACACTTGAAAAGCAAAAAAATTAACTCTTAAAACATAAACCAGGTAATTTTCTAAGCATGCTTGAAAATGCTTTGAATACTTCTTCAGGAAACATCTCTGCAGACAAACAATCTCTCCTTTTACAAATGTCTCTCCTTTAAATTATCTACACATTTATTTTGCTTTCCTGTTTTCTTTTGCTTTCTGCTTCCTCCTAACAAATATGCAATCCTGCATGTGTCAGGCACAGTCCTTTAAAATCTGCAGACACCTAAAACCAGCTATGTATCTGTACCACCAAAGAAACACGTATGCACAACAGAATCTTAAAAAAGCTGGTAGCAGCAATGATGGATTTAAGTTATTAACCGATCAAAAAAAGATGGATGGTGGTCTGCTTTTCTTAATCTACATCATCATCTAGATCTATTTAAAGATATGTGGTACACTAACAAACTTAGTTAAGGTTTCGATAAAATCAGTAGAATAATCTGCCCTGTTACATTGAGACTGTATCGATCAATAAAATCACTTGTACTAGGAAAGTACTGTTAAGTACTGACAATCCCAGCCATTAATATTATTTAACACTCTGCTCACAATCTTTAATGAGGACAAAGAACATTTTGTCTTTTTATACTTATCATATCATTGCTTTTAGAACTCCTTACAAGGTACGGTTCAACCTTCATTACTACAGAGGAAATGGAATTAGAGAAGGAAGACACTGAATAATTTTGGATAATAGAGAGAATTTTCAATGTGATTAATAGATGTGGGTGATTTAACAGACTTCCCAGTTAAACATCAGTTAAATCTTATTTCACTGAATCCTACTTTTACTTGCAACTTTCTAATGCTAGACTCTTTCTTCCCAATATATTCAGCTGCATTTAAAATAAAACTGGTTTCCCCAAACAGCAATCAGAAAGATAAGCATCTGTTCTGGACTTGATGGGATTTATTTTTTTTTCTGCATATAAGCCAGTCTGGTCTTAAATTAGTTAGAAATAGATCCCAACAGTGAATGTGCACATAGGACAAAGGGAAAGACTGCCTCTGCAGAAACCTTTGTGGTGCCTAATGAATGACAAAAGGGAGTCAAAGTGCTTTCTATCCAGCTCCTGCTCTGAGATATGGGGAATGGTCAAATAAAAGCCTAGTGGGAAAAAGCCCACAGGTCAGACATGCACAGAAAAAGGTGGACAAGAACAAAAATAGGCCCACATTTTGCACAAAAGTTCTATAGCTTAAAATTTCAACCTCTGAATTCAGCCTTTAAGTATATAACCAATTACCTCCCATGAGTAAAGCATTTAGTTTCAAAAAGTATTAGCCTTTACGAGGCGCTTTGCACAGTGGCATTTGACCTGCATATCTCTTCATTATATATATATATATATATATACATATATATACACACACATATATTTTCAGCCATGTCTTCTCAGGCATACGATTAACTCTTTTTGCCTTTACTGAAACAGAATACTGATACTGTTCATGATACATACATGGTTCGGTTCTTGAAAACACATTCATATTTAAACAAATCTAACAACAAGCTGAAACACAAATATGTGTCTAACTCTTCTAACTGTCTAATTATTTTAAAGATTCTATAAGAAAGGTCAAAATGGTTCAGACCAAAGATCCATTTAGTACTGTATCCTACATCCTAAAATGGCTAAAAATGAATTCCAAGGAAGAGTATAAATGAACCAGACTAATATATGAGACATTTTTCTTCAAAACCCTAGCAGCCTTGAAAGTTATTTCCAGCTGGAGGACCTTCTGTGCTTGATACAAACTCCTTCAAAATTTTGAACCAACTCAAAATTTTGCATTCACAACACTCTTTTGCAAAGATACACAGGCATATGGGAGTAACTAAATGCTTGATACAGAATGCATTTCTGAGAGTATAAAGGAAGAACAATTGTAATGAATATTAACACTGACAGAATGGATAAATGTGATGAATGTGAACTGCACATAAACAGAATTTAAAAAGCTAAACAATCATTGAATATTTTTAAGATCATTTTGCCATTGCATTTCCAGAATTAAATAGTAACCAACTCGATTTATTTTTATTGGGCAAAAGCAAACAAATGTTTCATGAAAGTGCACATATCACACCCAGAGATCTCAATACCTATAAACAGCTTCAACAGCATCAGTTCAAAAACTGCCACCTCTACAAACATTACACTTTTCTTCCTTCTTTTATATTGAAAATGGGACATCAAGAACTGTTCCACTTTGAAAGCACTTAAAGATTGCTTCTGATCCTAGAGAGCTATAGCAGCTTCAAACAAGCCACAAATCAAGATATCCCTGTCTCTAAATGAAGTCCCAGTTTTGTTCTGCCTAGTAGAGGTCAGGATAACTTGTATGTACTACTGTGGGACATTTTTTCCCCCACTCCACAAAGAGAAGAGAATACAGTGAAAAAACATTTACATTTCTTTTCCCCACTCTCTGATCCTACTCTAGACAAGAGAGCTCTGAAGCAGGATTTCAGCTACATTTCCAGAACAGGAATATTAGTCCATTGAAAGGCAAGGCTCTAGTACTTGTAGACTGGCATCAGGAGCTTAGACGGCTCTTCTTAGACCAGAGACATCTCCAGCCTTCTTGACAATGGACAAGGTTATAAATGGCTGAGTTCGCATTCCTTCGAGTCACCCACAAGGTGACGGAAACCCTTTTTCTTCACAATTAGATAAAAAACCCTAAAAAACCAAATTAACTCAGTTTCCAGAATGATAGCAAAAAGGGGCAATGAATGACACCCAAAGAAAGCACAAGATTCTTATCCCCAGCTGCAATATGAAATACTGTACTAGCTCCAAAATGCTCTGCAACAGAGTTTCCAAATCAACAAACAGATCCTTTCAGGATTTTTTTAACTGAATCCAAAACTTTCATGAGGAAACATCACTAAACTAGATCAACTTATAATAGTACAGAAGCTTTGTTCATACCTACTGTCCAGCCAGAAAAGACTATTTATTTATTTAAACATTACTACAACAAATTCTGTATCAATGCTTACTGAAGTAATTAAAGAAAATCATCATGGCCCATGAAGAAATGACACTCTGGGCCAAATTTTCAGTATGATAGTTTTCCTTCTGCAGTCATCAACTACAGAAATATCTCATTTGTCTGCATTTTTTTTCAGTTGCTCTTGAACTGCTCTCCGAAAAAAAGTAAAAAAATTCAATATAATAATGGGTGCTTTTCTTCTTTTTATTTCTGATGAACTCACTTGTAAAGCAACTATATGCTAGTCATTCACTGTTTTCCTAACTTCACCCAGCTGGAAACTAAGAAAGCTAAGAAGAATAGGATTGGATTCTAATTTCTTAAGAGCAAAATTATAACAAGATATGGTTTTACTTATGTTTTTCAGGAAGGATTGGTAGTTAAAATATTTTTAAAGAGAATTGCATTTTGAAGAATACTGAAGTATAAGTCAAAGTGCTACTCAGATTTCCAGATTATTTCCTTAAATGGAAACCAAAACTCTAGTCCAGTTTCATAAACGCCATAATTCATTTTTAAGATTTGGATTCCTGAAACTGCTGGAATGCTGAAGTTCATCAAGTCTTCAAGCCTCACAGCCAAGCAGCACTTTTACTGATCTTATCTCCAGGAATCAGGACTGTTCTCTTTGTAAAAAGTTCAAGGATAAATAAAAGGCAAGTATGTTTTCTTGACCTCGGCCAAGAGAGAAATATTAACTCTACATATTAACTCTGGTTAGAGACATATGTACATACAGACCCTACATACATACAGAGCACTTCAGAAGGTCTACAACACTCTGTTTTATATTAGAGCCTTGCCAGTCACAGGAAGAATTTCTCCAGGTCACCCAGACCACATGAACTGAGTTACTATCCTGAAGCTCATCAAAAATGGGCCTCCTTCAAAATCTCTCTCTATCAGCAAATAATTTTAGTGAGGACTAGCAGCAGCCACACAGTCTCATACTAAGATGTGGGTGCTACTTCTCAGTGAATTCTGTTAACGATGCCTGTTATCTTGTTGGGCTGATGATATCAGCAAATGATGTGATTTCTTCTGCCCAAGGGGGCTAGAAAATATCTATTCCATTGAACTTTAAAAGGCAGACCTGTCAAAGGGCAAGTCCCTGGGGCAGACAGACTGGATGGCAATAACATCCAGCATCAGCTTACCGGGACAAGAATATGATCTAACTTCAAATCAGCAGACAGTAGGTGGCTAGATCAAATTCTTTCTTATTACCAATTCACTGGAAATAAGCTCCGTAAAAACTGCTCTTCCAAGAGTACATCATGTAAAATCTATTTGTAACAAATATTGATCTGATTGACAATGCAGCTGCAGCTGCTTTGATAACCAATTGGATAAGGTCCCTCCAGTGCCACCCTTAGGAATCCCAACAATATCTTCAATGTCCAAAACAAAACTACCTGTTCACTTGGTCCGTCCACACGATGACTCATTCAACTCATATCCAATAATAATTGTGGAAGAGGGAGCTTTTCAAGTGATTTATATCTCCTTTAAATACATTTCCAAAACAAATTGTATTTCTGTAAACAGTCAGTCCAAGATTATACAGTGGATGAAAAAAACCTAACAACCAATGACAATCCAGAACCTACAATGCTGACTCTCACTCTGCCTCATCATCTCCTACACTTACCTTCACCTTCTGGTACTTTCAAGCAAATGTATTTCTCCATGGTTACTACTATCAGGAGTCAGAGACTTTCAGTGCAGGTCCATTTGGCAGCCCTTCTCAAATTAAAGGCTCCTTATAAAACCAGCTACTTAAAATCTGTACCTTCTACCTTTCCTCAACACAAAGCATCAGGAAATGCATCAAGGTGTTTCTAACCACCAACAAATATCATTTAAGTTCTAATCTTCTTACAATCTAGAACTAGTATCAGAGAGATTTTTGTCAGCAATAGCATAATCCAATGATTCATTTTACAAATTTTAAATCAAAACCACCTGTATTCTCATCTCTGCTGTACGGCAAGATACAAGCTCAGATATACAAGCAAGCAACTATAAAGTTACCTAGTTGATGGCCACCACAAGGTAATTAGAGCTGGCTTAGTGCTCTTCCACTGTCAGTAACAGGCATTTGGAGAAGAGGAGACTGAGGGGACACTTCATTGCAGTCTTCAGCATCTTTGTGAGGGGAAGCAGAGGGGCATCTTTTCACTCTCGTGATCAGTGAGAAGATTCAAGAAAATGGCATGAAGCTGAGTCAGGAGAGGTTTAGGTTTGGGATATCAGAAAAAAGTTTTTCACCCAAAGGGTGGTTGGGTACTGCAACAGGCTCCCCAGAGAAGTGGTCACAGCACCGAGCCTGACAGAGTTCAAGAAACATTTGGACAACGCTTTAAGGCACATGGTGTGACTCCTGGGGATGTCCTGTGCTGGGCTAAGAGTTGGACTTGATGATTCTTGTGGGCCCCTTCCAAGTCAGGATATTCTATGACTCTATGATTTTCTTATTTAGCAAAGACTAAATCAGCTCAACTTAAGTCCTGTGTGCTATAGTTTAAGATCATGCAAAGACACATTTACCATGCTCAGAAGAGGAGAGATAGCTTATTCTTTCATACTAATTTGCTCGAATGTTTGGGGCCATACTCTGTCATTTACTTATCTTTGCATCTGTTTCCTCATTAATAAATTAAACATAATCCTTCTTTCCTCTTGTCAGTCAGTTGATTGTTCTCAGCATTCACAAGGGCTCTGTATATATTATCATACATGCAGTTGAAATACTACGCATATTAGCGCTCCTACTCAATTGTTTCACAGTATTAAAAACAAAACTTGTAAATTCCAGTCAAACTTGCAAAATATGGAAGTCACATAAAATAGTACAGATAAATCATTCTTTCACAATTCCATGAAAATTGGTCTACTATAAAAACAAAAAATCCCAACTCAATCTTTTAAAAATGTAAGTAAAATAAGCAATCTGATGAATATTAGTTGGCAGTGGATACCGATAAATTTAAGAAAATTACTCTTTGTAACTTACAATTTAATAACATTTGGGTTTTTTCATAATTTTGCTACTCTTCAGAAAGATATAATGAAATGTTTCTGAGCTCCTGTCCATCCACCACAAGAAACAAACAATCTGTGCTGAAAGGATTTAAAAGGGCAGTTTCATCATGGAAAGGTCACAAAGAAGTAACAAAGTCCTGCCAGCTGCAGCACCTTCTGGCTTAGACAGGGGAATGTCTTGCTTTCTTTATTACTTGATAGAGACTGATTCTACTATTCTCATTTCATATCAGAATTTTTATCTGCATTTAACTATAGAACACTACTTAATTAAAAATATATTAAGAATCCAACATGATTTGACCATGTCAGGTACAGGTTGACAGCTATCTGCATGGCATTTTACCTCTTGCCTGTACAGGTTTTCAGGGTGCAAAGTGCAACAGTAAGAAATGAAAACCTATTGCATAAAACAAAATCTTTGAATGTAACATTTGTGTAATTGCTCAATCTCTGCATGAGGTTTTGGCTGGTTTTATAAAAACAGTTAATGACTGCCATGCCTTCATAAGAGTTTACCAGCTGCACAAATGGCTGGCTATTAGTACCACCACTGAGTAGTGACAGTAGTAGTCAAGCTGCTCCTACAGAATAACTCTCCACAGTACTACCTGAATGTATGTTTGCAGTATTTTACATACTTGGTGTTAAATTAAAAACTGACCATGTCTTCTGAAATTGTAGCATGTTCCCACACTATATCTCGGAAAGTGCTTTGCAGTATTAAAAAAAGTCTGATAACTGAAGTACCTTAAAATGAACTTTTCATTGTCTAAAACAAGGCTCTAATTATTTTAAAAGTTAAAATTTCACTGATGATTAGTTCTGCTTTCTGTTAGCAGACACAGAAACTAACGACTCTTACAAAAATATGAATGACTTTTCTTCTTGTTTTAATTAGTATGCACATTAGAATGGATATAACTTAGAGGCCTGTCATGTTTTAAACGGATGATGTCCAGCAGTCCCTTCCAATCTAAAGCACTGCATGTTCCTGTGACAGCTCGTGGTGATAGAAGAGAGGAGGAGTTAATGAAACGTACTTGATGGCACAAAAACAAGAGTTAACTAACTCTTCCAGTAGGGGGGGATGTTCTTTTACAGTTTATCAGCAATTAAAAAGTGATAACCAAATTACATCTGTATCTTTTTAACAAAATCAACCACATATGACAAATTGGTACATGTGCCTTGGTAGCAACTGTCTCCAAAAGAAAGCTGCATGAAAATCAGAAAAAAAAAATCACTGCCAATGCTTGATGTGAGTAAAAATACAATATTGTCACTCTTGTCTTCCTCCCAAAATAATTATGTTTTGACCCAGATAATTTCTGTGATCCCCTTCAATAACACAGCACTTACGCTAGTACAGCTGAAGGTGCAGTGAACTGGGAACATGTTTAGACTAACACCTTCATCTGGCTTTGTCACCAGAAAAACAGCTGCGAATCTACACCAAAGGGCATTTTTTAAAGCAATCATAGTGACAATAGAAATCCTGCTTATTAAAATGTATAGGATTCACTACTGAGATATTTAGATACCTCTAGGACTGAGTCATTGCTGGAGACTCCTTTTATTGTCTTCATCAAAATCAGAACTCATCTAGGTAGAATCTAAGACTTAAAATGTAAATTTCCAAACCAACTGAGTTTAACATGGGATGAGAGGTGCCTATTTCAACTACATGAACAATTCATATACAGACATGTACAGCAGAGGGATATAATTTGATGAGGTGATTCTTCCCTAGTCTGTCTAAACTGAGATGGGTTAAAGCCTTCTTGTACCTCTTCTGCAACACTTTTGATCAGTACAGTCAGAACAACTTTGAAAAGAATAACATTATTCTCCCCAATTTAGGCAGAGGAAAATGAAGTACTAGTAGGTTCACCAAAGTCACAGTCAGCAGCTTTCACAAGAATCACAAAAAACCCACAGAATGGTCTAGTTTTCTAGCTGCTAACCTCACTAAATGAACAAAAGTCTTTACTGCTGGCTAAGTATCCAGGTCACTTGCCACCTCTAAAACTGCCCATCAGTAAAGAACCACACTTCATACCTTCTAATGCTTTGTATGCTAGCACTCTGAAAATAGATGTCACTTTTACTGTAATAGGGCTATGAGGAGACTCACCTGCAAATACAACTCCAACCCTTGTCGTCGCTGCTCCAGGACCTTGGGGACCCAGTTTCTCACATGCTTTGAAGGGATCTCTGGAGTTCTTATGAACTTCTTGAGCTGTAAACAAAAAGAAACACAGATAGAAACAAACTATAACCACGTTTATTTTAGAGATGAGGCAGTACAGGTGAAATAACCATGCATAAAGGACAACAGCATGGAAATGAAGTTACTCACTATCAATTCTCTGAAGAAACAGTAGACATCATACCTAGAGAGTGTAGGTAAAAATCTCCACATCTAGTTGCCCTGGACAGCAAAGGGGAACCTACTAAAAATTTGTTGTGACTGACAGCCTGAAAACCAAATGGCAACAACTAAATGAGAATACTTGAAATTTGAGTTCTCCATGAGCCAACCTGGGATAATACCTCACAACATCACTGCAACATACCCAGACATTACCTTGCTAAGTGCAGTGACAACACATGATGACAACTTCTATCTCCAGACTTAGGCAACTATGATCAGGTGTGAGAAGTACAGGCGGTAGAGCTAACCATTTCTGTGGAGAGCTGGTAATCAAGCGAGTAAAATATCTGCTCTCAAATTGCACTAACAGATTGACAGCCTGTGTTTAATATCCTGTACAGAGAAATAGCAAGAGTGCCACTGAACATATTTCAAAGATAGCTCCATAACTATTCCTCTAAAGATAACCACAGGAAAGCTTTTACATATATATACATATACATATGCATACATTTGAGTGTATATAGATGGACACAAACATACAACCTGGTAACGCTAAAAATCCTCCTGCTGGAGCAACATATTTTTCAAAACCAAAAATATTAATGCTTTCCTTAAAACTACAGAGCAAAAATAGTAACTGAAATAGCCTCCATAACATTTTAATAGAAGGTGGCACTAGACATTCTTTCTGTTGGATATCGCCTCTGAGTAAATCTGAGGCAAAGAACGCAAAGAAAGAAACTCAAAATTGACTTTGACATGCATACCCATGGGAGACTAAGAATTTACATTTCATCTTTGGGCTTGCTGAGATGTCAGTATAGGAAAAAGCAGTGGCAACACATCAATGTCTCCACAATCACAAGTACTGAAGCTGCAGCAGGGGAACTTCAATTGCTCTGGAAACATTTTGCAACTTCCTTAATTCGTAACAGTGGTAAATTACGATTAAAAGTGAAGTGAGAAAAACAACACTCCAAAACAAAACTCCAAACCCATGTACTTTAACTGACTCATCTTAAAGACAGAATATAACCACCTCTAAATTTTCCCTCTAAATTGATTGAGGATCTTGAAGAAACTATGGTCGCTGCTGTTGCGAACTGTGACAGCACCTGCAGATGAGGAACAAATGAGGAGAATGTTCCAGATGAGTGGAGATAAATCTGATATTATACAAGGATCCACCAAGACCTAACTGCTTATAAGATAAATACTCAGCAGATAATTAACAATCCTTTTGTGCTCTGTGGTCCTGTTATATGTAAAACATCCAAAACCCAACCACTTAATGTGCAAGGATAGGTACTATGTGTAGGTATAAAGCCCATATAGATGTATAAATAATATATTAAAAGCCCACTTTCTTATGCTTACGGTAAACCAGTAAGATATATTGCTGCAAATTATTATTAGCATGTCAAGCAATACTAAGCAAAACTACATATGCATCAGATGTATTGCTTCAGACTTGCTCCTACACAATAAATATTTATCTGAGGACAGGTACTGCCTATAATACCTTGCTGTCCATAACACTGACCTAATGCCTGTCAACATCTTGTAGTCTCTATTTCCCGAAAGACTAAAAGATGGCTTAAATTATCAAGTGAAGAATTATTTGTCCAACTGTGAAAAGTTAATATGACTTTGAATATACAGTAATTATTCTAAAATTGCAAAACAAGATGTATAAAGCTTCAGATTATTGCATATTTCACTGCAGTAGTTGTAACATTGTCACCTTCTAGTGTTATTGTACTTAGAAAGACCTACCAATATTGAAAAAATTATGGAAAAAGAAGTATAAAAAGATATATTTGGGAATAAAGATGGACAAACGTTTGTATTTTTCACTGTTATACACCTAGAAAGAATTCTTTTTAAAATCCTCTCCACATGAGAATAATACCATTTTTGTTCCAACTTAAATATATACTGTAATGTGAATGGTGCATAATCTGAAAGGCAAAGTTTGTTGCTCATAATCAGGGTGAAGTATAATGCCCTACAAAAACAGGTTCAAAGAAGCCAACAGCCACGGATGGTTTCTGTCAAGGGAAAAATTTGTACTCCTGGTGTAGCATGGTAGTCTTCAAAAGGTTTCAAACCTTTTCCACTACAGTCAGATTCCATAGGAAGTGGGGAGTTACTTTTTTACACAACTGGAACCTATGAAAGGTTGAACCCAGGAATGGGGCAAATCCAGACATATTCTTGGAAATGGCTTTGTTTAAAAAAAATAAAAAAAACCACCAAACCATAGATTGGCATTCTGACAAATGATCAATGCCTTATATGAGCAATGGAGTCCTCCTTCCTCCATAGAATGCCAATGAGGCATATTCTTCTCCAGTGAAAGGCACAATCTCCCCATCAGCCTCTACGCCCATTTTCTACCACAACTGTTCTCTACAGAAGCTTTGTTTCTCCTACTCACTACAGATATCTCCAACACTAAGGGCACCTTGAATATGCATTAAGTCTGAGGAGCCCTTTTCAATCGCCATGTACTCACAGCAATTTAGAAGGAAACTTACATTTAAATTAAAGGGGAAGAGAGGAACAAAAGATAAATACCATACTGGCATGCTGAAAACAAACTGATGCAAATGCTTTCTCCAGGATTTCTGTAATACCGAAAGCACTAAGCAAGGTTCAGAGCATGAGCTGTTCAACCATACTTAATGGAATTTTACTACAACTTCAAAGAGTAAAATTTAAGAAAAAGGTATATTGTTGCCAAAATATGCTGGATGCTTTGCATTGGTACAGGTAACAAGTAAGAAACTCTCTGTTTGCAGAGTAATATGAACAGACAGCAAGTGGATGAAAAGATGAAACAAATTGAAGAGTCGTGCAAAGTACCTGGTTACAATACCTGTTTTTCAGGTTGGTTTTGCTGCTATTTCTGCAGAGAGAGAAAAGAGCACCATTTATGGTTTTTCTGGTGTTCTAAGGAGAAATCTCTGCAAGGGAAGTTACTTCAGAGGAAGTGGTGTACAATAAGACAAATCTGAGAGCGAGGTTGCAGTCATTCATGACTTAGGTGGAGTAATTGTGTAACTCCAGAAATTAGAGTGAAGTTGGACAACCACTGTCCTATCTGTTTGGACAACTGGGAGGAGGCCAGTTATGTGATGCCATGCCTCCACCACTTCTGCTCCCTGTCCATCCTGCAGTGGGCTGAGAACAAGCCTGAGTCCTACAATTGGTGCAGGTGAATGATGACAATGTGGAGCATGTCATCACACCATCTGTGACACAACCACGAGTCATGTGCCAGGCAGGAGCAGCTCCAAGATATCCAACTGCCCAGGACTTCCATCATCCTGGAGTACCACAAAGGTGGGCTGCAAAAGGAGTGCTCAGGTGTCCTGTGGGGGTCATCCAGCCCCTGAGCCAGACGGACCATGCAATGGTCCTCCAGAGACTGCAGCCCTGGATCCATCAGAAGATGGAGATGTTTGGAACCAGTGTTGGAGGCAGTCATTGTGGAGGATACCATCCCAACCAATTAATTACAGGATGGATGCAAAGCTGCTGGACAGGATACTGGGGCTGCCCCTCCAAAACTGCAGTTATACTCATGCAGCAGTGTGCACGTGCCACTGTTTAACACGGCAGCAGAAAGGCGCCCTTCTCTGCTGCTGTGAGTGGGGTCCTGTTGCCATCACTGCAGAGCAAGAAGAGCCCCAGGAGCAGGCTGTGCCCAGACCCTCCACTTCCAGATGGAGCAGTAAACACTCTCCTGAGGAGACACATCGAACACTGAAGAGAAGGGAAAGAGAGCCCTGGCCCTCTCCAGCAAACAAGAGGCCAGCACCATGTCAGTGATGTTGGAAGGCCTTGGGACATGGCTAAATCACGACTGGGCCATCAGCTGGGGCAAGTGCCAGCCCTCAAAGCTCCCAGCCCTAATTATCCAAATAAATTAAATGCACTAAAACTACAGGAAAAGTCTCAGTGTTACTAACAATGCAGGTGGTATTGCTATTTTCACCCTTTTTTTCCTGGAAGAATGGGATGGTAATGCTGATGGTCCTTCTGCTCTTGGCAGGTACTGTTCTGTTGTTCCTCTAAAGGCAAATACTGCCCAGCTCCAGGTCTGCATCTCTGCAAGTGGTTCTGAGACAGGATTACCACATGGCCGTCTCCAGGGCCAGCCCGTGCCCCACTGCTCATCACCTCAGGCGTGGCCTCGTCTTTAGCACATTCTCTGCCCCGTGTCCCTGGGCTCTGCTCTCCTACCAACCTGCACTGTCCAGTGCACCCTCACTATGGTGATGCCCAAAAAACCCCTACTGGCCAGAGTCAAAATTTGGTGCTGCTCTCTACATCACCCCCAAGGACTGTACCCTCTCAAGTCCTACCCCTGGGAAGGGACAACCACACATGCAGCAGCTGCCCAGATGGTGAGCAGCTTGGGAAAGGTGACAAGGCTCTGCCCTCAACCACAGGTTTTTTTCCCTCTCTTCCAGATCCAGCCTTGGTGCTGGTATTTGTTCTCCTCTGCTTGTAAAGGACCCATCTTCGGCATGTGCTCGGCACGTGGATGCCAAGTGGCTGAGGACACTGGACTTGCTTCGTTTGGAGAAAAGGATGTTGAGGGTGACTTCATTGCTCTACAGTTTCCTGAAGAGAGGAAGTGGAAAGCGAAGTCCTGAGTATTTCTCCTTGAGATCCAGTGACAGGACATTTGGGAATGGCTCAAAGCTGTGCCAGGAAGGCATAGACTGGACATCAGGAAGCATTTCTTTACCAAGAGAATGGTCAAACACTAGAACAGGCTTCCTCAAGAGGGGGTCAATGTCTCAAGCCTTTCAGAGTTCAAGGGACATTTGAACAATTCCCTTAATAATATGCTTTAACTTCTGGTCAGCCCCGGATTGCATAGGCAGTTGGACTAGATGATCATTGTAGGTCCTTTCTAATTGAAAATATTCTATATTTCTAATTCTAATTCTAAACTACATTGCTTTATACAATTAGACTATTCTAACAATAGGAGACTGTCCCTGGGTAAGGTACATTTTAAGCTCACAAATCCTTATTTTTCCCTCATAATGTTTCCTAACTTATTTCGTTGTATAAACACTATTCATCTGCTTTACTTTCAACTGCAGTATTACTCTCACCTGTAAAACAAAGCACACATATATTGCAAGGCTTGGTGGTGGGTGAGTGAGTTGTACTCCTCATTCTGACACTGTTGCTCATGTTTTCATATTCAATTGAACATGAGGGAGAAAATATCTGCAACAGATCTGAATTAAAACAATAAACAAGGAATTGAGTATTAAAAAGTGGTAGAGGATACCACTACTGGGGCAAGAAGCACTAGTATGTTTTAATTACGGTGCATTAAAGCAAAATGTATTCTTGTCTTTGGACTTTTGAGGGCCAACACACAGATGGGTCAATAGTCGCCTTTTCTTCAACCAAGTTTGCTTGTATCTATACATCTTAGAATGCTGTCAAAATCATCCTCTTTGGCACCAGGGTAATGTTTCTTCCCTGAATGAGATGGTTCCTGAGATAATTCAGGACCACCACCAAACATGCTGGTGTGTATAAACTCCTCTGACACTGCACTGGCAGAAGCTGTAAATACCTGTGCCAGTCTCTGTTGTTTGCAGAGGAAGTTTTTCCATAATGAAGACTAACACAATCAGTCAGAGCAGTTGTCTGTGTCCACATTGCACTGCCACTGAGACCTACACACCAAGAGATGTTTAGTTCACCCAGATCCTAGGAATGAAGGACTGAAGCTCTTCATTGCAGCCCCACTAGTGTTAACAGGCTGCAATGTTCTTGAAGAATTCTCCCTCACAATACTTGGCCTCTGTAAGGCAAGAAAACTGCAATACTTCAGCAGCATCCAGTACAGCTTGGAGAGAAGAAATCATACTTTCCTTTAACAGTGATCAAACAATTTAAAGAACAATTAGTGGATAACTAGCCTCAAAAGTACTGAGTTCCCGTCTGTACTTACTAAGATGATTCAGTAGAAAGGCTTATCAGACATTTTATATCATAATAATTGTATGAAGTGCAATTCTCACGAAACAGTGAGATGTTTACTCAGTCTTTTTCGTGTCTAGTTTCCTTGTGTAAACAACTTGTTTCCTCTGCTCTACATATGGCAGGTTAGCAACACAATTTATAGAACTAACAAATAACTGGATTAAAAATCCCACTGCATTTATTTGCTTTGGAATGTGTCTTATTTCATGACTTTAATAGAAGACAAAAGCATACTACAGACAGTATTTTAGGAATGTAGCATGTAAACAATAACCAGAAAGGAGAATTAGTAACATGTGAGAAATAATCACCCCTTTCTACAAAAGAGTTAGTTAGGAATTAATTTCTAGAGACATGAATCACAAGATGTATTTAAGATAAACCATGTATAACTACAATTACAAGAGGGAGGAAAATGTCACAACTGAGGCAAAACAAAGCCATATCTTATAAAGAAAATGATCAATACCTTTTTATGAAGTGCATGGAATTCACTATACCTCTTCTCCACAAAATGTTTCCTTCCACTCATCAACACTTCTATTTTAAAGACCTGAAAATCATAAATAATAAAAAAGAGATTAATGTTACTTGCACGAACAGTTCTGTGACATGGCTGTGAAGCCACATTTTACCACCATCATTCTAGTAAGTGGTCCCAAAAAACCCAAGGTGTTTCGTGAGGTGCAGAAGTACAACAGTGATTAATGTAAGTCCAGCTCAATGTTCTATTAACAAGTTTGTTCAACAAACATATAGACAGACAGCTTAAGTCTGGACTGTATACTGTTCATGAGAAACTAAGCATTAAAGTACTTCCTTTCAGAAATATTCAATACACTTTGAAGTAATTAAAAAAAATAAAAATGGTAGGAACAGAAAAAAAAAAGAATACAGAGTCTTCTTTTCTTTAAATCTTTTCCCCTTCTTACAACACAGCATACTAACACACACTCATGCTTGTTCAGCAACAACCGGATAATACATGCATTATGTTATGCATGGAAAAGGAGAAATAAATGCAAACACTACATTGTTGGTTAATTTCCTCCTAAACTACAAATTCATCTATAGTCTCAAGTAAGCTTGTGCCACTAACTACACCCTAGGAAAAAACAAGACAAGATGCAAACATGGCAAATGCCTATTTTCTTTCTATGATACATGTGACAGCTTTTGTTGCTGCGTCTGGAAGGTTGAAAGGCCAAGAAAAACAGCTCTCTGGACCCACTAATTAGTAGTCACTAACATGACATTTTTTGAATTCTCAGGTCACCATGTCAGTTCTGAGGGCAAGTGATGAGAAATTTTGAGGTTCTCAAGAACACATGGTCTATTAAGTGAAGACAAAATCTGCAGAGAAGTATTACAGAAAAGGTGCCTGGTCTACCTAGGAGTTCTTTGTTTTCTGTTTCGTTCAAAAAATGCTGGAAATAATTATTTCCAGGACAATAAGAAACAATGCTCAGCACAGATGATCACATCAAGACCCAAAAGTTATGCCAAATAAAAAGTTCTTTGAAATAAATTTGCAAACAGTGTTTATGCCTGAACACAGAAAAAAGGGTTTTTCTGTCACAACGTGGACAGGCTAGCACTGATCAGACCAAATAAAAAGAAACCATACTGGATAAAAACTTCCTATTGTCCATTAGAACCTGCCTTTCAAACAGGTCAAAATGCTATGATTTCCGCTGGCTAGCCAAACCACATTAAAAACAGACAGCATTTTATTTAATCCAGACTGAAATGCTTCTACCTTTGTTTGAATGCAGTATGGATACGACTGCATGCAATGCTTACATTTCCAAAATTAGTTTGGATCACTGCAATAACTTGTGCTACATTCTACCTCTTTGAATAGGCCTGTTTCTGTGTCCTAATCACTGCAAGCAGATGACCTTATTTGGGTGCATTGACTTCCTTTGTCCCTCCTATCTATTTGGAGTACTGTGGAAGAACAGCCAGTTACTATTAAAACAATTTTCCTCCACACATGAAAAAAACTTCAAGTCACCCTAAGGAATATGTTTTAAGTTCAGAGTTGTAAAGAGAATCATATGCAAGGGAAAATCAATGTAGGCTTTTTTCTTTTTTTGAGCCTTAACAACCTAATTATATAAGAGAAAAACATTATTTACATCTCATATTCTACACTCTGTATGACAGAAATAGTTCTGCAAGGAACAAAATGCTTTGGATTGCACAGAAAAGCCACTGCATTGAAGTAATTTCAAGGAAAATTTTTTGGGACGAATGAACAACAAAATATAAAACTAGTTAAGTTAGAAGTGACCATGAATCTCCCCAGCTAAGATGTGCAACAGTTTTGAATTTACTTCATATTAAATCTCCAGGAACTACAAGAAACTCATAACACCCCGTTACACTTCAATCAGCTAAGAGCCACTCATTGCTCTAAGTTTTGCATCTGTTTGCTGCAGGGTTTGCCAAGCAATTTAGAGAGTCTAAGGGGCTCCTGCCTCAGCTATAAGCACTCCCTTGACAGTATTTCATATAACAACATGGCTTTGTGTGAAAGACAGAAAGATACATTAGGTTTTGAGAGAGATAGGATCTCTTCATGGATTCAAAATAGCTATAGGCAAATCTCACACAAATTTAACTGAGCAACTACAGGCCCTGACAGAAAAACAATGTAAGGAAACTGGTGAACATAGATGAAAGTGCCAAAATAAAGACGGAAGAACTATAGGGGAAAAAATGCAACACTGCTCGGAAATTACTTTTCTTGTAAAAATGTTAATGTTCTATGAACAGATAACTCTGAAAAGACAGATGACTTATTATAAGTGACAGATAGTTAAATGAAAAATGCAAGAATTAATCTCTGAGTAAAACAAGCAAAATACTTTTCCCATAGTCATTGAAATACCACAAATTACACTGCACTGAAAGACCTGGAGTTCATCCTGACTGGGACACAAGGGACAACAGATATGAAGACACCAACTAGAAAACTCTACAAGTACTCTGCAACTAGAAACATCTCACAATTCTTGGTGGCTGCCACAACAGACATCAATGATATCTGCGCATAGCCAGAAGATAATTATCCATTAAAAGCAATCTTCCAACAGACTTTAACCCATATAAATGATGTATGGGGCAAAAATATCTGGACTGGATATCAGTGAATAATACTGATCTTTTGCCTAGCAGAACTGCAGATCTGCCACTGCAGTTCATAACCATCCAACTTGTGAAGGAAACTTCAAAAAGAATTCCTAAGGTTTTTGTTAATAAAATAATACAAACTTTCAGGTCCAACTTCAAAACAGATTTACATATAATTTTTTTTCCTCTCCACTTTTTTCCAACTATATGGATTATTTTCAGATCCTGGAAAACATTTTATCATTTTTTATTTTTTCTTTTCTTATTTTGCCATTTTCCTGAACTTATCTGATTCTTAGCAAATCTCTAATTTTCAAGAAGAATACACCCATTTCTCTTCTTGCTGCAGAAACTGGGCAGTACTACACAGTAACTAAACTGACTTATATACGGGCAAACAATTGGTACTGTATCATCGTAAATTCTGAAGGCAGAAAGCACAAATGGAAGAAAACAGGAACCAGCATGATGTACAAGAATTGCCCATGGTGCCCAACTGTGTTGTAAATGCACATCAAGAACTGTTACTCAGTTAGTAACACCGACACTGCCCCCCTTCAGTTCTTACTGATGTCACATGTGTACACTGGATACAAAAGGACATCTTTTAGCTGCTAATCTGATGCAAAAATATGCAGCTTCAGTAACTTAGTCTCAAAAAACATAAGAATGATCAGTTTAACAAAAAAAACCACAGACAAGAATGACAAACATGTCCATGAGTAGGGACAAAAACTAATGAGATTAGTAATATCTTAGTTTGGTTTTCTATTACATAAGAAATACACAGATGACTCTGACATTCACTCATGGAAATTACATTAACTACATAGTTTATAATTACGGTAAGTTAATACTATCATATTGTGTATATTTACACATGGAAAAATGAATTGCAAAACTTCTGAAAAATTACAGTTGAGAAAGAGATTTGGGGCAGCCGTGTTTAGAATGAGGAGATACAAAAAACAGAAGTAGAAAAAGGGAAATGTACAAAACCCAGATACATTTGTCTAACATTCACCAGGAAAGAAACCCCCACCAAATTCTAGTGTTGTGCTTTTATCTCTCAAGACCAAGCCTACCAACCCTAATTCTATTTAATATATTACTTACAGAAATAAATACATCCTTTCAGATGCTTCACTATACTTGACAGACTTTTGTTTGAGGAACAGCTAATGCATTCAAAGTGTCAAGAAAACTCAACCTTAAACCTTTGTCATGGCCGTATGGAAGGAATTCCAGAGCAAATGAAATGACAGCTACGGTCCATGAAACACTAATAGGATTTCCACGTGTTTAGTGTCTCATTATTGTTCAGACAATCGTACATTTTCTGCCTCAGTTGTGCTACAACTACTACTAGGACCAGACTGCAGAAAATAGAAGAGATTAAACAATGACTTTAAGCCTATTTCCATACTTCTGTTTCAGGGAAAAATAATATTCCATACAATCAGTAAGATCATGTGGGTGGTGGTGGTAACCAGAGCTGCATGTAGCCGCAGCAGCCATTCGGCATCTTAGGGGTGTAAATGTCTCATGGCAATGATCCATACTCCTGAATGCCCTCCACAGCAGAGGTGGAGATGAGGACAGTATTCAGAGCCAACTCAAACTTCAGAGCAGCCTAGATAAAACTGAATCTCACTATCCCCCAAATGAAAACAAACTCACTTATTCTGACTTCATCTTTTGGAAAGCAGGGTAGTGAAACTCAGCTCTGCAGCAGGCACAGGGCAGTTCAAGGGCATGGAGGCAGGCTGACATGGGTCACAGAAGCAAGGCAAGGGAAATCTCCCTTCTGCTCTCCAGCCACATTTCCCCCAGTTCTAGATCTCCTTTGTCTAACACCCACTGTTTACTTTGGATTATCCCCACCAGGTCCAGTAGCTGAGACTTAAGACCGTTTGTTTCTTAAGCAGGTTGCTTATAGCCATATCTTGTGCCTCCTCTTGCTCTTCCCCTCCTACACAAGCAGTGCTAACATGAGTTCCTGCATGGTCTGCCTGCAAGGAAAGGGCCCCCTTTCTGCTGCAGAACCGGGAAATGAGTTGGGTCACAGTAAGGAAGGAAGCAGTATTACCCTGAGGAGACCAGTTTGCTCCATTTGGTATTGCTGGGGTCTTAGGATACAAAAGTATCTGCAAGAGGCAGCTAAGAAACAGAAGAGAACATATGAGAGGAATCACATTGCTGGGAGGCTGGATGAAGTCAGCTCAAAGGTTGGGTTAGACCCACACACAGCCCCTTCCCTCCAGCCCAAGCACTGTCACAGCTGTTACGTGAAATCAGACTGTTTCACTTAGCCCCAAGTACAGTGTACAATATTAAGCTACAGCACAAGGAAAAAGCTACATATTTTTATTGACTATGGAAATCAAAGCTTGATATTATGGAATTATGACATTGCTTTCTCCAGAGTCTGTGAAAGACCACAACAGAAAAGTGAAATGTTCAGTGCAGGATTTCCAGAGAGTATTCCCAACAGCTCCACCCTGTGTGAAGCAGTTACCTGACCCATCCTGGCCCAGAAAAGCAGCCTTACTGTTTTTATAAGACAAAAAATACATTTTCTACTGTAACATAAGCCCATTCAGAGGACAAACATGTCATTTCACTGACTTCTGTTAAATCTCATGTTACTACAAGCTAACTTGGGCTTTCATTGATTAAAAAAAAAAAAAAAAGAAAAAGTGTACATAAGAACAATCACAAGCACATGTTCTTATATGTTTTTATAAACATGGCTCCTAATTCAAATGCCTCCTTACAAATTTATGCAACCCTCAGCCATTTATTTACTGAGTTTTCTCATCCCTAGCAGTTACCAGTGTTACTGGTACCAGTATCTCCCTAAATCAGATTACAGTCTCTGCACGAACCTTTCAGCGTGCAGTTTGTCTTTTCTACCAATAATAAAAAAAAAATTAAGGATGTTCCATCTCCTACATTCTTCTGCAGTATGGGGCTTTCCCTGTCATAAAATGGCTCAGTGTTAGTAGGAATTATGTTCAAAGGGCATTCATAGGATTCAGGGATATTCTTTCTGAAGATGGCTTTTAGAAGTGTATGTCCTATTTCTTAGGGTTTAGAGGAAGAGGTAGTAAAACAATTTATACTGCAACCCAGTCAGGCGGTTTTGTAATTGTTATAACATGGGAAGCTCGAGGGAGGCTTCTACAGAGCTGCCACTGTTGAATGAAAGAGTAGCTGACATGTAAGAGTAAGTAGTTTTCTGATTTTTTCAACTCTCTTTAAACCAATCTTTTCCAAACACATGGTTCATAAAATCCCATAGGAACTTCTCTGTCATTTCCTGAAAAATAACTTACTTGGCTTTCCAAACCAAAAAGCCTCTCCCTTGCCAGCGATACACTGGCTATGGAAATCTGATTTGTAAGCAAACCAAGATGCTACAATATCTGTCTTGGTTTTGGTATTTTTCTTTATTGGCCCTGCAGAGAATAACTGTTACATAGATGACAGTCTTTCAAAATCTCATTGTCACTATGCTTACCTATTTGGCTTCCTTACAATCAAACTTCAGGAAAAGTGTGTTGATCTTTTACTGGAAAAGGAGAAAGTTTATAACTCATGCTAAAGCCCATGGCTATACAGACAAAAAAATTAGCCTGATCTGTTCTGTTTGTTCATTTGGATCATCTCAATGTCTCTTATTGGAAATGTTCTACTAATAAAACCACCATGAGGCTTTTTATTGAAAAGATGAGCTTTCCAATAGAAACGGTACATTGGGATAAAATACTAGAATACTGCATAAAAGAATTGATGGCAGAAGTATATTTACAAGAAACAGATTAATTCTAAGTTGGATAAAATATACAGAATCATCCATTTTGTCATAAAATCCTTTGCTATTTTATCTGGAGAGTCTGTAACAAGTCCTCTGACTTCCCAAGGCAGGATGCAAATCCTGACCACAATGAAAGTGCCCTCAATATTGCAGCCAACTGGCTGCAAGAAGCTCCGTTTTGTGAGATGCCAGACACAAGACTAAGTTTTTTTCTAGAGACTTTGAGTCTATGTTGCTGTGCTTGCACTCGAATTTGCTGTTTGGAGAACACCTGGGTGACCCAAGACCTCCAAAGCACAGATGTTTTGTTTACAAACAAAAATGTAAAATGGTGTCAAAAAACACATAAAAAAGTATACAAGCAGCAGGGTGATGAGCATTTCAAAGGAGCTGACTTTCTACTGTCTCTTTTTTCATGTTATGTCTACCATGGTACATGAGTTCAGCCTTTTCCTTTGCTAGTGAGTAACAAAACACGTATGAACATGAATTTTCAAGTGCTGCAAATTTGATTTAGAGGAAATGTAAACCCTGAAAGTAGAAAAGAGACTTTTCTCCTCCTGGACTGATACAGGGGGGAGGGATAATTTTGTAAATACACTGAATTTTCTTCATAATTTTACCTAGTTAGAATTGTTGTATATATTATTCTTTAGTTTTTATCCTACCAGTAATAATATTACTCCCCCACATCAAGTCTCTTTTGCCTGTATAAAACTTCTTTCATCTCATAGCAATTGTGTAAAAAGTTTGAAAAAAATCGGTCCAGAGTAAACCCTCGACAACTACTGAAGAAAATGCAACAGCAGCTGCCACAAACACTGCTCAAAAATAATAACATATTACTGTGCCTAAATTAAGATTTAAATTTTTAAGCTTCCAAATATACATGCTGTGATTAACAGAGCATTTATATTGTAGTTGGCTACAATATAAACCGTTGATCTACAGTGAATGTAGATATTCCTGAGCCAGATATAAGCTAGCTCAGGTGCTGGTGGCAACATTATCAGCAGCAGCAGCATGGGCAGCACACACTGCAAAACTCGTGGCAAAGTTTGGACAAAGCTCAGTGCCGGCCTAGCTCTATCCCAGGTACGTCTGTGGGAACTGCAGTCAGCGAGGTGCATGTATCCTGCAAAAGGAGCAGGGTGAGTCTAAAGTTCAGAGCAAGCCTCGGATTTGACTTGAACATAAGGGAATAACACAGGGAAGAGAGAAATGTATTTCCTAATTTTCTTTCCTTCGAGTTACAGTATAAAACACAGCATGTAGGTAAATCACAGACACTTCAGGCAGAGAACTATATTGGCAATAGTGGAAAAGTTAAGGCAGCATAGAATTTGACTTAAACAGCCATGCCTGAGAAAAGGCAACATTTAAACCACTTAGAGAGACTACCTCCAGTACAATTATATCAACAGATTGAATAGGCTCAAAGGCAGCAGAAATACTAACACAAACCAATATCCAGTACAATATATATAATTAAAGCATCCTATTAGCAATTTTGCAATACAAGACTGAATAATCTATCAGAGAACACTGGTTGTACAACTATATATTTATCATTTCAAAAACATGAAAATTGATTCAGTGAGAATTATGTTATTTTGCAACTGGTCTCTCAATTACTTGGAAGATGGCGAGACAAACATCAAGTAATTACTTGCCTGCACATGTATTCAGCCAGATAACATATTACGTATCCAACACATTTCAGAGAGATTTTAAATAATATGAGTCAGATGCTGGTAAAGTGTAAATAAAAGCATGGATACTGCAAACAAAGCAACAGGACACAGATGATTGAAAACTGTGCTGTTTGCTGCTTGAACTGAAGATAACACAATGTGCCAATCTCTTCAAATGTTAACTAGAAGCATCAGAGTCAAATAATACTATTCATAGGTCTAAAAATCCATGACTGCCTTTCATTAAATGAAGAAAAAAAATAAAGACACAGCCAAGCACAGATGACCAAGGAACTAACTTCACTTGAGCACTTCAATAAAAAAAGCTAGTAGATTCCTAAATACGACACTGTGAGGAAACATAATCCATATACTCATTTCAGCTGAAATTTGAGAGTCACGTTTCATGTCCTGGGTTCTTAGGTGTAAAAGAAATACTCATTTATTCTACTAGAAAACTCTTGATGTTCATCACCTACAGGTACCAAGTCACCTATTTAAATACATACAGACTTAAATCCCTAAATTCAGGTGGACAAATTAACAAATGCTATCAAGGAAAAAATTATAGATACCAGTAAGAAGTCTTACAGGTACAACATGATACTTTGACGGGTATCATTCCTTCCCTTATTCTGAGGTTTCAAATTTTCTTTTTGTTTTATTATGAACTTAGAGATCAAAATTCATCATCTTCCTGGCTCTCACCTTTTGTACTGAATAGAAAATCATTTCTATTCCCACAACACACTGCCATAAATAACTTTTTTCAAATATTTTCCTTTCACAAAGGCTCTATTATTGTGGAACTCCAGTGCCTCCCTGCAGAAGGAATGCACACTGCTCGGTTTACTCCAAGTTCTTAGTTGCAGCAAAAATTGATTCTCCTACGTGGTTACAGAAAGTGTCACTTCTGTATTTACAAGTTAGAAAAAATGCAACTTACTCTGTTCTACATGTGACTGAGGTTTCACATTATCTTCAAATGCCTCAGCAAGCAACTGCTCATCTTTCTTCACAGCCTCTGCCTCTGTTTACCATTTATTTCACTCAGATATTTTTTACAGGTAAGAAATCTAAAAGAGTAATGAAGGAGGACATTCACCTTTCATCAACAAACTACTGACCCTCCTGCTTCATGCTGCAGCTCAGGCACACTACTGTTATTTTTTATTAACATCTCAATAACATCTGAAGAGGACCTAAGATGGAGGTAATTTAATAAAATGCATTATAGGAGTCAATGGCAGTGCCAGGAGCAATTAGAATAATCTAATATTTTCCATTACAAGATGGTTCTCGGTTACTTACAGTTTTGCCAACCTTTAATTTTTGGGCTTAGATTTTCTGTATCAGGTATGTGATCCGGAAAGAAAATATTTTTAGAAAGTTACAGCTGAGACAGTCCAAACATATACGTAAAGAAAAATATATTTTACTTTACCCATGCCAAAAAACCCAACCAAAAACCCCAAACCCAATCCAAAACAGAACCCAAACCATTTCACTCAAATTCCTCCAAGATGTGGACAAGAAGACCAGGAAGACATCTGGGAGGCAAATTTGGCCAACTCATAAACTTCTGGAAAATTGCCTAACTCCTAACAAAACTTTGCATAGAATTATGTGCATAATGCAGGTTTTCCAACAGTATCAGCACTGCTGGGGCTCTGTTATTTTTACAGTGTGTCTGACCTGAACAAAAGTTTAAGGCATCTCCACAAAGTTAGGGTAAATTTCAGGCCTACAGAAAACTTTTTCTAGAGTTCAGGAGCAGCAATGATGTTAGGTTGCAGAAAAACAACAGGAGGACATTTTGCAGATTTTTTACAAGAAAGAGATGCTGGACAGGAATCTGTGCTATGGCACAGGGAAACAACACCATACTGCATTAACCTTAAAGTAAGCAGAAAGAGCAGGAGGAAGGGCTTTTAGTTTGAAGTACTCCTGCTACTATAATCTTAAAGGGAATCCACAATTTTGTTGTGTATGAATC
This sequence comes from Oxyruncus cristatus, assembly GCA_013399855.1. Lineage (NCBI taxonomy): Eukaryota > Metazoa > Chordata > Aves > Passeriformes > Cotingidae > Oxyruncus > Oxyruncus cristatus. The sequence goes on from VXAY01001844.1 coordinate 85,258, forward strand.
ACGAATGTATGTCATTGCACTTGCTTGCTCTGAAAACCCATTGGTAATATGCAGCATTCCTCTCACTCCCTCCACCGCTGGTGAGGCAGCTGGATGACAAAAACTTAAGCACCTCTTAGTCTAGAGGTCTGTATTAGGGACCTAAAAGCACCACATCCATTGGTCATATGTCTGGGGCAGTACTTACACAAATTATATATTTATTCCCCATTGCCTGATCAGAGCTAAAGAAGAAAAAGGGAAAACCATTATGAAACAACAGTTGGGAATTTAAATGTTCATAGTGTCATTTAAGCTTTTCACACAATGCAACCCAGCATCCCTGCACATACCCACTTGGAGCATCAGTCACACACTCCTTTTCCACAGCGAGTGTCCCCTTAGCTCAGCATGTGGAACTGACAGTGTTGTAGTAACATGCAAGCAATGGGGCTCAACATCCTTAGGGGCTCCTTCCATCTTAGAACTAAAAAAACACATTTAAAAAGGCAGGAAAACCACACGTACAGAAAAGTATGGCCTCAAGATTAAGCTAAATAGTAACATTATGGTCACTTTTAGATCCAAAATCCAAGTACTTTGCAATGTTGAACAACATATTTCATGCTCTTCCCTAGAAAAACCTACTTATAGAATTGTGACTGGGCAATGTTCAAACGCCTGAGGTTAAAAGCCCAAGCCCTATTCCCATATATTTTTATTTTCATATTCAATCATTCTACTATAATTCTATTCCCTTATATGTCTTTGCACTGAAAACAATATTTTCTATCAAATCTTCCTTCCGTTCATTTTAAAGAGCCAATATAAAATTACTGCATGCAAAGCTCACCCAATTTTTCCAGGAAAATGAGACTATCACCAGATCCAGTGCCAAATTTGGCCTATTTAATAGTTTCATCAGAAAGTGTATATTACATAAACACTGGAGCCAGGGCCCCAAGAGGGAGTGAAGAAAGCCAAAACATGATAGGACATGACCCTGCACACTCTGATCTACACTGGCCCTGTTTTGAGCAGGAGTGGTAGGGGGAGTGTGCCTGGACCTCCATGGGCCCCTGCCAACCTAAATGACTCTAAGATCGTAAGAAAGCTCTTTCCAAGGCAGGAGGAAAAGTAAAAGATGGGAAAAAAAAAATTGCTTCCTTTTCTATGCTCGTTTCTTGGAAGACAGCTAGAAGATCCAGTTATACATTCATGACTTTCCTGTCACATGTTTTGTAGTTTTGTGTTATTAAGCAGCAATATGCCCTTCAGGTATGCAGAGTAACTACCTTGAAAAGTTAAATTTTTTCTAATTTATCACATGAGATGCTGAATCTGCTGTTTCTGTGAAGATCCTGTTGCAATATTTTGAAGAAGGTGGTGGGATGGGAGACAACAGATATTGCCATTAGCTTCAAACTACTTATCTTTTTAGGAGCCTTTCGTCTTTCCCACGAGGTACGGGAGAAAAAACCCTCAGGTCCAAAAGTTAATGTCCAAACAGCAATTTATTCACAACTGACAAATTCCTCCCAAAATTACAAAAAATGCTGGTTTGTTCATATGGAAATTTCAGGGACCTAGGAAGGAATCTTGAGCATGTCCCACCTTTCTGGTTCTCTTCGTTTCCTCTGTGACATTGGAAGTGCTTTCTTATACAGTTATTATTTCCATTCCAAACAAG
>VXAY01001844.1:88561-120121 GCA_013399855.1 Oxyruncus cristatus
TAACAAAAAAACAAACCAAAACAAACCTGGCTATGTGTTTACTTTATTATGTACAATACAACAGAGAAAAAAAAAGAATACTATGGAAGACTGCTGTATGTTTGGGGAAACCACACAACTCTCTGTTACTACAAGTGAGTTTTAATCTTTTTTTCACTGAGCAGGGTATTAAAAGTGCAAGCATATTTCAGAACGGTTACAGAAATAGCTCTAGGAAGAATCTTATAAATATCAGATCAAGAATAGGGTTGTGAACAATGGAAAGTGGCATTTTACCCTGTTCATTTGGGGATTTTCAACATATTCTGGAGGTTACAGTACTCGGAGGTGTTGTACTGGGCTATGAGATACATAAATTCACTTGCCAGTATAAGAAACCAAGTATTCAAAGTAAAATAAAGCTCATTTTGTAAAAATAAAAAAAAAAAAGTAGAAAATACACAGTAGATTGGTCTACACCTATAAAATATCCTAAAGCACAGGCAAACACTAAGTTGCAGCAGAGCCCTCTTGCTAGCTTCTAGAGAATTTCAATAACCATTCATGAGATTTAAGTTCACACATACAAGACTGCATATAGAATATTTTCCTGCTTCGTAATGATCTCCTCCATCCCACAAGTCAATTACCTCCTTTCCCCCACCCCCCAAAAAAGTGAGTAATATCCTGGTCACAATGAAGTCAGTTACCGAAGTCCCACTTAACAGCTACCCCTTGACACCACTCTTTCTACGACAATTATTGTAAGCACGCTAATGCTGTTTGGTCATTTTTTGTATCAAAAAAAATTGACAATGGTTTTTACTTGCAAGGCAGTAATACTGGCTCTGAGTGACTTCATAAGCCAAATTAAAAATACATTCAAAAAAATTTTCTTATTTAAAATAAACATCAGCCTACACAGCTGCTTTCCAGTAGCTTCCCTTTCATAAGAACAGTTCATAATACACAGTAAATTTATTGCAGTATGTTTAGTAAAGTAGCAATTCATCACTTAGCATCACCTACTTAACATTCCATTGTACTTGTTACAAATTTACAATGGCAGATAAACACCTGTTTCCTGTATACAACACAAAGGTAAGCCACTCTGAATAACTAACAATATAATGGAAAGGTGCAGGTATGACCTGATGTCTGAGAAATCAGGGAATGCATGCAATTGAGAGTGGTTATGCTTGCCTATTCTTGAGCAAGATTCATGCCAGTTTCAAGAAACTCGTTCTAAGTGTTCCAGCTGAGGACAACTGTTGCCTGGAAACCCTGCAGAAAACCCTTTAGAGACACAGAAGTGATGGTAACCTGAGAGCCCAGACTGAGGACTCCAGAAGTCAACAGGAATTGTGACACCTGCTCTGAATCCAAGACTTTCAGCTAAGACATCCTAGTCTATATGAACAGTATGGCCAGTGACTGATGAAGACCCAGCCTCCAGTACCTAACCACATGTACCCAGTACCTCATGGCACATGCGCAAAACCTGACATAGCAGAAGCACAGTATTAAATCACAGGGCTCTTGAGCTTTTCTTCATATCCAGTGTAGTGGATAAGAACACAAAAGCATGATAACATTATTAAGGTAGCAAAGACTCAAATGGTTCATAGAATCACAGAATGGTTTGGGTTGGAAGGCACCATAAAGATCATGCAGTTCTAACTCCCCTGTGGGCAGGGACACCTTCCACTAGATCAGGGTGCTTGAAGCCCCATCCAACCTGGCCTGGAACATTTCCAGGGATGGGATATCCACAGCTTCTCTGGGCAACCTGTGCCAATGCCTCACCACCCTCACCATAAAGAATTTCTTCCTTATATCTAATCTAAACCTACTCTCAGTTTAATTCCATTGTTCCTTGTATTATCATTACACACCCTCGCTAAAAAGTCCCTCTTTAGCTTTCTCGGAGGCTCCCTTTAGGTACTGAAAGGCTGCAACAATGTTACCCAGAGCCTTCTCTTCTTCAGTTTGAACAACCCCAATTCTCTCAGCCTTTTCCCATAGGAGCAGTGATCCATCCCTCTAACCATTTTTGTGTACCTTCTCTGGAGTTGCTCCAACAGTTCAATGTACTCCACAGATCCTGTGCTAGGGACCCCAGAGCTGGCTGGAGCACTGCAGGTGGGGTCTCACCAGAGTGGAGTAGAGGGGCGGAGAGCTTCATTACACACCTGTATACACATGCATGCACCATCACACAGGGATAACACCCCTACCTCCTCAGCAGTCTGGCCAATGGCCACGAGAGCAAGGTGGAGTGCACCCTGGTATCAGTGACATTGCTATTACGAGTAGGCTGGATTTCAGATCTCCCTGTTTATATACCTAAAACCACTGATTTTTTTTTTTTTNCCTTTTTTTTTTTTTTTTTTTTTTTTTTTTTTAGAAACAGATTTCATTTTACTAACGTATATTTAGTTTCTCTTCAAAATCGTGTCTTCCACGTTTTGCTTCTTATATGGCAGCAAATATGGTAAAGACATTTATACTGCAGAGGAAGGTTTAAACCAACCTTCAGAGGTGGCCTTCAAACCAACCTTTAAAGCATGGCCAAAGACCATGCTCCAAACAGTTTAAATGTTTATCTAGCCCTAACCACCTATTACAGAAACCTCCTCTCCTCCCACAAAAGCGTGTTTTGGAACTTGTGTTGTAAACTGCTTGTGGTAAAATTGGAGCAAGTATGTTCCACAGTATATGACCCATTGTACAGCAACTATAGTAGTACTAAGCTCTCTCTGCTTCATACTAACTCCTATAGCAATTGATCTTCATTGGAATTATTAAGTATATAAAAAACCCCCTTCAAATTAGAAAAAACACGCACATTACAGCTACAATTCCCCACTATGGAATATAACTACTTTCATATTTAGTCCTCTATTGTCAACTTCGAAAGTTTTTTTAAGCTTCTTCACAACTGAAAAACAACCTAACCAACCAAAACACCTCCATTTTTTTATTCTGTAGTGAAATATTGAATTCTCTGATGCTTTGAAAAAGTATGTTAGAATTAATAGCTATTTTACCTATTATATGCTGTCTTGGAGAATATTTTTAATATTTACGTAGTCTTTCTTCATTTTAACATCAAGCAAGAACCAAGGTTTAGTATCAAAAGGCAAGAATAAAATAAAAGGTAACTTGTAAATGGGCCATTCTGTTCAGCGCTGTCCTGTAATATAAAAATCCTTTTTATTCTCTTTGGCCTTTTCGAATTATTTGACTTGTACAAGTCAGAGTCATTTTGTTGCATGGTTATTAAAAATGAAAAATCTTGTCTGTAGCAATATCAAATCATTTATACACAGCAGACATCAGCTGTCATTTCTGTCTATCCCAGCAGTACACCCCCTCCTCACCGTTCTCTCTTTAGTCTAGGTGAGCTGTCAAGTTTCTAGTTTCTGACGTGTATTTACATCATTCAATGACATCTGACAGTAGTGAAAGGCCACAGAAAACTGCTTATTGATCAGAGCAAAACTAGTTGACGGAACAGATGAGGTTGTATCACAGAAATGCAGCCACATTCAGGTGATGACATTTTGCTCCCTTGTATACAAGTGCTTAATGGAATACAACTTCATTATATCATGCCACTAGTGCTTAAAGAATTGCACAGTTCTCATGAGTGTTTTGTCTATGCGGTGATGAGGACAATCTATTTGTAGTGGTACCAATGTATTACTAACCTGTTTTGCTCATGAACACTTGCAAACTACCAGCCAATGTGTCCTGACGAAAATAATAAGAGACACTGAAGACTCAATCTTGCCAAAATCTAATTGAGCTGACCTTTTAAAAAAAGATGGAATTACCATTTAGGGAGCCAGATCTACTTGAGATTTAGTTCTGCAGAATTCTGTGCTGCTTAGTAAAGACATTTTAAATGACCACTTTTATGCTTGGGACCAGTACAGTTTCCCAGTGGAAGTGATAACTCATCATTAGTATTTCAGAGGTTATTATATCAACTTGTATGAGAGTCTTTCAACCTGTATTGATTTAAATGTTGAAGAGTTCATGGGCAGAGGCTCTCCATACAAAATGTCCTGCAGCTAAAATATTAATTTTCTTATTTTCATTACTTTTTTCTTTTGTTATCTTGAGCAGAAAACTCATTTTCTACAGAGTGACCTGTAAGGATATAATTACAGTATGCAACCATTTCTTATAGAATCTCTGTTTGCCTCAGCAGCCTAAATGGAAAACACAGAGCAGTCTTACCATGAAGTAAACTGCAGTGATTCAAAAAAAGCCAGTATGTTACAAGTAGTACCTGAATAACTTGAAATTATTCTTTAAAACTTCTCTAGGAACATTGATCACAGCACAGACACAGAAGAACTTGCTTTCCATTTCATATCTTACAGAAGACTGAAGCAGTAGGTTTTCATTTCAAAGAAAAAAAAGCCAGAAGGAGAAAAGATGCAGATGGTCTAAAAATCGCTCTTCCCAGTGGGTAAGAGATGCTCAGCCTTTCTAAGTTAGGCCTTGCATTCAGGCTAACTTATAAATGAATACAGTTTTCATATTCAAAAAAGACTCTCTTCACCATCTCAGAGACTCAGAAAATTCTTTCCATTTCAAGGGGAAAGAGATAAAAGACTCAGTTCTCAGAGAGGGCATTTCCTATCCCCTGACTTAGTCAAGCAGCATGAAACCAGGGGTTCACTAAATCCAAATCCCACTCAACTAGAGAAATCAAAGCTTTAAAAGTAACAGAGAAATGCAAGTGAATAATTTCTTAAGCAAGGAGAATACATCTGCTATTTCTCAGTAGAAACAACATGGACTAATCTATATAGACCTATTAAGAACAAAGGAAAAAGATGACAGCAGTCTTGCTATTTTCAGTTCAACTGTATCACTCAAGCTTCTTTCAGACAAAACCAGTAACTGTTAAAAGTGTTTTGTTCTTTTCTTGATGTTCTTGTAATGCACTTACTGCAAAAAATCTAGAAGAATTTTGCTTTCAGACTTCAAAAAATCTTGGGTAAACCAAGATTTTCAGAGGTCATCTGGCTAAGTTTGGAACAAGGTACTGGTACAGAGCGAATACTTATCCCATTTCAATTAAACTTTGCAATTTCTACTCCAAAGAGGATGGAAAAAAACCCAAAAAACAAAGGCAGCACAACAGTTACAAGACTGAACTTATTTTATTAACCCAGGCAAAGTAATTTCTTCACTTTGTTCTGTTTTTTCCTTCTCAGAAGCAGAAGAATTCATCTCACTGAAATTTACGAAGAATTTCAGTGTGTACTAATTACTAATTTCAATGTGATGGCAAATGTCAGTTTAGAAGCCAATATTTACAATGATTCAGAAAAACGAAACCAGGAACCCATTCTTAGCAAACAGCTTTCAAATTTATCTTCAACATTTTACCACAGCTAGCTCAATATACATCTAACAGAAACTGTGTCGTCTCAGATGCTATGGCTAGCTGTCAGCATTTGTTTGCACATACACAAAGCCATGCATATTTAATAGGTACAGATCTAAGAGGAAAACAGAAGATAAAGAAACAGTCACACATTCAATGTATGTGATGCCAAATGTCTGAAAAGCAAACTTTCTGTAATCTCCTTGAAGTTAATGGGAAGGGAAGAGGAAGTACTCCAGACAATGGACAAGTATAGATAGGATGCTATTTTATGTATATTTAAGAAACTTCTTTTAGCCCTGAGGTTTTTTTAAACAGAGAAAACAAAGAAGTGTTCTGCATTCTGCCATGAAATCTTTTACTACATAAGCTTTTACTCATAAGAACTCAAAATTATCAAAAAGAATATCTTTAGACAAGAAGCTGAAGACAAATTACATTTTGTTCCTTCCAAGTCTGGTTCTTGTACTTTGTGCTTATACAGAAAACAGGAAATTCTCTTCATCTCAGTTGTCTGATACGCATAAATATCTGGGCTCAAAGCCTTGGCACTGATACTGATGATGGCAGCAATTCATAACCAATTATGAAAAAAAAAAAACAAAACAGCCAAAAAAACCAAGTGAACCTACTTTTAGTTTAACTCTGGATCTAAAACTACTTGTTTTATCTGACGTGCAAAGTATCTGTCCAAAGCACAAGAAGCATCTCGCTCCATTCAATATAGTCACCCTGAAAATTAAGGACACACTAGTCCATACTAATAATTCCCAAACTGTCCTGATACTTTGGAGTCAGTTTCTCAGGAAAAATATGAAGCCGTGAATTTCCAATGTAATAGAATAGAAGCCAAGCGAAAAAGAAACAGTCTTCTGACATAAGGATGCACAGAGGATGTGCAGAGTTTGAATTATAATGAACACACTTCACTCTTTCAGTCTTTAGACAATGTAAAGCAACTTTCACATCTGATAGTGTTACTACTTAATTCCTTCAAGATTCTGCTTTTATTTTCCAAAGGCAGATCCTAACTGTAGCATGCAATAATCCGAATTATTTGGTCATATTTAGGGCATCATTTTAATATTCCTTTATTTCATTTTTATTTTTTTTTCACAGGAAAACATACAGCACAGGCACTTCTTTCTGTTTCAGACTAGAGAGAAGACTTTTTCTTCCCTGTGAATAATTCACAGAAAGCCTACATGACTTCAAAAGAACAGAAACTGACTCTTTATGACAGGGATATATGAACTGGGTAAATGCCCAAGTCATTGCTCGAAGCATGCCTGTAGCAGTATCATCGCTTCGTTCTAGACAGGCACACTTAGCTGAAGCAATGACTTTTCTGTTTTCTTAGTTAAACTCAACGGAGTTAAAGTCAAAGTCAAAAGAAAAAACTAATACTTGGATTCATTATGCATTAGAGGCATCTTTCTTTGTTAGTGGATAAGTATAGATTTTAGTGCCACAGACTGTTGTCTTACAAAAGGTTCACAATAAACCAAACCCTAACATTTCTAAAAGGATTTTGAAAGACTAAGAAAAACAAATGCATGTAGTTACAAACACAATATTTACTAATTTGCAGTAATTTACAGTTCTCTTTCTGTAATCTTGAATCCCAAAGCATGAAACTCTACAACCTGCATCAATCATAAAATCAGATCTTTTCACTGGAAAACATCACTTAGGAGGGCTCCTTTGAGCAGGGTTCATCTTTGGACTGAAGGCATGCCACTCCAAAGGGTTCCACACTGAGGAACCATGACAGCTTCTGCAGTGAACATCCCTCCTCCAGCTTCAGTCTTCTTACTCTGCTCCTTGGCAAAACTACCAAATTCTGTTCTGTACAAAGTTCAGTTTACAAGAATTAACTTCCAAAGTCAGTATCATATTTACTACTGTACAATGTAATATGTCTTTCCATCCTGCCTAGGTGTCTTGACTGATCAATTCTGAGTTACATTACTGATTGAGTCTGTGATATGTTTTACTTTTTTTTTGTTCGTTTTGTTTTGTAGTGTTTTTTTGGGGGGTTATTTTGTATTTGCTTTGTTATTTTACTTTGTTTTAAGTTAAGTTTTAAAGTTTCTTATGTGAAGTACAAGTATATCTGAATATACTGAGTTTAAAAAAGGTAAACTGATACATCTGTGATTTAAGAAAAGCCTAAGCGGAAACAAAATTTACCGTGTATCTACAAAAAAACACCACATAGAGAAAAAAGGAATTACATGTTCATTTCAAACCACAGAAATATTGTTTCAGTCAATAAAGTAATAAAATATTTTCATCTTCTCAGATCCTGGAACCTGCTCCCTTTATCTGGTCTGAACATGAAAGTGAACATAGAAATTTGGTGATCTTGTCAACATACTTTAAAAAATATTTTTTGGATATATTTTGAAGAGAGGTGAGTCCATATTTGCCCTATGCATGAAGAAGCAAAGGGATTGGCTTTTATTTTTTTTTTTCCTCCTGTCTCATTCACAGAGTTGCTGTTTGAAAATACAGTTCAGTATGCAGGTATTTTGTCATATTCCTAATTCATATCAAACCCCTGAACCCTCCAGGAAAGAGTTTATTTCATTCTGATATGTATTAGCATTAGTTAACTGAAACTAATAATTTCTGTTGCTACCATGTGAGCAACAATACTATAAAGCTGCTGCAGAATTTTGCTAAATACTCATCAACCAAAGAGGTGGAAATACTAGTATGTTCAATCTTTTAAAATTATTATAAGAATAATAAAAGATAATAGTGTATTTGAAACAAATTTGAAATTAATTTCGGTAGGGATCTGAGGTTAGATAAGTAGCCACGCTGTGGGACACCGGGCTGAATGGAACTGGGTTTGGTCCCCACAACCACCTTTGGACTCCTCAACATAAGCAAGACAAGGAGCTCCTAGAGTGATTAGGGGACTGAAGCATCTCCCTTACGAGGAAAGGCTGAGGGAGCTGGGCCTGTTCAGCCTCAAGAAGAGACAAGTGAGAGGGGACCTCATCAATGCCTATGAGTATCTGATGGAAGGACGGAACCAGGCTCTTCTCAGTGGTGCCAAGTAATTGGACAAGAGGCAATAGGCAGAAACTGATGCACAGGAAGTTCCACCTGAATATGAGGAAAAACTTCTTCACTGTGAGGGTGACTGAGCACTGGAACAGGCGCCTCAGAAAGGCTGTGGAGTCTCCCTCCCCGGAGACATTCAAAGGCCATCTGGACACAGTTGTGAGTAACATGCTCTAGGGACCCTCCTTGAGCAGGGACGTTTGACTAAGTGACCTCCAGTGGCCCCTTCCAACCTTAATCATGCCCTGATTCTGTGATTCTGTGAAAAAGAGACCAAACTTTTGTCTCAAAGATCAGTTTTAAAGAAATAAAGGGTATACATATACGGGTATAAAACTATGTTAGGCTTACACGACCACAAAAACCAATATACCTGGGGGTAGAGAAAAATCAAGAAAAGCTGTGATTCATTTAAGCCATAATGACTTCAGCAGAGATGCAGAGAACAAACACTGCAAGAAGGAAAAACAAGTAGTCTCACTAAAAAATACTTACATTAAAGCTGAAGTAATTTTGTTAATTCAATTTTCTGAAAAGATGTTAATAGTTTTTGTGTTACAGGATTACAAAATTTGTTATTCTATTCCAATCAAAAATGCAGCATATTCATTTGAAGACATTTTTGAGCTTGCAAGATACCAATTTTTAGACTACTTAAGCAAAGTATTGATTTTATGAAATAAGAATACAAGGAAAAGATTGATACTGTTTTTTATCACTTGCTTCTTCACCATTCTCTCTCTTCCCAGCCATACAGCTCTTAGTAAAGAGACCACAGTTAAGGAAAAGAAGAAACAAAGACAGTCTTTACTATAATGCAAAATTACCAACGTAACTAGAATTTCAACAACTTCACCGAAAAAAGGGAGACAGATACACACTTACTCAAATCTTTGATTCTCTTGTTAGAGTGCAATGTGTGAAAAAGTGATCAGCACAAGTTTTCAGATATTCTCATCAATCAAATTAACCACATCTCAGAAGAAAAACAGGCAAATGCTGCTGCATACTAACTTGCTGTTACTTCTCTTCTGCTCCCATCTGCTCTTGTACCAATATTACTGATATTAATCACTTTATCCTTACAGAGAGCCTCTGAAGCAAAGATCACAAGTATTACAAATATGCTCTTACTCTCTATTTCTGTTTCACCTGATTCGCCATGGTTATTCATGCATTTCTGAAGCAAACTATCACAGACCACTGTGATTTGCCCAAATCAGAAACTGAACTCTCAGGTCCTGAATCTCAGCTAGGCTGAGGTGCTTTTTGCTGGAAACCAGGGCTTTTTCCAAAGACTTATACTGAAGATTCTCAAAGGCTTCAAACTATTTTGAAATAAGGCTTGAGATCCGTATGTGAGCTCCTGAAAGTGCAACAGAGAAACACACGTACATGTACTACTGCAATAAGTGTGGAAGAGGAGATCATGGGAAGGACAAGAACATGAACAGCATAGCTAGTTCTTTCTATGTGAAATGCATCCCTCATTAAGAAATCTCAGTTGAGAAAGTATTGCAGATCACAAATCTCAGTCTTCATATTTAATTTAAAACTGGATAAATGCCCCATTTAAGAAAGGATTATTAAGATGCTTATGTCCTTTTATCTTCCTTCAATCTTATACAGAAAACGTTTTAAATCCTAAGATATAGATTTCAGGGAAGAGCAGGAGGGAAAGACATATTTCACAACATTGCCGCTGCAGAAAAACTGGAAACAGATGGATCTTATATATTGGTTTGGAGTGACTGCATTGATCATCAACTAGTTGCACAATTAACTGCCTGACTTAGAAAAGCAGGATATCATCAGCCATCTACTTCATTTAATAGATGTACATTTTAGGAGGAAAAAACATGCTTGGTATCCTTCTGCTAGGTTTTGTAAAATGGCCTTCAAGTTTGATTTTGTGAGATATGGAAGAAAACATTATTGAAGCATTTTTGTGGCATATCAACCTGCCTCACCAGACTTTCCAGCCTCTTTCATTGTGTTAGGGCATGGAAATATGGTACCTACAACCACAACCACTTTGTTTTCAGCACACTCTGATTTCAGCATGCTGTGAAGACTCTCCAAGGCCCTCCTGAAGCAGTATCATTCAGTATCACATCCAGTCTGTGACACAGCCACGCTTCAAAATTAACTTATAAAATGTTAACTACCTTGCATGTTTTGTAAAGTACTCCAAACTCAAAGAAAAAAAAGGTAACTTAATAAAAAATTAACAGAATTCTTCCCTAGGATCTATTTTTTTTTAAGTGTGCTAGCACATACAATTAAAAAAAGTAATTAAAATTACCTACGTATTTCCTAAATACAATGCATATAGTGACCCCTACTGGTCTGCTAAGCACCCCAGCAAAGACACAAACCGACAACAGCCATCAGTGCAAGGAGTGAACCTGAGCTAACTTACATGGACAACCTTCAGACTGAGCTTGCATACCTTATTCAAGTTACCGAATGACTAATATTAATAACCTGGGAGAGGCAAAAATACTCTGGTGTTTTCTATGGACTTTCATATGTTAATTCCTCTTTTTATTATAAATAACAAAATTATCAAGTAGATGACTTGTAAAGAACAATTCCTATATACCAGTATCTATAGCTGAAAACCACATTATTATGAAAATTTTCAATTAAAAAAAAAAAGGGGGCAACTTAAAAAATGCCCAGGAGAAACAAACTTCAGCCTACTAGAGGTTTTAAATGAGAAAAATGTATACTTCCTGTACATTCCCAATTAAACACAAACAGCAATTGTGAGCCCCCATGAATCAGAATGTGCTCACTAATCTTTTACTTTATACCTAAAAAGCAAGTCACAAAAGCATCTAATTATTTGTTTAAACACTGTCTGCTGTAATATACAACTAACTAATGAGTCAACCAAAAATGTGCTCCATAACACACACACTTTAGCACCTGATACACTATTTTATTAATTTAATGTTGTAGGAGAATCAGTTCAAGACCATAAGATTAATATGAGTACTCTCAAAGAACAATTAAAGGAGAGTACATCTGCTTCACTGACGTGCTGAATGTTCTCTTTATTTTTACAAATATATATTAGACACACACACACATTTATGTTGGATCAGTACTCAACCAGAATCAACAACTAGAAAACTGCAGCAGACAAAAAGACGCTCACTTAGGAAAGCTGCAGGCATGAACCTTTATTAACAACTACCCTATATCTTTTATAGCCTTTTCTCCTGTCCACACGCATCTAAGTTATTCTTCATTGGCTATGTGCCTCTGTCCACACATCTCAGCTCGTCTTCTAATAGGTGGTCAGCATCCTTTCACAAGCTGGCACATCTCAAAACAACACCTGTTATTTACTGCAAGTTTTCCTCCTTTTCTGCTGTCTCATCTCAGATGTTTACATTCCTTTACAAATTCAAGACCTAAGCTTTCTACAGCCCAGCCGTTTCCCACAGAAAACAGCAAAGCTTATGCTAAGTGTGAATTCTAAATCCATTTCTTTGACTGTTGGACTTTCCAGTAACATTGGATTACAACATAAAGTGCAGGAGACTGAACAAACGAAACAAATATTTGCCTCCTGACTTAATTTCAGCCAGGAATGATCCCAAGAATCTAATAAGAAAGAGCATGGCTAATTCCCACTCCCTTTGCTTATAAAGCTCAAGCAATAGAAACAGAAATTCACTCTTCTCTCTGCTTCAAAATTCCTGCAAATTACAAGGAATATTGTGTAGTGACTGCAAGTTTCCACTGCATCTAAACCAAGCCAGTCTAATGTTGCTTAATATGGGCTCACACTGGGAGCTTACAAAAGAAGCTGCTCAGGAGTAGCTGGAACCTGGAGGCAAAGCCTGGACCTTGGAGTGTTTCAGTGGCCACCAGCCGGCTGGCCTGCACCCTGTCTCTTACTTCCGACCACCAGTCAAAGTTGTTGAAGCAAATAAGTACAGTCATAAGTTATTTTTAAAATGCATTCAACCAGTTCTAACTTAGCACACTAAATCCCTAGAGCCTTCAAGAGGAGCTCAGCATTTTATAGAGATTTTATTTTTGGGAGCCATATTTAAATATTTACAATGTTACACAAAGGAGAATAAAAGGGAAAAAAAACCCAACAGTGACATGCCATAAAACATTTAAGAAGCTTGTAACTCAGCTTATTTTTTTCCAAAACTATACAGCAAACTTTGCTATTGTTTTCACTGAAATACTGAATACTGCAACAGTCACTGTAAAAGTATAAATTTAGCCATTATTACATTAAAAAAAACCAGACCAAACCAAAACAAAAAAACCCAGAAAACATTGAGGTTAAAAGTCAAGCACTACAAAGTCACAGAATGCAAGAAATAATCTTGTCCATGTACAACTTAATCAAGCTGTACAAAACCAAAAAGCCCAAAACTTTTGGGCTTGCCTCAAGTGATAATTAAAAACTTATTCCTCAAGATCTTCACACTATTCAGCAAACAAGTGTTCTAACTTTGTTGTAGTCAGTCTTGCTCATGTTTGATCCCAGGCCTTGTAAGTGCCATCCAAGCACAAAACTGAACCAAACACTGAGCTGAGTGGTGCTGGAGAGAAGGGACGTCATCCAGAGAGACCTTGACAGGCTTGGCGAGTGGGATCAGGTGAACTTCATAAAATTCAACAAGGCCAAGTGCAAGATCCTATCTGTGGGCTGGGGCAAACAATACAGGTTGGAGCATGACTGGGTTGGGAACAGCCCTGCAGAGAAGGATTTCGGAGTACTGGTGAATGAAATTTAGACATAAGCCGTTCAAGTGCACTCGCAGCCCAGAAAGCCCATCACACCAAAAGCAGGACGGCCAGCAGGGCGAGGGGAATCTCCCTCCATGCTATCACAGGATTCCACCTGGAGTATTGCATGCACCCCTGGAGCCCCCAGTACATGAAAGACATGGACCTGTTGGAGGAGTCCAGAGAACAGCCACAGAAATGATCAGAGAGCTGAAATACCCCTGCTATGAAGAGAGGCTGAGGGAGTTTTGTTTGCTCAGCCTGAGACTAGAAAGCTCCATGGAGACAATTTTGTGGCCTTTCAATATGCAAAGGGGGCTTGTAAATAAGAAAGATATTTTTTAAAAATAAGACTAATTTTTACCAAGGCCTGTAGTGACAGGACAAGGGGCAATGTAAACATTTAAACTGAAAGACTGTAAATTTAGATTGGCAATAAGAAAGAATTTTTTTATGATGAGGGTGGTGAGACACTGGAACAGGTTGCCCAGAGAAGCTGTGGATATCCCAGCACTGGAAATGCTGAAGGTCAGGCTGGACTAATCAGCAACCTGATCTAGAGAAAGGTGTCCCTGCCCCACAGTAAGGGGTTGGACTGGAAGGTTTTTAAATGTCCCTTTCAATCCAAACCATTTTGTGATTCTATGTAAGAAGACATTTTACAATTCTGAGCTTTCTACACCAGAAAAAGGGCCCTTGGTCTACTAGAAACCCCAATTCCCTCTCTGTGGTAGTAGGAAGGAAAGTAATGCCAAAGCTATTGCCAAGCTAGCTTCAGTACCAGACGTACTACTCTGACCGTAGCCTGCTGATCAAATACAGCTTTTTATCTATATTAGTTTCAACCCCCCGATCTCTGTACAGCAGTGCAAAGCCATTGTTTGACTGCACGGCTGCAAGAACAAATTTGACTGACTTGGGGATATCCCCACTCAGTTCCTTCTCAAGAGCATGCTCTCATGGCACCTTGTCTCTTCTGCCCTCCACCAGCAGCAGAGCAGTCCATGCATGCACAGAGCTCTCAGGTTGAAAACACCCAGGAGGATATTAGCCAGTAATCAAAGTTAAATCTTGTCTCTCTAGTGCTAGGGTGATCCAGCACTGGGGCCACCAAAAGGCTGACAGTCAAGGTCAGGACAGTAGCCATCAGATACCTAGCCACTAACTCGCATTCCCTGGGGAATGATAAATTAGTTCTCAATGTTCTTCTGGAAGGCTGCTCATAATTTGCAAATGGAATCATGCTTTACTGTCTGCAAACAAGAAATTAAGAACTGTTGTAATGCAGGAGGTAAAAATGGGTTTATAAGTGCAGATTGAGAAAAAGTTGACTCATGTTGCCTCCTTATTGCACTGCCTGCCATAACCTCAGCCTGCTACCTTGAGAAATACAGAAATTGCCTACCTGAGCCATGAGGTATAAAAAATTTTTACTGTAATCATATTCTTCGTCACTGACCACAATTCTTGAATACTAGTGATATTTAAATCAGTTAGCATCAAACATCCTACTAACACCAATGATAGCAGTGAAATATAAGGGGTTTATATTTAGCGTTCAGGACATCACCATACTGCTGTGTATCCAGTATTTTCTGCAGTCACGGGTTCACTTGCTCTAAAAAAAAATAACACAGAATTTTCCCTTCCCCCTGCCTCCCTGTGTGGGAGGGATATTTGAATGGGCAGGATGGTTTTGCCTTGGGTATTTGACTAACACAAAAAAACTGGCCAGCAGATTTGACATTCCAGGCTGATGGCCCTGGAAAGTCTGTGGGGAGGGGGAGGAGTCTCTTTTCTTTTCTTTTGCTTTTCCCTCTCCTGGGAAAGCTCAGTTTGTCGTTCCCTGAAGGGAGACAAGGTGGGTTGGAAAAGCTCGGAGGCTGCTTTGTTCTCAGCCTGGCCACCTGGCTGGTTTGTTGTTTTTTTTTCTTTCCCTGGCCCCAGCTTGCCGGCACCCTGTTTCTGCCTCCTCGCCCCGGGCAGACCTGCTTGGACTTCATCGGGGAGGAACTATTTGGGAAGAGAGTCACCTTTGTTTTCCCTCCCCCACTCCCGTGTTTTTTGGCAGAGGTTTTTGTGCACATCAGTGAAGAAAGGGGAAGTCACACGGCCAGCAGCAGACAGCGTGAGTTCCCTTTGGGAAGAACCCTTCTTTCTCCTTTCTCCCCTTCCCGGTGAGGGGGAGGGAAGGGCTCCATTTCGGCTCCCCCAGCACACCAGGGGCCTCCACGTGGTGACTGCCAGAGCCCAACAGCGCCCCCTGTCGGCCACCCCCGAGCACTGCAGGCTCTGCACCTCCAGCGATCCAACAGCGCCCCCTGCTGACTGTGGGTAGAATTGCACCAAAAAGCACAAACTGAACTGTTTACTTTTCATTGAAGGGGATTTTGGGCTATAAGGTTATTGTTTGGTTGGGGTTTGGTTTTGTGTTCTTTTGTTGTTCTGCCAATACACATCTATCTTTTAATAAAAGGTTGTTATTTTTCCTTTCTCCACACTTTCTCAATTGGAGCCTCTTAATTTTGGATTTACAATTGCTTAAAGAAAGGAGTTTTGGTCTTCCTCATAACTCATCCTCCTTAGAAAACACTTCTGTCTCATTAAACTGAGACATCCACCAAGCCTTTGTTTTAAGGTATTACTCTTGCAGGAGCTGCAGAAGACTCTTTGATGATTTCCATGGTGTTAAGGGAAAAAAGCTACATCTAAACATGAGCAATGAATCAGTCACATACGTCAAGAATCAAGTGAAGATGAACCATCTGTGTATGTCTCTGGCTAAGAGTAGCAGGACAGGACTAGAGTGGTAGGTGGCAGAGCACTACCCCATTGGATTGCTCTGTCTGCAACTTCTGGCAGACCACGCGGTCTGCACAGCAATGGATCGTGTGTCAACAGAAAGCACATGGGAACAAACAAACAAGAACTTAGTACTGGGACCCACCAAAAAATGCCTCCTGCATCAGGGCATTTGTGTTATCAGTTACAGGGCACTGTGTTACCAATGAACAAGACACACAGAGAAATGGCTATAACACTGATCTCTGAGCACATACTGACAAGAAGCAGCTCAAAATATGTGCCTAATACATTAACCAAATGCAAGACCAGGTAATACCTACAGCAAGTTCTGCAGATATGGTATATGACTTGGCAAAAATTGTTGCACTATAAATCCCCCTGAAACACTATTTTCAAAAATAAAATTATTTGATCTGCTCCTGACAATATTCAGGAATAAGTGGCACAAATCTCTCCATCTTTCTTCTTTATCTCTGTCATTTAGTAAACCCGACAAGCCTTCTAACTTGCACAGCCTACTTTCATGTCTCTTCAGATGAGATAGTACTGAGCTGCTAGCTCTGGGAACAGCTCCTGCATGGCTCTCTTCTCCTACAAAAATGTGCCTGTCTCCCTTTTTAACAGACATATGGAGACAAAGAGCTGGATTGGGGTTGGAGACCTCAAACTCGGAGAGGAGTCCTAACACTCCCATCCCAGTGCTGCTTTCTGCTTCCCAGCTAAGCCACCATCCCAGCTAGCCATCTCTTAGAAAATTACACACCTAGGAATTCAAACACTTAGAAAGCTTTCATTTTATGGCAAATATTATACACAGGAAGGGGTGTACTGAATGAGGTAAGAGTGGCAGTGCCTTTTTGCCATTTCTTGACTAGCTTATAGAGGGAGATGTTGTGCCTAATGTTCTGTACCTCCCTTCATTGCTATGCACATTTACAGTTATGGAACCAGATACAGGCAGTCCAATTCTGAAGTACTTAACAGGATTCATACTAAATGCAAATGGTTTACCAAAAAAATATTAGCCGTGTTTAAAACCGGGGTGAGGGGGGGGAAGAGAGAATTTTTATCTGCCAGGAAGATCTTACAAAAGGCTCTCCTGGACAAACTAACGAATTGTTTTTCGTATCCTGCATGCAGAAACAGAGATGGAGAAGCTCATAGTTGTTTCAGCAACTGTTCCACTATGAGATGCTTCTACATTTCCCAGGAGAAGAGAAAGAGCTACTTTGGGTGGACTCTCAAGAGTTACAGAAAGCCACAGAATTCGTAAGTGATAAGAGATTACAGGTTAGGGGATAGATATAAAAAAAGTGTTTAAAATAATGCAAAGGATGGCTGCCAAGTGTCAAGGGGGGCTCACAAAAAGGTGCTTGACGAAGAATTTGATGGGAGATGGCCAACTGGGCTTCAGAACATCCACATAATTTGGTTACATAGGTTTTATGCATATTATCTCCCAGTACTGAAAGACCGGAGGTCTATTCTGGTTCTTTACTTCTGGGAGTTATTTGTCTTTCCTTGCTGTCTCCAGGAAGGACCAACTATACTTCTTACTTTTGACAGAAACTTCTATGCCTCATACAGACAAAGGTTCCATACCGTATTTCTGAATGGTGTTCTGGTGCTGTATGATCTTTATTATTCAGCCCCATTTAATAATTAGCCTTGTACTTGCAATGGATAGGACAGAAAACTGCACTGCACAGGGCCACAACACCGCCGATTCATGGATCAACTGCCTCCTTTTTTCAAGAACTTTTTGTTGCTGAAGATTGTCATGTAGATCCTACTTAGTATTTTATTTTTGATCTAAAGAGCTCCTGCGGCATTTCGTTCTTCAGATTGATCAGAGATCCAGAAAGCAATGTAACTTGTCCTAGGTCCTTCTACAATGTCCTTTTTCCATAGTCTTACATGTTTCTTAGAATGCAGTACCTAAAACTGAACACTGTGCTCCATGCTTAGTGTACATGCCACATCATTGACCCTTTTGTTACAGTCATCCTTTGAAACCCCGACATGCATTTGCCTTCTGACATGGCCACCTTCTGATGAACAATAACACCCAGATTCTTTCAGGAGTAACCTGTAACCTAATTTGCTGGGTCTTGCTCCATTATTACTGATTACCTTTGATAAATACAACACTTGGTACCTGTTCCTATTGAATTAGCACCTCATTTTCCCTTCCTTCCAATTCACCAAATTTATTTCAAACTCTACTCGCGTTTTCTAGCATGTTCGCGGCCACTTCCACCTTGGTGTTGATGGCAAATTTAAACTAGAACATTCTTATTCTACTACCCACATCACTAAAACATCAGGTCGTACTGCAACTCAAACAGACCCTTCAGCAATACATCCCAATAAATCCTTCCCATATTGACATATGCATGTGTCTCTGTGTATCTGTGCCCAGAAACATGTGTGTGCATGCACATGCCTGTTCTGCCCTATTTGAATATAAGGATATTCCACTGACCACAGTACTTTGTCAGTTTTGATGTTTGCTAGTGGCAACTGAATTAGGTTGCCTTCTGCACAAAAATCCTGAGTTAACAGCACACTCACTGGATTTAAGTAACTTGTACACTCCACAGCCAACCACTGGGAAATAAGGCAGAGCCACTTTAGGAAGCACACAGAACAAACACACAGGCTAGCACACTGCAAAAATCTACACTGCTTTAAGAAGTCATCCTACAAAAAAACTTCACCAAGAAATAAAAGCAAGGCATGCTTTCAAAAGTTAATGTCAAGCTTAAAAAGAAACTATACTTTTTTCTTTTTATGTGCAATAGTTAACAGTGAGTTCTGATCATAACACAGAACTTCTCTTAGGGATTGTATAAAACAACAATATTTCTGAACATATTTGGAAAAAAAGAAAGGAGAAAATGCAGGCTCATTTAAAAAATTTGCTTAGGTATGCAAAACTGCTAAGCAAATGTGGAAACTACAGCAGGAAGGAAAGTGGCAGACTTGCAGACTTGCTAGCGGGGTGCTCAGAGTTACACTGCTGTTAGAAATTCCCTAGGTAAACCTAAAAAGAAATAGTTTGTGCTGAGGCATTTTTATAAATTCCTCAGAGATACCTTAAATATTAATATGAATGTATTTTAAAATAGTCTGTTAAATATTAAGATGTGTGCTTGTATGCTATATTAATGTAAAATTGAATAAAAACCAGTTACTCCCACAAGATTTACTTATTTTTTAAAAAATTATTATCTTTTGGCTCTCCAGAGAAATCCCTGTTAACCCAAACTAACATGTTCAAAATAGCAAAATTCAGTGATCTGGCAGTTTTTAAGAACAGATTACTGACACCGTTTTGAATGTTTCTTAGATGAAATCACTAACTAACACCTTCACATTAATCGATTGGTGTCAGCAGAATTCTGGAGAGCTATGCTGCAGGCTCCAAGACCAAAGTAGTAATCAATTAAGGAAGTCAGCTGAAAAAAATGATGCAAAGATCAGAGTTGTCAATGGCAAAATAATCTCATCTCAGTGGTGTCAAAGGAAGAGTAAAAAAATGCCACATACTTACTTCATAATGTAAGAAAACAATTTCAAACAAAGATTTGGTAATCAAATAATTGTCAAATAAATACAGCAATTAAAATCTATGAAAAAATTCTTCAGAAATCTATCTCCTAGGCCACATTTATGTAATTTTATAAATGATACATGTCAGTATAAATTGTACAGGTCTTTTTTTTTTTTTTACAGTATTAAATGGTATACTTGCTAAAAAAAGAACAGGGATTTTTATTTAGAGAGTACTGGTATTCCAGACAATTAATACAAAGGTAAATACCAAGACAAAGATATATCCAGTTTAGTTCTTGGAAACTAACTAATATTTTTACACATCTTACATACTTTTTTTTTGGAATAGGGATAAAAAACCCCACTGTTTTTCTGCTGTATGTTCCATGCATAAACAAGTAACACTGCTTTTTTGAGCTCCTAAGTTCTCAAACCTGCTGAGTTAGCAAGGATGTCCACAGCAGGGTGTTGAGAAGGGGAGCGTTAAATACCACTCAAAATAGGGTTCTCATTTCTCCATACTCTTTGTTTGGCTATCACCATCATGAGGGCCTCTACCACGCTGCATGCCACAGAAAGCTACCTGACACAATCTGTAGTGCATTCTTTACCTTCCACAAGCAAACCATCAGAATCTATTAAAATTACTTTACGCCGATAGCACTAGAGACATGACAAATCACAGGCCAAGAGTCAGATACCAAAGAATGTGTCTCAGGGCGTTGGGGCCAGGCCCATTTGCAAGCAAATGATATTGTGTGAAGCTGGCATGCTCAGTGCATGACAAACTGATGCAATTTCAGTACTGTCGGAGAAGCTGGGTGAGATTTCTCTGATGCTGGCTATGGTTAGTGTACAGAATTGTGCAGAGTTCCCAGATTTGAATCACTTGGGGCCTGAAAGGGCTTCACTTGACAAGCCACAAATAATTACACTACACTCCTTCTATTGTACTCTATTACTTTGCCTCTTATCTCTAGGCTTTGAGCACTCATGAACAAGCAAGGTCGCTTCTATTTTGACCATGATGCAACAAAACATTGTTCTTTTGTGATATGATAAATAAAATACAGCCCTGCAGACTAAACATTTTTATCAGGTCCATTTTCCACTTCTATAAACAACAACAACTTTGGGAGCTTGTTAGAAGAGTAGAGGTTGGAAATAACCATGCGGGCAAGTTCATGAGCTTTTCACTTACAAGTGTGATATAGATATCTCCTTATTGTAAAAACTCATTTGAGAAATGGGGCATTAGGTTCTTAGCCCACAACAGATAACAGTTGTATCTGTGATTACTTTAAGCAGGTTTTTACCCCCTTTCAAATCAGCAATTTTTGACAATTTAGTTGGCGAGTAGCAAAAAATAATTTGAATGTGCAGTATGTTACCAGCTCCTTCCTAGATACCAAATACAACTCAAAATTAACATTTGTGTATTAGCTCACAAAATGTATTATTTAAACACTTAGTCAGTTAGGGAAGTTCTGTATTAGTGGTATTATTCTGGCCACTGCATTCAAAAAGAGTAATGATATTCATAACATTCACACTTAGGAAAAAAGAAAAAAAAAAAGCAAAAGAAAAAACAGTGGCTTTCAAGGTTAAGGAACTAACTTCTAGTTGTCTTTTCTTAGTTTACAGAACAATTTCTTTCAGAAGAAATTTCCTTTTTTCTCTCACTTGTTAGGCAAAAATTAATCCTTTAGTTTAGAGTTCCATACTACAAACCAGATAGTACCAGTTATCTTTTTCAGCCTTAAAACTACGTTTAAAGGTTTTCTAAAGCTGCAATTAGATACAAACCAGGAAAGGAAAAATTCAAATACGAAGACCAAATGCATGTAGACAAAAAATTATTCCTTCTCTCTTCCTAAATGGCACTAAGAATTTATTGCAAAACCTGATTTTCTGATACCAAAACATTCTGAAAAGGGAAAGTAAACCCAAAATTATGAAAAGAATAGATTTTGATATAGAGGGCAAATATATAAAGGAAAAATTTAATTAAAAAAAAAAGGCCAAAACCCCCTCCCAGAAATGCCAAAAAGCTCAGCCATGCTTCAGGATCTACTTGAACTTTCTAATCTTTGTGTCAAACAGAGGAAATTGTGCAAAGATTGTATTCCTACCAATCACACAACTACATCCACATTAGCTCAGCAAAAGGCATTTTCTATTCAACACTAATAATAGATGTTTTCAGTATTTACTGACTTCTTATGCTCCCTAGCTACAACATAAAACCCGATGCCAGGTCTTTAGCTTTTATTGGGAGAATGAATCTCTAATTGGAAACCAGCTTTTAAATGTTCTCAAACTTCTTTATGAGAATGGAGTGTTTTGAAGTTTTATGGTGAGTATGTCAGCACAGGAAATAATTTTTCTTAGAATTTGGAACAAATCAAAAAAATAATAGGCTAATACGTTTTCTGATTCTATAACGGTATAACTTTCAACTCCAAAACTTGTCTGAAATTTTTTTCCTGAATATCGATTTCTCAATAAAATTAAAGCAAAGTAAATATTTTTCTAACATTCTCTGATATTATTATAAATGTACTGGTCCATTAATTTATTACTAAACTAAAGACATGTTCCTTTTTTTTTCCCCCACATCTTAAAGGAACAAGAAAGTTAGACTGAAATTACCATCACAGCTTGGCTGCAAGGAAGACACATGACCAGGGAGCCCTATTCTTGGAAAGAACGTGATCATCTTGTAAAGGGTACAGAAGGGAACCTATACAGAAAGAAAAAGAATCCCGAGCAAAACCAGAAGTAGAGGCTGAAGTATGTATTCCTCAACACATATGGCCCCTTTTCATAAAAGTCATTCATTGTAATCAATAGAGACTTGTTGCTGAACAACTGATTGTTTCACTACCTAATCAAGATTCTTTGTTTGTCCTTATGTAAAAGATTATAAGAAAAGCTTTAGATTTCATTATTTTCCTGTCTGGAGATACTTGAATACCTTCTGCCCTCGTATAAAAAGGGAATTCAGTTTTTAAAAGGGAATCAATTACAGGAGAGACAAGGAATATAAAAATAAAATAATGAAGATCAGTAATTCTTATCTCACCCTTTTCAAGATAATCTAGTGCAAGAGAAAAGTTTCACAGAAGTTTTATACTGTTTTCATTCTGTTAAATAATTAAGTACTCAAATAGTAATAATATCATTTTAGATAGACAATACTTTCCACAGCATGTCATCAGGCAAACAACTACGATCAAGTGTAGGTAACTTCTTTCAAGAGAGATTTTTGAAACTCTGTGTACCATGTTCACTATTTCGCAACTGTCATGTAGAGGCCCCGATCTTAACTGGGACCCACAAACCCTGAGACATACAAATAAATAAAATACTAGATGTAAGTTGCAGTGGAGGTTTGGCTGTCATTTCTTATAAATTACTAAATTGTAGCTACACTGAGGGCAAATTCAACATCCAAAATCATCTTCTCAGATTTCCTATTTATATGCTTTTTAGAATGGAAGGTTTTTTTGAACAGGAGGTGGAGCTCTCACTGCACCGACAGAGGAGGAATGAGTGGAAATAATTGTTGTAAACTTGGCATGGAGATGGTGCTCCTTTCTTATGGAATGTTCTTTCTCATTTCAATGCCTAAAGGTATCCAAGCCCTACTGTTTTGCCTCAAATACTTTATTTTAAAAAAAGTCCAACCCTCCAACATTTATTGGTTTATGGAATGTGAAATATTTATAACACAATATATAAGTTGAAATAATATTAAAAAAAAGACTGTTCACAGAAAGGGAGTAGTCATGTTCTAGCTGCAAGACCTTTATCATCAGGACATCTGAGAATAAATAAATTTGCTAACATACTACATACACTTCTCCTTTCATTTCCCATTAAAAATACAATGCCACTTTCAAAGGGAAAGACAACACTTCTGTTTTGTCATCAAAATCCCCTTCCAGAATGCTCTACAGTGCTATTTCAGTCCTCTCCAAGCCACATAAAGTTCAGGCTTAGAGAAAACTGAAAATGAAAAGTTGATACAAGTCCTTATATAATTCCCATAAACAAGAAAAATAATGGTTGCTTACAATAAGTGTATTCAGAAAATGGTAGCTGGAAAGCCTCCATTAGCAGGCTACAGGAAGTATTTCCACTGTACCCAAATGCAGCATTGAAGTTCCACCACCAAGCACTCTGCCACACAAGCATCCCTCAGGTATCATATATGGAAATTCCAAGATAATGACATAAATGCTATAACAATGGGGACTAATTACCAATTAAACCTGGAATGAATTACATCAGACATTAAAAAATTCAAAGACCAACTAAGATGTGTGCTGCAATAATAAAAAAGGGAGAGATTTCTTACATTCCCTCATGTTGCATTTTAAAGCTTGGTGTGTTCTCACTCCTGGCAAGGAAACAATATACATAGGTTTAACACTATCTCTGTTAACAAGATTGTACAATTATCATGACTTGATGCTGTATGAATAAAAACACCACCATGAGCAGTCAAGCACGGATCCATTGATGAAATAATTCCACTGGTAGTATTATATTCTTAACAAAATTTCATCACCAATACCTCTCAAAAATACAATGGAATTCAAATGTCTGTATTGTGATGCACGTTTGAATGCCCCACTAATCCCAATCTTTCTGAAAATGTAACTTCCTCATCAGAACTGCAAGTCAGCAGACCTTGGGAAAGAAATGGATAATGGATGCTTTGCAGTTGTGGTTTACCAACAAGAATGTGTCAACTTTTGGTCTTTCAGAGAACAAATTGATATAGGTGATCACACTGTTGTTTCTATATCCAACTGCCGACCCTCACCTCAGGAATACAGCAAAAGGGATTTCCTGCTCAGAAAAATCTTATGTGGGCCTTTGAGCAACTGCACAACAATTAGAGAGCACTGGAGCTGTGTATCTCTGTCTAACCCGTCCGCACTCTGAGGTAGATTAAACACACAGGAGAGGAAATGCCTTTAACTGATTGCTATGTACGCATTCAGTCCATTTTCTCTTTGGTTTTACCTTTTTTCTAGGTATTTCTATTTCTAGGTATTACCTTTGCCATCATGTGCATTGCAAAATTCTTTGTGTCTTACTTTATACACTTCAAGTTCCCACTGCATATGAAGTGGTCAGTTTCATAGCACTGACAAAATCTGTCCACAGGAAAGCTGACTGGAGGAAAGAAATTTAATCATCACTGCTGACAAGTGCACAAGTTAACCCACAAAAAAAAAAATTATCAGGTCTATTCTCTCCACTAATCCATGCTCCTTCACTGGAACTGCAAAAAAAACCCAAACAAAAATGATCAAAATAGCATTTTTCTGACATTACAGAATCTGTCAAATTATCGTCTTCATCATCCCTGTAGGAGAGAAACACATCTGTACAGACCTACTCTGGTTCCCATGTGGAGTAACCAGCACATTTGAAAATCCTCTATGAAGACACTAAGACTGTAAAATAATCTAATTAGATCTAACAGATCTAATATTTCTGTTTAACTTCCTTGAACTTGGAGTGACTGGTGTGTCACTGATATCAACAGGACTTGCGAGACAAGGTTAACACATGGTAAGCTTGCACAAGCAGACTAGTAAGAAAGTAGTCTTCACACTGGCAGATTTCATACACAAACTTGTCAAGATTTTTTAAAACTACCAAGTTTACACAGTCCAGAAACTCAGTGAAAGGGTTAGAATAGCAATTCTTCAAAGTGTTTTTACATAAACTCATAATTATTCCCTCCATGCTTAGTAAGTACTATACTTACAAATATTCCCCCTTTATAACTTGCTATTGTGGCTTACTCTTAGGCTTCATATGGAAGAAAAAGTAAAAACTTCCCTTTTTTGACTCTATGTACATTTACTTTAACAGTAAAGCATGCTGAAATATATAAACTACACCAAATTTTAAATCTTTGTGGTTTTGTACTTCCATAAAGAAGAGTATAACCTAGTAATTAAATAGCTCCTATGGAGGCAAAATCTATGGAATTTCAAAAACCCCACAGTAGTTTAGGATCTTACATGTCATATCTTACTTCCACAACATTTGCAGCTCTAGGAAAATCTGGGGAGTAATATTGGAAGTGTTAATTAAAAACGCAGTAAGCACTCGTGTCAGTCAAGTGTGCCCTCTGCTCTACAACACATTTAAATGTGTGTCACCTTGACCTGCAATATACCACTGTAAAATTTTTTTGGTCAATATAAATCAAATGTACACTAATTTATTCAGTAAGTTTCCTGGGATCTGAATCAACATTAGAAATCTAACTAGTATTTATTATTCTGTTATTGACAAAGGGAGCATATTTAAATGATAACAAGAACACGTGGGTGTCATTTCGAAGTTGAATTGTTCTCCAGGGACATCCTTAGTAAGCGTCTACATTTAAAGGTCATTCACTGCCAAATTATGAACAACTGTTGCATTTATTAGCACAGGCTCAATAGTTTAGAAGCTAGTGTCATCAATTTAAACTGGCAATGAAATTTAATTGTCCACGAGGAAAACAGACATTTTCCCTATTCCATGTTTCATCATTTTATGTATACTTCAAACAGAACTGGAAAAAGTGCAAGTTTACTCTGGTGTTTTGGTTTCTTTTGGTGTTTTGTTTGAGAGGGATGGGGGAATAGAGGAGGAAAAAGACTTTCAAGGTCTTATATCAGAGGAATAGCGCTTTAGTAAAGCTGAGCTCCTGAAACAAAGACTTTTGAAATAACTGTGTTTCCCATTTACTTTGTTGACAGAACCCAATCTCAAGTGTTGTATAATCAGACTTTTCCCTAAATTTTCTTTCTAATATTTTATTTCCCTGGTCAAGACTCCATTTTACTTCTTAATACCATTGTGTTTTCAGTTTGAAGCTAGGGAAAAGTTTCTCCTTTCAATGGCAAGTCATTTCCACCCTCTCCCCAGAACTCATGGGTCCCTGCTCATTCCACTTTCCCAGAACTGATGGGTCTCCCTGCCCACTCCACTTTGCAAGTGCTGCCTAACAATATTAGGGAAAGTATTTTGTATTTTATCTGAAAAAAAAGGTTTCAGGGTAAAGCTGAAAACAAACCAGTAAATTGGTAGCGAATTTCTTTAAAGAAAAGGACAAACATTCCTTTTGTGTCTTTTCTTTCCAGGGAGTAAGAACATACAGTGGCAGCCTGAATCCAGGTGAACTGGATTCTGCCCTGCTAAAGGTAAGAAACCATAAGGTAAGAGATGTCAGGAAATCATGCAGAGCCACTACAGAGAGAAATAACTCTCCTTTCAGTTTCTCATTTCATGCAGGAGGTCACCAATAACACTATGTCTAGAAAAGGCTCTAGGACGACCACCACTGCTCTTCCCAAAAAACCCTTCCTCCGTTCTTTTTTTCTGGAATGGCCCCAGCAAACACAGTGCAGAAGACACGTCTTGTAACCCCCTGGCAAGTGACTGGGCTGGTGAGCAGCCAGCATGTGAGCAATCTTCTATATGCCCCAAAGTCCATCATCCTGTTCTGCTATTAATTGCATAATCTCTGACAGTTCCTAGTTTCAGCTATTCCAAGAAAACATTTTAATTTTGAGCACGATTGCACTTGTGGGAAAGAGAATAGCAAAAAGATCGACTGTGTAAAGTAGTACTCCAGCGATCACAGAATCATACAAGAGTTTGGGTCAGAAGGGCCTTTTAAAGGTCATCTAATCCACCACCGCTGCAACAAGCAGGGATATCATGTAGATCAGGTTGCTCAGAGCCCTGTCCAACCTGCCCTTGAATACTTCCAGGGATGGGGCATCTAAAACCTCTCTGGGCAACTTGTGCAGTGTTTCACCACCCTCACTGTAAAAACTGTGTTCCATAGGTCTACTCTGAATATACCCTCTTGCAGTATAAAACCATCCTTCCTTGTCCTATTGCAACAAACCCTACTAACAAGCTTGTCCCCATCTTTCTTAAAAGCCCTCCCTTTATACTGAAGGACTGCAAAAATGTCTCCCTGAGCCCTCTCTGGTCTGGGCTGGACATGCCAAGTCTCTCAGCCTTTCCTCATAGCAGAGGCACTCCATCCCTTTGATCCATTTTTGTGGCCCTTCTCTGGACTCACTCCAACAAACAGTCCCTGTCTTTCCTGTGTTGAGGACCTCAGAGACGGATGCATCAGACTCCTTCCAGGTGGGACCTCACAAAAGCAGAGAAGAGGGACAGAATCCCCTCCCTTGCCCTGCTGGCCGTACTGCTTTTGATGCACCCCAGGACACAGCTGGCTTTCTGGGCTGTGAGTGTACATTGCTGGCTCACGTACAGCCTCTCATCCACCAGCATCGCCAACTCCTTCTCTGTGTATTGCTCTCGATTCCTACAACCTCCAGCCTCTACAGATACCAGGTGTTGCCCCAAATCAAATGCACTTGGCCTTTTTCAACCTCATGAGGATCCCACAGACCCATTTCTCAAGCTTGTCCAGGTCTCTCTGGATGGCATACTGTCCTTCAGGCATGTCAACAGCACCACCCAGCTTGGTGTCATCTGCAAATCTGCTGAGTGTGCACTCGATCCCTCTGTCCATGTCATTAATGAAGACATTAAATAACACTGGTCCCAGTACGGACCACTGAGGGCACCACTTGTCACTGGTATCCATCAGGACTCTGAGCCACTGACTAGTACCCTCTGGATCTGACTGCTCACCCAATTCCTTATCCATCTAACAGTCCAGCCATAGAATCCATCCCTCTCCAATTTAGAGAGAAGGATGTTGTGGGGGACTGTGCCGAAGTCTTTACAGAAGTCCAGATAAATGACATCTGTAGACCTTCCCTTGCCCACTGATGTAGCTACTCCACCACAGAAGGCTCCTGGGTTGGTCAGGCAGGACTTGACCTTGACGAAGCCATGCTGGCTGTCCCAAATCACCTTCCTGTCCTCCATGTGCCTTAGCAGAGCTTCTAGGGGGATCTGTTCCATGAACTTCCCAGGCACAGAGGTGACACTGACAGGTTGGTAGTTCCAAGGGTTCTCTTTTCTACCCTTTTTAAAGACAGGCATGAAGTTTCCCATTTTCCAGTCACCTGGGACTTCACCTGACTGCCGTGCCTTTTCAAATCTCATGAAGAGTGGTTGGCAACTACATCACCCAATTCACTCAGTACTCTGGAATGCATCTTGTCAGGTCCCACAGACTTAGGCATGTTCAGGTTCCTCATGAACCTGATCTCTTACAGTGGGAAGCACTTTGCTATCCCAGTCCCTGTCTTGCAGTCCATCTACTTGAGAAGTGAGGGAAAAGAGAATGCAAGTGAAGACTGAGAGAAAAAATGTTATTAAACAGTTCAGCCTTTTCTTGTCCACTGTTACCAGTCTGCCAGTTGTGTTCATCGGGAACAGCACACTTTCTTTGACTTTTATCACCAAACCATTTTAAAAGGTAATACTGTATATAAGGCTGATGACGCAAACTCAAATTGAATTGCCTATATAATTTCATAGAAAAATACCATACTTTACTCAGATATACTGCCCCCATTCCCTTTAATTGAAGGTTACATTTCAAAAAGATAATACTTCACAGTGGCACTGTTCCACTCAACTTTTCTAATTTGTCAGATTTATATAGCACAGAACTGGTGAAACATCTGCTTATTAATGAAGACTTCATCACCCTGCAATCCCCAAATTTTATAGTGGTATCTATACTCCTCCTGGCTGTTAACACCCCCAAGAACGAGAGCTGATGTGGTATGGACACAGAAACATCCACAAGCTCCAACTATCCAAGTGAAACCACCTTGTTCCTCAAAGCAAAATAGTTTCTATGGTAAATATGTATTAAACTATATCCGTCTACACGGTATCTTCCTAGCCAGTATAGAGCAATACACTAGCTTTCATTAACCTCAGTTCTGCTGGAAGGAGGGCATTTAGTGTACTCATTTGAATTTCTGCACTTGTAATAACACGTAAATTATTTAGCAATATAACAAATTGACAGTTACATTGGCATAAGCTTTCCTCACGCATAGCCCATAAGCTCTTTAAAACATAAAGGAAATACATGATGTTATTATCATAACAGTTTTCTGTATCCTATCCCACAAGCATGCCTGGCCCAGACAAACTTCAGCTACCACTCCTAGTGAAGTTTCATGGTTAGCATACAGCATGATAATTTTTATATGGAATGTAGTATAGAACCCTCTCACCTGACTGAAAAGACAAAAGGATCATGCAGGAACAACTACCAAAATCTGCTGAGCTACAGCAAGTTTCAGTTCCATGAGTTTGACCCATCAACAGAGTGTGACCCGAGAGGAAAAGTGCTGCACAATCAGTATTGTAATCAAAAGTGATGTACAACAGTGTTGTAATCAAATATTTTCACTCTCAAGATTATTTTCTTGAAAGACTTCTAGAAAAGATAGTTTCATTTCTGATTTCTTTGAAGATTAGACAAAATTTATGAAGTTTAAAAAAATTAAACCCTCTAGATAGCAGGATTCACTGACAGAATTACAATAAAGAAATAAAAACCACACTAAAAACAAACACTAAAAACAAACACTGCTATGAAAAATCCTATTTGTGTAATATGTGCATCTCAGAAATCACTCTGTCACTTCCAACTAACCTGCTCAACTAGGACGTGGTGGGATTAGTCTATTGTAACCACACTCAGCAAAATGTTTTAAAGACAGTTTCATTCCTCAAAATCACACAGATATATTGCAGGGAACCAATTACATTTAAGTTCACCTAAGAGACAGAAATATTAATGCAGTTACTCTCCCATATTAATGTATCTAAAGTGGTTTACAAGGCTTGCAAACAGTTGCCAGTAGCGAGGACCAAATAATCAACAGCATTAAGAATCAGGTAGATGCACTTGTTTCATGGAACTACACCTATATGGATCAATCTTCTATCAATTCACCTGAATTTGGGTTTTTTTCTTGGTATTTCTTAGCAGCTTCAAACTACTGAATTAATACATTTAATAAAAGAAGGTAGCCTTGAATAACCACATTCAGTCAAATCCCTTGGCTTTTGGTCCATAGCCTCCCCTGTCTCCACCCAGCAACATGTGGAGGTGTTACAGTACAGCATTTTTGTGGGATGAGAAAACCACTGGGAACAAAAAGAATCTCTAAAAACTGTGCAAACTAATTTGCCTGCTCAAGAAGGATCAGCTATACAGCAGGCTGCCCAGGACAATGTGCAGGCAGGTTTAAAGAACCTGCAAGGATGGAGACTTCACAGTCCTTTGGGTAACCCATGCTTGACCACCCTCATGGTAACAAACCACTGTTGTCTTATGTTTAGACGGTGTTCCCTGGGTCTGATGTTTGCCCACTGCCACCTGTACATCACTGGGCACAAACAAGAAGAGTCTTGCCCCTCATTCTCTTCGTTCAGGTCATTTGTACACATTGATGAAATGTCCCTGTCCCATCCCTTTTGTGGGGCATCCCAGCTCTCTGAGACTTCTCTCATGCATGAGATACTCCAGTCCCTTCATCACGTTTGGCCCTGCACCGGGCTCACTACAACTTCTTTTGTGGGGAGCCCAGACCTGGACCCAGCATGTGGTTCTCTCAGCAGGGAGCAGCTGCCTCTCCCCTCTCACACTGCACCAGCCACCGCCCTGCAGTACAGAGCTTGCCTGGGACAGGGGGTGCCTGGCGGGCTGAGAGCACCTTCCTGTGCAAAAGTAGGGCAGGGCAGGGCAGGGCAGGGCAGGGCAGGGCAGGGATGGGATGGCATGCGATGGCATGGACAACGCTGGGCTGAGCAGGGATGGGATGGGATGCGACTGGACCGGCTGGGCTGGGCTGGGCAGGGCTGGGCTGGGCAGGGCAGGGCAGGGAAGGGCAGGGATGGACTGGGCAGGAACGGGCTGGGCTAAGTAGGAATGAGCAGGGATGTGATGGGCAGGTCAAGGCAAGTCTGGACACAGC
>VXAY01001844.1:127681-157932 GCA_013399855.1 Oxyruncus cristatus
TCCCTGAGGGAGCTCCTCCCTTGCTTTCCTAAATTACAGCTGTGCAAAGAGTATAGCAATAGCTGGGAAACTGATCATGATGTTGTTCTCCAATACAGCACAGAGTAGCATTCTTTATGCTTTGGAAATTGCTATATTTAAAGCCCATCTTCTTCTAAATAACCTAATGTATTAAATATTAACTTGTACAAAACTTAAATTTTATCTTACCTGCTGTTGTGTTTGCACTAACGACTCTAAGTACTCGATAATAACAGATTTAAAGTCTTTCACTCGTTCCTTCTGTTAATAAATAAATTATGGCATATTAACCTCTAAACGGATTTTACTTGGTATGTCAATATTGTCTAAAGTAAAACTGTCATTTAGTTGGACAAAATTATACATGCCTCAAATCTTCCCACTTCCTTGCGAATGGTTTTGGAGATCTGTTCAAAATCTTTTTCCCCTTGCTGAACTTTTGTCTCCCACTGGCAAAGGAAAGATACGCAGAGGTAAGAGTTTGTGTTGTTCATTCAGTTTAACAGTATCTGAACTTTCTTTAGCATATTGATAGTCACTTATGAGCTAAAAGGACCTGTTTGATTTTTCTTTTGGCCTGCTTAAGAGAAAGTCTTACAATAATTTCAAATTTATGTAATAGGATGTTACAACAACCATCTTTAAGTAATGCTATCTGTAGATAAAATGCAAAAATATCTTAGTATGGCTATTAAGAACGCTAAATAACATTTTAAAAATATTCTTTAGAAAAGAAAATGGATATTTAAGGCTTTACTTGCTATTCCCCTTACAAATACCATATAAAAAGAATCTAAACCTGTCCAATCCAGCATGGAACAGTCTTAAAGGTTAGTTCCCTGTACTTTCCTGATTCCAGAAGACAGGATTAAATCTTCATGTTTGCTTAGGAGCAAGTATGTAATTATCCCTGTCACATTTTTGTTGAAAAGCTACTGAGGATGTGTTTATTTGCTTTCCAGACAGAATACACATTGCTTTAGGAAGCCAAAGCACAAGCCTTCTTTTTTAATGGAAGCTGTTTTCATAGAAAGCAGGAAGAGAAATGCTATTGCAGGTAAGAAGATCACTAGAGGAAAATTCAGAGTAAGAGATGTTTCTTATGGGATTTTGCCATATTGGGAGTATGGCATTCATGTAACAGTACCTGACACTAAGCTGCATCTCCGTTTCTGTGAAAAGACATGGGGCTAGACAAGAAGAGATCACCATCTTGTACATGAATCTGTAACTGCTTTTACACACCTATTACATTAAGTTTAAGCTATCTGTGTAGATACACTGTGAGCCTCACACTGCAGACACATGCAGGCTAGCAGTTATTTAAAATGCAACTGTATCTGTTTATCTCAACATATTACCTGAATCATGGGAATATATTCAGTAACATTTTCTCAGAAAGAGGCAGCAGGGAAGCAACATGTGTCACTGTAGCATAATCCGGTTAGCAATCTAGTGGTGCTACTTATTTACAAAAAATCATTTGGTGATGCAGTGTCAAGTTACTATTCAGATATGACATAAACATCATCTATGTTCCAGTAAACATCTTTCTATTTATATTTTTAGTTTATATTTACTCAGAGTCCTCTTATTGTCTTTTTAGATGTGCATAATTAAGCAGTAAGTCACGATAGGATGTCCTTCGTGGAAGAATAGCCTAAAGAGTTATTAGATAAAACACAGTTAAGGAAAGGCAAATTAACCTGTGCCTTCCTACCACGCAAACTGGAAGTGCCTGACATTTCTGTGAAAGCCTCTACAGGCCTAATGGATCCAACAACATTCCAGTTTTATCATGCCCAAATGCCAGGTTCTGTGTGAATTATCAGAGGATAACAGTTTGCCATCCTATAGTATCTGACAAGGAAAAGTTTCTCATTCAGTAAGGTGTTTCGAGGACTGTTCTTTGCCCTTTTATCCATGAAAAAAACACCTGAGTCATGGATGATGCTCAAGCTGCGTAAGCTTCCACTTTGCAATTTCTCTTCCAGAAGGTCCACTATTACAGAATTCAGCAACTCTGAACACATTTCAATGGCAGCAAGAACTTTCAACTGACACATTTAAATTGGGGATTTACTAAAAGCCTTCTCTAATCATCCAATAAAGTAGAAAAGTAATTTTTCCTTAAGAAAAACTATAATTAATTATTTTAATATTGAGACTGGGAAAGGATCACTATTTCCTACTACTTCCAATAATCAGGAAATGTATTGTGAATCGATGGGTAACATCAAAAGAGGCAACCAGCAAGAATGTGGTCACACAGGCGTGATACTAAGTTTTCTCAATAAACAAAGGCCTTTTTTAAGAAAAAGAAAGTCAAGTTAATGAGTAACTTCACTACTGGATGTGAAATATATTGAAGGGTAAAAAGAACAAAAGAGCATGTGGTTAGTGACCAATGAGGAAGCCAAACAAAGCAACTGTGTAAGAGAGCTTGAAATCTGCAATAATGTTCTTCTGTTATTTAATGAAGAGTACTGGAGCATAATTAGAACACATTAGTGTTAAATAATTAAGTTGTCCTACCTCCTCAATTTCCTTAGTGAAGCATGACAGAAAAAGTGTATAAATTATGACACTTCAACATGTTAGATTTATTTTTACTGAAATTACACCATATATACATGCATATATATATATGGGTAGATATGCCGCACAATTAAGCAAAACATGGGAACAGTTCTCTATTAGTTGCCTTTGCTAAACTTAGCCAAGTCATCTTAGCTTTAGAAACAGAGATGCTCTGCTGCCTATCCAAGCGATCTGTTAAAAGTTAAAAGCATTACCTTGTACGTGTTCCCCTCCTCCCATCTCCCAGACTCCCTAGAGACAGTATTTAGCTGCCTTACAGATCTTACAATGAGTAACAATTGCACACATTTAGTATTTTAAATAAATTCCTTTTAACAGTTTCAGTAAATATGGAAAACGGCAAATAAGTAAGTGATTTGTAAATAAAAATGGTATAAAGCAGCATTAATGCAGAATGAATGAGCTAATGCAGCATGTCTGACCTCCAAAATAATGTTTGATAACATTACCTCTTTTATCTCATCTTTAGCTTGCTGCAATTTATCAGGTTTGTTGGCAAGTTGGAGCTTTGCTTCAGCTTCACGTTTTTTTTGTAAAGTGACCTGAGCATCTTGCCACTTCTGCCAGCATTTCATTCGATGGTCAAACACACCCTAGAAGAATAGACAAATTTATGAAATGACTGGAATTGTAGAGCTATCTAGATTCCCAGTAGGAAAAAGTAATTCTGGATGGAGCTGGAGACTAGCTCAGTTGGTCAGAGCATGGTGCTAATAACACCAAGGGTGCAGGTTCCAACCCAGTATGGGCCATTTACATAGGAGTTAGACTTATGATCATTGTGGGTCTCTTCCAACTCAGCAAATTCTCTGTCATTCTGTGTGAAGTACACTCAAAAAAACCTAGTGTCTCCTGTCATTTAGACAGCATGCTTGCACAGCTCAATACCTTCCACAAATAACAGTATTTAAGTAGAACCCTTTTCGGAGCAGATACTTTAGTGCCCCAAAACACTTTCTGTGCCTCATTCCATCTAAACACTACCAAAACAACCACTACAAAGTGCTCTATTATGCAACAGTTCTCTACATGAAGATTCTAGCAAATTTTCATGCATATGGATTACATGCATATTCAGCAACACATTTTTGTTAGCAACAGACTATGGTAGCAGAATCAAAATATAAGTATCAAAAAAATTAAAAAAGAAGAAAAGAAATAAAGTAAAAAGAAAAACATGTACTCCCAATAACCTGGCAAGTTCAAGGATATTTCTGTAAAGAATTCACAGAACTCCTTCGCATGTCAAAACCTAATTATGCTGTGAAGCATAGCTTACATCTAAATTGAAATTTTCTTTAATGAGATGCAGATCCATAAATTGCATTTTTTTCTTATTTACAGAAACTATTGGCTATCTACCAAATACAGCTGAATGATGTTCTTGAAAATTTATGAGCATAGTGTAACAATAATCTGAAAGAAGCTGGTACATTATGCTTAAACACAGTATAGTTCAGTGTCCCCAAATACTGTATACAAGCAGTAGTGCTCAAAGTAGATTTGCATTTTCTCTGGACCTTACTACTGCATTCACAGTTTAGATCACAACTATTTTTATCATTGGAATAGCTGATCATTAATGCATTCATTTTACTAAGCTAGAACTTCAGGCAAAAAACTTAACTGTCTTAACTGTGTGATAACATGTGCAAATGCACATAGTCATTTACTCAGAATCTACAAGTTAAGGAACGTGACTTCAAAGACAAAATCGGTATTCTTCCTTGTAGTACTCACTTTTACTGCAGCAATCAGACGAATGTAATCACCAAGCAGCTCTGAGAACACATAGAAATCAGCAAAAGCTTGTTCTTGATGCAACTGATCTATCTTCTCCTCAACCTCTGCAAGCTGTGACAAAGCTCTAGATAGAGCAGTGTGGTCCTCAGAGTTACCTAACATGGCAGCACTTTTAGCAAAGGCAGCTGTGTTGGCTGAAAGCTCTGAAACACAGGAGTAATGTTCAATACAACATAGTTAATTTGTTATATTACTCTGTAGCATAGATCAGTGGAGCAGAGGCCCCTGCCCGATTTCAACCCTAACTTCACCAACAGAAAAACAGAAGCTAAAGATCATAATAAAATACACAAGGAGATCACAATTAAACCACATTCAGGAGAAAGACTCCTGTGCAAAAAACTCTTGATCAGTAAATGTTTTGCTGAGTCTGTTAATGTCTTAATGTCATGCTTAATCTGTCATGCCAAAGACATGGAAAAAATTGTCACTTCGGTATTATCCAACTGCCTAGCTCAGAGAAAATGCAAGCCCAAAAAAAAAAAGCCAAGTCACCCACAGGGCAAATTCAGAACAATTTTAACAGGTTTACAGCACAGTTGTTCCATTAAGTTAAAAGAGGAAAAAAACCCAACTATTTCACAAAACCACCATTCCCATGAGTGGAATTTATTTCTATTGGAAGGTTTTATTGACTGTTAAGTAACTTCTGCTGTGCATACTGTACTGTATTGCCACATTCTGACATGCCTTAAAATAAAAAATAAACAATCTTCACGTATCAGCATCTGTGGAGGTAGTTTTGAGCTTATTTATTAACGAATACTGCACATTTGTCTCATCAAATCCTATGTAAGTAATCCCGTACAAAGCAAAGTTCTTTGAAGGACCTTTGAACAAATGTTTAGTCCAAATTACTTCAGGATTAAAAACGCAGGTTTGTTTGCAGCTCTACTACTCCTGCAGAATCATCAGAACAACAGAAGTGATTGCAGAAGGAAAATGTCTTCAGATATTTGAAACTTTTACA
The DNA here is from genome assembly GCA_013399855.1 of Oxyruncus cristatus. Lineage (NCBI taxonomy): Eukaryota > Metazoa > Chordata > Aves > Passeriformes > Cotingidae > Oxyruncus > Oxyruncus cristatus. The sequence continues at coordinate 133,077 of VXAY01001844.1, forward strand.
ATTGAAACACAACTCTTTAAAAAAACGATCAACACTTCTTCAAATTTATGATCAAGTGTCAAATCAACAGTAAACCAAGATTTACATTTTCCACTACTTCTTAAATACTCCTTAGCCTTGAGGACAGCTGGCTAAGGATGTTTTTACTAGAGAGAGTAACATGTGCTTAGAATTATGAGAAAGCAACTCATGACATTTTCATGTACTTTTGAAAGAGCTCAAAGGTGACACCACATTTTAACATAATACAGTAGTGTCAGAAAGCACACTCACGGTCTTCCTTGAACTAAGGATCAAAATTGTGGGGTTTTGGTTTGGGGTTTTTTTTTGGGGGGTGTGGTTTTTTGGGGCGTTTGGGAGCTTTTTTAAATCATCTGATAGAAATCCATCTTTGACAAAAAAAGCAGCACAAGCTGCTTATAAACTTACAGGCTTTGCTTCTCTCTAAAAGAAGTAAACAAAAAGCTGATATTCTGTGACTACTTATTTTCCCAGAAAAGTTTACTTAACAGCAGCTTGATGATATATCCTTATGTGGGACCAAATTAAGAATAGCAAATTCCTGTGTAAGAGCTTAAACTCAGTTAACAAAGCAATACTGAACCAAAACATGTTTAAATGGATTTATGCAGCCACTTTTTGATCAGAAAAAAATTACTCTTGCCATGAGACCTAAATTTATGGATGTCTACTGTAGTAGAATCACTTTACAAGTGTGGTATTGAAAGGGTGCAAGGGAGAAAAAATATGCTAAATCGATAAAGTAACTCTAGCAAAGACACATATTCTGGTTAAATTTAAGATTAAAAAGATATACAAAAATACTAGAGCAGTTTAAAATAAATGGTACAAATAGAAGATTTGTGCATTAAAATATATTGCATAACTATTAATTAGTTAAGAGCTCTCACACGCTAAGCTGTTGTTTCATCACTGTTTCCTAAAGTTCAGGCAGTCACATAAAAGTTACCTTTTCTGTGGCAGACTAATGCTTCAACACTGGCATGAAGCTTCCTAAGTTGCTGATCCAGATTCTCAAATTGCTGCTGCTTTTCTTCAAACCACTGACAAAAGATGAAAGAGTCAAGCATTACAAATTAGATTACCAACAACATTTCTGGTTCTAAAGAAGCAAATTATCCAGGTACTGCCAGGGTGGTCAACTGATACAGCTAAGAATTCAAGCCAATAAGCAAATTAATAACACATTTTCTACTTCTACAGCTTTAAAATGCAATTGTTGAGGCTCATTAATTCGTCTCATTATTCAAGCCGAAAAATCAGCTCTTACTGCATCCGATTCATTCATCTTGATTGTCATTTTGTTGACAGCGTCGGCAGCCTTGTTCACCATCCTCAATATTCCTGCTCCACTCAGAGCCTGGGTGTTAACCGCTCTCGGCAGCTGGAATTGAATGACAAATAAGGGCAAACAGACTGGTTAAAAGGATGGAGGTTTAACTCGGCACAAGGGGGAAAGAAAAAGATTTAGTGTTTTCTTTGCTCCTATGTGTTTCAATATAGTGGAATCTAATTCCTCAGATTTACTACTTTCACATTCTCAAGAGGAAAACTTAAAAATATAGACTATTTACTTTTCTTCTACAACTTTACATTTAAATGGAACAAACAACCCACTTGTCCAAAGCTGTTATGAACTAGCCAAATGTCCTAACTAGCCACCTCTACACTACAACGAACAAACTGCCACTACAGGAACAGAAAAGCTTAGATTTAAAACAGATTAGAAAAAAAAAATTAAACATTTATCTGTAATTGAAGACATGCACTATGTGCTGATTTATAAAAGGTTCATGGTTTTTTGCTTTTCAGTATAGGGTGGATTTCAAAATCTACCTCAAGTGTATCAAGAGAACTGTGTTATCTTCATAGGTACTGAGAAATCCTTGGAGATAAGTTAAAAAACTTTAAATTTAATTTATATTATTACTCAGGCTAGATTGAATATGCCATATGCCATACAAGGTGGTCCCCATTATCAGACCATCTACCCTTTATATGATGTTTTGTCCATCAGCAGCATTGACAAACCCACTGTAAGTTATCTATTGATGTTTTTGTCAGTAGTGAGGCCTCTGTGACTAATTAGTATAACTGAGATACTGACATTAGCCAAAAGACAGTTCAGTATTACAGTGAAGCCACTATGCACATTTATAAAGAGATATCATGTATCTTCAACAATATTTGTAATATTGTGAAAGGTGCCAGATTGATAGTACAAGGGACTGAAGTCCTCTATTCACAAAACACCCAGCCTGGCCAGCAGCATTGCTAGCATTTTCACATTATCCTACCAATACAGATCACACTGAACTCCTGGAGGCAGGAGAGCTGCTTCCAAGCCAGTTTAATTCTTGATCTTAATTAACAATCAGTAACATCAATTATGGACTTTTACCATGTATGACAAGTTTCACTCAGAACTGGACAGATCAACTCACTTGAAAAGTCACTGTACAGCCAACAGCTTTTTGTCACTACCACTAAGTTTTATGAGAGCCAGAGGCACACCATTATTTAAGTAGGTTACCATATCTAGAAACAAATAGGAGAAATTAAAAGAACTGAAATACCTCAGAACTTTCCAAGAACTGTCTTAAATCTGGATCCTGTAGCAAGGTTGGGTGCTTTACTGTTCGTTGTAGATACCTATGATTTTAAAAATTAAAATATCAGATAACAAACAGATACAATGTGCGGGACTGAAAATAATATATGCACTCCATACTACAGCATAACACACTAAAGGTCAGCCAGTGGTTTGTAACAGTTCCTTTAAACCAGAAAGTCCTTAAGGTGGGACCTACCATAACTGTATGTTGCACTGTGGTAAAATATACTTCGTACTTTCAACAGCTGAATAAAAATCTCCTTTTAATAACATCCAATTTACACCAGAAAAAAACCCAACATATAGTGCAGTGGACAGGCTTTTTGTTACAGGTAATTGTGGTATTTAAAGTAAATCTTGGACAAGTGACTTGATTATGATCCAGGTAAGAACTATTTTATGCTGGATAGACTATAGTTATCGACACATTTAGTTCTAAAGAACTCATGCACACACATACAAGAGTAAAAATCAATGCAACTCCTTGGAGGGTTTTTTTTGCGTTGCTGCTTAGATACAAAGTGTAATTTTTTATCTATCCTCCATTAGGAATGACCATCAGATCCTTACTTTTCTTCCTACAGAAGCTAAGGGTTGCAGTGCAACTGTTTTAACGCTAGATTGCTCAGTTTTTCTTGTTCTTTACTCAGTATCAACTACAAGTACAAGTTAACGTGGTAGTATACCAGGGACAGGACCTTTCCATGAAGATACTTGAACAGTATCAGCTGTATGCCAGCACTGGGTGACAGGGATACAATATCTCTTAGGCCAAAATCCAGCTAGTCACATCAAGGTCATCAATGTATGTAATCAGAAGGCCATTTGACTTTCAAGTGACTCTTTCACTCATCTCCCTGCCCAACAGTTGGTTTGCTATAGAACAGATTCGCTGCTGTAAGTGCCTTAATTCCTTCAACCCCAAATGTCTAAATAAGCTGATAAAGATAGTTTTACTTACTGAATCTCTACAATCTTAAGTTTGAAACAAGTTATCTGTAATCTTTTCTACCAATAAGCCTACATTTCCTGTTTTTAATGGGGATTATTCAACTTCTACACAAAAAATTTGACAACTGTATACAGCCTCCAGAATTCATCTAAGTACAGATGGCCCAGGTTCCAATTACAGAGCCACGTAGTAAACTACAAGTAATTCTGAGCCTAAATAAATTTTAGTTAGATACAGACATTACCTTTCTAGAGCGGCTCTTCTTTTCTCTACAAATTCAGTAGATGAAGAATCTTCTTTGCCCACTTTAACCTTGGTCATGCCTTGAAGAAAATGGCATCATATTGATTTTAATTTAATCATTAATATAACTGATGTGATTAGAAGATAAAGCTCACCTAAGTTTATATATTTAATTCAAATTACAGTGAAAAACACTACATAGGAATAGAAAAAAACCCAAAACATGAACACTTCATGTTACATGGTTTTGTGGGAGCAGCTCTATGAAATATGTAATTTCATGTAACATATTAATTGTGACTAACAATTCTGCAAAACTAGGTTAATTTGCATTTATGAAGACAATTTAAATGCCAGTCAGAGTCTTACTGATAACTCATGTTCTGAAGAAGAAAACAGTTAACCATATAAAGCAGAACAGAAAAATAAATCTCGGGTTGTAAACCTATTCCTTGGTAAGCTTATGATCAATATTTTCATTCTACTATTTTTCCAAGTTCTAAAACTAGTAATTTTTTAGTCAACTTAGGCAGGCTAACAAGTTCTGAAAATTCTGAATAACTACAAACTGAATGAAGAATAAAATCAGCAGAATAAAATGTATGCAGTTTTACAGTCCTTCCTCTGACCAAGACAAGAATGGCCAAAATACTGCGATGGGGAGCCAGTTTTTGATGTGCCATGGTATGGGAAATACACTCAATCTCAGCCTCAGAAGAACTCAAAAACTGTCAGACTGAGGTCACTATTTTTCATGCTAAAGACCTAAGCTCAGAGAGTTTAGCAACTTGAGTCCTATTAAAGACACCATAAAACACTGGACATTCGTAATTATTTTTATTTCCTATATACAGGGAAGGTATTTTATGATATAGTCCAGACATCTTATTACTAGCTGTAGTGTATTTCTGACTTGTTAGCTCTGTGCTTCTCCAAATAAAAGTTCAACATTTGAGATTTTGAACATGTACTCTTGTGACTTCCAGGTCAACAGCTCTCAGTATTGTTCCTCGTCCCATCTCCCTTCTGGCTTTACAAACTTCGCACAGGAACCCATGGTGGGGACAAACAGCATCCTTACAGAAACAAGGAAAAACCCTTAACCTCTCCGTGAAGCCTTAATTTTTCCTTTCTCTGCGACATCATGAAAATAAATCTGATAGGCATTTTTTTCAAAAGTATACTAAACATTGTAATGTAACAGTAAAACCACAAATTTATTTGTAAAATCAAGTATGTCTTTAAGTAAAAGGATTAAAGTATTCAAAGCTGAGGTAATTCACATGCCTCATCTTTTTGCATTAGAGTATTACTGTACATTAATATTTCACTGCAGAAAACAAGAAATTCTGTCTTTAACACAAAAGATCCTTCACCTTTGAAGTCTGAACAGAAGTTCATCGGGAAAAAATGAACACATAACCAAATGACTGGTATGAGGAACTCTTAACCTGTGATATTGACAGTTCACGCCAGGTTTCTTTCTCCATTCATATAAGCATATTTAAATGCAAGTGTGATTCTTTAGCGCAAGCACCCTTATAAATCCTTCACAGAAGATCCATGACTTAGCAGATTATTTTCTTTAAAAAAGAAAAAACGTGACTTTCACACACGCGTATGTAAGTAATGAGGCGGTTTGGATGAACGCCCAACTCTAACTCACCACTGACTCATTTTTATCCTTTCGTTCCACAATCAGTAATTCATCACTTGAATTTGTAGCTAAGATCTAAAATTCCAGCCCCTCCCACTCACCACCAAAATTAAGTTGGAGCTTAAAACTCTATGTGTTACCAACATTGTAACAGAATGAACACACCAAGGACTTTTATACAGTAGGGCCTGCATTACACTGAATGTTTGCCATTATGTTTTAAGACTTTAAACACATGTGATGTAAACACTTTATAATAACTTACTTTCAGCTGCTTTGTCAGCTGTCTGCTTTAAGATGAGTTATTTTAAAACGCTCTCGAATCAATCCCTTCTTTTCTCCAGAGTTACAGAATCACAAAATCATTAGGGTTGGAAGGGACCTCTTGAGATCATCTAGTCCAATCCTGCTGCCAAGGCAGGGTCACCTAGAGCAGGTTACACTGGACAGTGTCCAGATGGGTTTTGAATGTCTCCAGATAGGGAAACTCCATGACTTCCCTAGGCAGCCTGTTCCAGTGCTTAGAAAGGTATTGACTACATGCTTTTGAACAGAACCAAGTAACACCCACGCAGTGAAGTTCAACTTTAAAGAGAGGGCTTGAATTGTCCCACAGAATCTGTGAGTTTTCCCAACCTACCTGTAGCTTAACAAAGTCTCTATATAAGGATTTGAAGCAGCAGTCAGTACTTGCTTACACCGCAGTAAGTCCCACCTTTCTACAGACTTCCAGGTGTATCAATTTTAATGCTGTTTTTTTTCAAGTGGTACCTGAAATCCAGTCTAAGCTTTGTCTTTCAGGTGATTATGACTGTGATGCAAGCACAGTCATAATCATTTTCATGTAAATGATTCATTTTCATACATTTTCATGTAAATACACACTGTCATAAATGCCTTAAATGTTGTATCAGCCAAAGGATGTGATCAAAAACCTCACTCCATCTTTAAAATCCCTGTTAGCATTTGGAGTTAAACTTATTTTTGCTATATGAAAAACTGAATCAAATATTATTACAGAATCAAATATTTTCTTCAAGAACTATCAAAAATTCAGGTCAAATTTTCCATCTCACAGACTTCAAAATGCAGTCCACAGAAGTGTCCATAAAATGCTTTTCCATAGAAGTAAAATCCTTAATTTCCCAAGCCTTCTGCTGCCTACATCTACTCAGTCTGCCTACTACTGCTGCTCTGGTTAGCTTTACAGACTAAATTACTGAAAAAGAAGTCTTGCTATTCTCTACGTATCAAACAACATTCCAGAGTCAAATAACCTATTTATATCAGAAACGCAAAATACTTCAACAGGTTTTACTTTTTTAAATGCTTAGTTATTTTGGAAGAACAACTACTACTTATAGATCACAAAACTGAAGTTGTTTTAATGCATTAAGGCATGCTTCTTAGCTCATGGAGAAAAGATCTTATCCTTCAAGGCATTTATGAAGATTAGCATCACTGTAAAGTGGGTTTTCATTAAAACCTTGCAGAATTAATGAGAGGTTTTGCATTGACCATGATAAAAAGAAACACAGTATTAGAAGGTGGAATATGTATGAAGCTCTGTACGCTGCAGGCAACTGATAACAGTTCAAGTTAAAAATAAATTTTTTAACATTGTTTTGATAGACTAATCAGCTTTTGAAGGGCAACAGCAAAGAAAGAATCATAGATAAGAAATTCAAGGCCATGTAGTAAGACATACGTCCTTCTTATTATTGACACTGTTCTGAGTTAGGAAGAGGCCATTACATAGCTTTCCCATTTAACCTGAACTTTTTAAAAATACAGAACATGAAGAACATTTGAACCATGTGAGCAGCAGTAAGCAGTATTTGTGCAGAAAAGTAATTTGTATTACAATACTTAAGTGTCACCTTACAGGAACGGCACTTACCTACAATACTTTTTTCTGGAGCTGGAGGCACAATATAACCAATATGCATGTACTTGGTTGCCAATTTGCTGTGCAAGCCAAGAAAATCACTGAATCTTCTTTTAACAGAGAACTCATTTTTGTGGAACATTGATAGTGATGTCTTAAAAAAAAAAAATTGTTATGAATTACTGATCCATCTCAGCTATGACACAAAGTAATCTGCAAGTATTTGTTGCACTAGTTACCTTTGTTGTTACTCTGTATGCCATATAAGCATTCATGCCATCTCCTGTAAGAAAATTAAGATACTTATCCCAGGGCAAGGTATGGTTATCCCGCCATACACTTTTTATTCCAAAATATACATTAAATAGCTTTCCATTTAGATACTAATAACTGCCAAAAGACAAGTGAAGAAGAAATCATGCTAAAATATAAGAATAGTTTTCAGAAAATAAGATGGTCTGAACTGCTAGGCTCAAGTAACTTACCAACTTTCTCTGGGTCTGATACACTGATTTCTATATCAAGCAAATCTCCATTTGCTTCCTCTTCAATCTAGGAAAAAGATTTGCCACATTTAGAAAGGTAACATGCATTCATCTTATATATGGTTACAAGGATAAGAGTATAGAGGAAGGAGGAGAAAAAGTCAGTATGTATGTATAATTAAAAAACACTTCCAGTCTCCAATGCTATTATAATTTTTAACACTGACTGTGACTGCAACTAAGTTCATGTAGTGAACTTGGCAGTGCCAGGTTTACAGTTGGACTCAATGATTTTAAGGTCTTTACCAACCTAAATGGTTCTACAATTTTAGTTTTAAAGCCTCCTAAAAAACCTTTTAGTATGGCAGACTCAGAAGTTGCTGATATAAAAACTTTTAGTAAGTATTTACCTTAGGGGTATGTTCATCGTACGACCTACAATGATACTATGCCTCACAACCACTCTCATTTGCAATCTTTCTGTGTACCTCTAATCAAAGGACAGGCATTCCTTTTCATTAATGGTATCTGTAGCAGAAGAGCTTGGGAAGGGAAATGCAACAGATCAAAAATTTGCTGATACTTGTCTGAGTTCTAATCTCCCAGAATTTCATTATCTTTCACGTAATACACATAAGTACGAAACAAATGAGAGAACTTAGGAAACGCCATGGCAGAAGGGACAGTGTACAGGGCTGAAGGGGGTAAAAGCAGAATCAAATGCCACCCTGTGGTATCTGGGGAAGCAGTCATCATCAAGTCACAGGTAGGTCTTGTTAGCAAAGCCACTGCCCAGTGAGAGAACTCTCCAGAATGAATGGCATTCAGCAGCGCCAAAGCTTTGACTGGAACTCCAAATGCACATAGCAACATATAAACTACCATTATCCTCAGCTGTATGTTGCTCTGCAGGATAATGCTTAAAACTGCTTCTTCCATTTCCCCATTAACAACAGCTTCAGAAATCCAAGTTGAAATCTGTAACATGCTAGTAAGAGTTATGTTATTAACATTTCTCATGTGTCAAGCTCATAGCATACTCTACACATACTTTTAAAATACCCTTTCTGAAGGAATAGAACTTCTTACTCCTCACACTAAAATCTCCAATGTAACCACCTAAGTACTGAATTCTTATGGTTTTTTCATGAGTCAAATTCACAATAAACTTCATATGCAAAATAAACAGAATAGGTTTTCTTCTACATTCCTGTCCTTAACAAAGAATGATGTTATGAGGCAACATTGAGGAACTGGCATTTTAATAGAAGGAAAAACTTAAAATGCCATATAAGACATTTCCATAATTTAGAAGTTTACTGCATACCTCTTCTCTGGATCTATCAAAAATCACTGGGGCTGTTATGCTTTTTGATTCCATTCTGGGAGCTACTAATGTAGTAGGTGTTACACTAGTGATTCCAGGAGTAGGTTCTGGTGAAAGCACTGGATCCCTCACTGGACTGTCCAATGAAACTTCTTCTGTTGCTTCTAGATAAACATTTTGAATAGAGAAATATTTTGAGTTAGCAATGAAGTTCTTGTGAAACAGATGGATAAGCATCAAAAGACAAAAAACACACACTAAATGATGATAGAAGTTGATCTGTAAATAGCATTCGTGTAGGATAATTTCTTCAATACATTGCAGAGGAGACATTTGAGCTTGTAGTGCAGAATGGGTTAAAGTAAGATTACTACTGCTTTTCTTGGTTGGTTGGGGTTTTTTTTGTATACTGTTTGGTAAAGTCTTTTAAAGCACTCACAAGTCACAATTCATTTATTTCTGCATGAGATATTGTGAAAACTAAAGAATTTTTTTTTTTAACCACAGCTCTTTTATCACTGTTTTGCTGAACAACAGCTGATTTAGTCATACAGGCTGATAACTGAGCAGACCATGAATGAAGTACTGAATGAAGTTACACAACCATACTACACCCCCACCACTGCCAAACCTTTCCACAATCTGTAAAATAGCAATATTAGCAGGTGAGACATTCTTACTAGTAAGACTACCTTTAGTCTCTATCTCTAGTCTCTCTGGGGCTTAAAACAGTTCACTAAAAACTGAGTACTTTCTTCACACTATGGACAGTTCACTCATCTTTAAAAAGGATGTAAATCTTGGCTTTTTGGTTGCACTTTCCTGCACTAACTGGTTTTGACCACTGGCAAAACACACATTTCCTGGGTATAAAGAAGTTTCTGTCCTAATTCAAATAAATTAACAATGCTGTGGTTCTCACTGGATGAGCATTTTCAAGAATTCTAGTTCCTTAAGAGATAACATGGACCACAGGACAGTCATTTGATACCAAGACTGACTTTCCAATTGATCTCAAATCTTTTTACAGACTACACTTCCTGTGGCAAGTACTTACCTAGCAGGGTAAAAGGCATTACAACAGATCCTCTCCAAGGCACACCAAGCTACAAAAAAGGGTTTATTCTGCAGTTTGGAAAAGACCTAAGCTCGCAACTTCTGCCTGTATGAACCACTGAATTTTCAAAAGAGAATACGCCATCTTTCTTCCCAACTTTTTAAAGCCTTGTGCATAAAATGAATATAACTAGTCCTTATGTAACAGTTAAAAGGAGTTTTAAAAATCAGATCTACTTTAAAATTTGTGGAATAGTTATACTGCATGTAAAAAAGTCCCATTTTTGTATTACATAGGATTGTTACCTTCTCCAAAAGTGCCTGTAATCTATTAGCAATATAAAAATAGAAGAAGAAATAGCATCCAATGAGACATACAATTTATTACTGAAAAAGAAATACTGCAATCTCTCATAATTCATATATCAAAACCACTCAACTTTATCCCTGCTGTCACTTAGAGATATTCTGTTAGTCAATTGTGTTTCCCACTCTACTGTAACACTATTTTTGTTAATCCTTGATAATTTTCATAAATGAACAAAATCACACTTCTCTGTTTCAGGGATGACAACGACTATGTGCCTAACCAACTGTGTTTGATACCAAAGACCAAAATAACTTGAAGAAAAACCTTCAAGGTTAATATGCCTTAATCTGGTTTGAATTAGATACTCAGTCTGGCTCGAGGCTGCCAAAGTTTCCTATCATCATTTTGTTTTGGAGTACATCACAGAATTGCTGAGTTTGGAAAGGACTTCCAAGATTATCTAATCTAACTCCTCTACTTGAGCAAAATCAGCTAGAGCAGGGTGGACTGGAACATGTCCAGATGGGTTTTGGTCATCTGCAAGGATAGAAAATTTACCTCCTCCTTGAAAAAAAACCTAAGTTTGTTTTTCTTGCGTATTATCTGTATTTCAATGTGTAGTTGTTGCTTCCTCTCCTGTCAGTGGGCACCACTGAGAAGCCTGGCTCCCTCCTCCATTTCCTACCATCAGGTATTTATACACATTGCAGGATTCCCCCCATTCCAGGTGGAACAGCTCTATCTCTCTCAAAACCAACTCTTATGCCACACACTTCACAGCCTCAATCATCTTCATGGCCCTGCACTAGAGTCACTCCTGTCTGTCCAAGTCACCCTTGCATTTGGGTAGCTCAAACCTGGATTCAGCACTCCAGGTGTGGCCTCAGCAGGCTGAGCCAAGGGGAATGATCACTTCCCAGAACCTGCTGGCAATGCTTTTCCTAATTTCAAATTACAGATTTTCACAGCATTTTCAAACTAAACTTAAAAGGAAGCTCATTTTTATATTTTCTATTTTTAATATGAACAAAGAATATCTGAAGTCTTTCTTTGAAAATATTTATTTTCCTAGTATGGCTTTATTCTTACTGCTAAATATTGAAGACCTCAAGCATCTGCTGATGCTTCCTTTCCTCAAATGCCATAGGAAGGACATTGCATCTTAAATCAATAAAGAATTTTAATTCGAAACCTAAGAGCAGGTGGGGAGTCATGATGAAGCTATTACAAAAAAAGCTTTTAGATTGGTAAAACATTTCAACATGGTAAAGAGGCAGTTCTCTCCTTTGGTGGCAAACAGCATTCAACATATTGTTATACAAATAACTGTTTCATTGAAACATTTATCAGAAAAATATATACATACATATGTAATACGGTATCTTATATACATAATATAATGTAAAATATAAAATATTTATAAAACAAAGCAATTCCACTTCAATTCTCCCTTTTTTTTCCCCTATCATCAGCTATATTCCAACACATGTGGGGGAAACAAACTATTAATCACAACTATATACTTCTCTGTACTTCAAATTTTAGACAGGTTTATAAACCAAGTCATTAAACAATTCAAAGCACACAGATTTCTTGCTTACACTACCCGAGAATACAATCTTGTTACTGTAAAGTATGACTTCATGAAAAAACTGAATTTAATGTAATAAAGCAGTACTGCTATCAGATGAAACAGCAGTACTCCTTCTCAAGTACTCCTCTTCTTCAGATTTGTATCCACACACTCATAATGTGATCTAGGTTGTGCAACAAAAGAACTCCAACCAGAAATAGTGTCCTGTTTCTGTTCAGCAGATAGCTGAAGCTACTGGTAAGCTGGTGCATTATTTACACAAAAGAGAAAGTGACAAGAGCCAGCAGTTGGAAAGGCAAGGAGGTTTCCTTTCAGTAGGACCAATGACATCAGAGTTTGTCCACACCAGTCTTTCTAAGGCTATGTGACCTCAGGTTGGTTGAGCAGGAGCACATTTTTATAGCTGCTACTAACCTTTCTCTTCTATTTTACTGGAACAACTGACCCAGAGAAAATAGTATTTGTTTGTTTGATGGCAGTAAATCAGGTATTTTAGGAAGAAAGGAGAATTTATGCTATCCTCCCTCTTGCTACCCCTAACCCCTAAGTCTGCGTGTATCCCAGACATTATGTAAAACTAGAAGCATGGAATGGAAAAGTCATGGAAGGGGATGATGGGACAGAGCAGGACAGGAACAAAGCTGTTGTCTGAACCAGAAGTATTAGACAGTTCTGAAAGGGAATACAGTATTAGTTTTAAATAACAGTAGGCTTTTACTTCTAGCTATTTTTCCCCAGTCAGAAAAGCAGCCTTTTGAGTAGTACGTGAGCTAAACATCTAATTCCCAAGAAATAGGTTTGTTCTGATGAACTCTGATGTTTATGCTTCTTAGATACATTCCTTCACTTTGAGAAATCAGATGACGTGGTCTAGATTAAAAAGTTTTGTTGACAATTCATCTGTTTGTTTTGCAAGTTTGGTTTTCTTTCATGGAAATATTAATTTGTCAGGTTTCAGAGTAGAAACTGTGGTACTTGCAGAAACATTTACTTGACTGGTTCATTTCAGACCTTCCCCTAAAAACTTAGTAGGAGGTTGCGGTTTTGTGGTGTGTTTTTCTGTTGGTTTTGAGAGTTTTTTTGGGATTGTGTGTGTGCAGTTCTTGTTTGGTTTATTTTTTAAATATTCAGTATCAGTATTTGCATGGAAGTTGAAATTTACATGTCTTCTTTTCAGTGTACTTCTTAAAAGCATATGTTCTTGCTTAAAGAGAGGCAAGCAACTGTTCTGCCCAACTTTTGAGAGAAAAATATTTGAGATCCAACACTTTTATCAGCTCTGGGAGTTACCAACACACATTAAGCACTCCCATCAAGCTAATGCTGTAAGACTGCTACACATAAATACATATGTTAAAATCCATAAATGGTCTTTGTTATGGATCACTGTCAAGTTGCTTAGCGCCAAAAGCACATGAAATCATCTCATTCTGCTGTAGAGGGCAACTATATACATTAACATTCTACACCCAACTACATCAAGTTTCTATCAGTGCTCAAGCATGGGGCTCAATCTCAGCATTAGACAGCTCTTGTTTCTTTATTTTTCACCACCAGTATTTGTCAAACATCATCGTAGAAAATGCAAGTTTGCAATTCCTCACTAGCAGCTCACGTCAGCCCCAAGTTATTTTTACTAGTCACAGCTCTAACATTCTGACATAGCTTGAATGTTTAAACTGGTTTATCGTCTTTAAAAGCCCTCTCATGTGAATACATAAATTTGGAAGAAAACATAAGCAGAAACAATTGTCTAGAACACCCGATAAGCTACTAAAAAAAGGCTTCTCCAAATGTAGCAATATTTCAGACACAAAACCAAATGGAACTGACTGTAAGAACTACTACACTTAAGTCATAGCCCACGACCCTTATTGTTATACTAGGAGTACTAAGCATGACCTTAATGTGCACTGATCTTCACACAGATCTGTGCACCATCTAGGAGCACTAGAGGCAGAAGGCACAGACAGCTATGCCCTGTCCATGGCATATTTGTGCAGTTATACACTGAACTTTGGGTCAACATTTTGGAAGACTTAGTTTGATAAGTAGTTATTCACTGTGTAATAGCAACTTACAGACAGCCAAGTTTTAAGACATCCCAAAATCCCTCAACATACACCTTTGGAGCACTGACCATTATGTCCTCTGCATATAAGAGCTCTACAAGGTAAGAAAGAGTAAGTCTTTTTTTTCTAAATAATCAACTGACTTTTATTCTAAGAGTAAAAGTGCTTAAGTGGGTCTAGCAAGACAGTTTGCTTTGTAACAGAACCAAGAACTACAATGTAGCAGCAAACTTTACTGGTCTCTGATGATAGCTGGAAAACTCATTCCTTCCACCTTTGAAACCCAGCTTTAATAGTTCACTTATGAGTTGCTAGAGACAAGGTAATGAGTATCTAAACCATTATGTTGCAAATAGTATCCTGTAGCTGCAACAGAAACGTAACAGCAAAGGGGGTTTAAATATAATAAAAAAAGCCAAAAAGATCTCAGGTTCTGTACTGCATTAAAACAGTACAGAAAATTTGTTCTGCTTCTTCTCCTGTTCCATTAGGTTGCATTATTAGGTGGAATAATAATAAATATTTTTTAAGTCTACAACAGCCGGAGAGGCATACTATCGCATCTCTTTATAACTAAGTCTAAAAACTAGAATTATTTCCGATTCCTAAGCATGACTGTCCCTCCTTTCAGGAGCGACAAAGGATTTTCTTTACCTGGATTTTATAGTGTCTAGGAATTAAATATGAAGGAATAACAGAAGTTACAAAGCAGTGGAACTTCATTTTCTTCCCTCCAGTTAAGTGTTCCGATAAGCTGTGCCAAGATAGGTTTCTCTGGAATTTCAACATGTCAAAGAAAAAAAACAGTCACACTCACTTTTAAATTAAGTCCCGCTTTCATAGAAAGCCAGACTTATGCAATCATGCTGGAAGCAAGAAAAGAGGTATCGCATATTGCCTTTCTCACACTTTTTCTATATTGTCTAGCAAAACAGCCCTAAGAAAGAAAAACCAGTCATACTTGTTGAGTGCCCAGCACTGGAACACAAATTAGACATAGTTCTTCTGAATGTCATTTCAGAATGACAGTGATACAAAGACAGAAGTTCATCTTTTGGGCTCAGCTGCACTACACAAACTTCCTGTTTCGAATAGGAAACTGTGAAAAATGTCATATTCTGTCTCAGGCTCCATAAATCACACTTGTTTTTTCCTCTATCTGAGAGTATTAGCCTCACTCTGTATATAAATTGAACTTTCAAAGACCAGTCTCAGCTGTGTTAGATGTGTTGTATGTTAGATGCCTTCAGTTCAGTGCTGCAAGCATTTAAGAGAATGTCCTACATAGCAAAGCTCAGATTCCTTAAAATCAGTTTTTCTGTGTGTTTTTCTCACAGCATTTATTTCAGTTGAAACAATCTGGCGGCAAACATTTGTTCCTTCTGTCTGGCTCCCCTCAATATTTACTATAGCCACCTTTTTTTCTTAATATTCTCCAAAGGAGAACTGGCTTTCCTAAAATATGCATCCCAGATGGCTCTATGGTTATAAAAAGCTGGCTTTATATACTGAAGCTAAATAACCAAATTACAAACTAGTACTAGAAAGCTTCACTGCTAAAGAATTGATGGTCTTTATGAGTCATAAGGTAAAATAAATACAAAAAAAAGTAAGATCACCCCTCTATTCCTCTTTTCCTTTTTTCTTTTAAAACACTTTCAGATAGTTAGTAAACTAGTGAATACATTCTAACAGTGTCATGAGCAAACATAATTTCAAATATAGGGAAATACAAATTTAGGAAGTTTAGAACAGAGGTAATGTGCATGTGTATACATGTATTTATACAAAATAGCCCAGAACTAAAGGCTATGAAGTTTCTTTTCAAATGACTACATCAGGTAATCAATGAAGATGAGATGAGGACTGTATTCAAAGCAGCCTGCCAGCTGACTCACTCAATATGTAGTCACACAGAAAATACTAGTACTGAGATGAAATATTCAGAACCACCTTTTGACATGCATAATAGATTCCAAATATTACACCTCCTTTCTTGAATAGTTAATGCTCCTACACCTGTAACTGACAGCAACAATAACCTATGTTAGGAGAGTCAAAAACCAACACTGAAGTAGCAACTAAGTAATGAAGCCTTAGAAATGTACAGTCTTAACAGATTACTTATCAGAACTTTCAGTACTATCAACTGCCAGAGAGATAACCATGATAGGACCGGTCTCACGTGCCAGTTCGTTACATTTTCACTAAAACAAGAGCTTTAAGATGAAGGAAATACCCTCCAGTTGGCATTATTTTTTGTGCTATCTCTCTTTGTAATTGGAAAAAAGACTGGGACAGCTTATGTATAGTTATTAAGAAGAAAACAAGAATGCAACTTAAGTCATATTTTTTCACACAGATTTGAACATTTTTAATCACAGAATGGTAAATACTATTTTTACTGTCAGCAGAATAGGTTGGTGACCAGCTAAACACTCCCACACAACACACTGATAAAACAAACACCTGAGAAACTTGCATTTAGTAAACAAACTTATTAGCTAATGTACAATAAGAAAAAACCTGTATAATACTGTCAAACTACTTACAAGGTTTCAACTCTCCCTCTTAGAAAAACACATTTTTTTCAGTCCAAGGGCAAAAGAGTTTGTGCAGACACATTAGAAGAAAATGGTAATTACCAGCAAAGAGGTCTTCTCTGTCACCATCTAGCATGATTTCTGCTGGCTTTGGACCATTGGAGTTTGTGCTCAGGTCTTCTGCAGGAAGACTTGCTGGCTCTGGAGATGAAGGACTTGACTTTTATTTAAGAAAAAAAAAAAGTAAAATAATCAGCAGATAACCAGTTGTCATGTGTCAGTATATAAGAATTATTGCAACAAGCATTTTTTCATTGCAAAGAAACAAGACAAGATTTACAGAAAGGAAACCCTGTCAGCTATTTCCCTTTCCCACTCCCAGCACAGGAACAATGAACAAAAGATATGAGTTCGTCAACAGCTCTCAATTTCTTTGTCCAAGAGAAAAAAAGAGTCACAAGTTTCCTCAGGTTTAATTAACATGAAGCAAAAGCTGCTACAGAAATATCTAGAAGAAGTTTATTAGTATTGCCAAATATAATTTCATTATTAAGTTCATTCTGGAAAGCCTTGGATTTAAATCAGGATTTGTATATAGCCAAAAATTAATAAAGAAATGTCCAAGTGCTCTGTACCAGTTTTTCAGAGACTGAAAAAATGCATTAATGCCATCCAAATAATTAAAGGTTGCCTGGAGCCCTAAGAAATTTTGATAGCTTTGCCACAGAGGGTCACATAGTACTGTACATGGAAACAAGGCTTGCCATAATACAATTCTTTTAATTCACTGAAGACCAGAACTTGCTCTGTTGAAGACGCTCAGGAAAATTAAAGCAATGTTGAAGCTGGGCCACCAAATGTATTGCTTGCTTACAAAACAAATACACACCTAATTGAAGTCAGGGTTTCACTTAGAAAATCTTCCTTGATCAAGTATCTAATACGTTTACTGCGAGTAGCAGAAAATTCACAAGACTCACTTCTCACAACTTCACCCAGGATAGTTAGCTAGAGAGGTTTCAACAGCATCTTTATTCATTACTGCATGCATTTTGAGGAGCATCTGTAAATTGTGCCACTACTTGCTTCCTAGTTTTTGCATAGAGTTGTCAAAACTTATGTTCAGAACCAGTATTCAAAAAAGATCATAAATGTTTCACTCTATACTTCAACAAACTACAAACACCACAGACTCAAAAGATTTTAAAAAAAGACTGAAAAATACAGAAATGTCACTGAAAAAGTCTATCCAGATTGTTCACATTCACAAATGCAGCAGAGGCAACAGTTCTAACAAACAGCTCTTCCTTATAACTGGCTCTCTAAAAGTAGTATATGTCCTGACCCTCACATGTATCCAGACCTCAAACACCTGAAATTCTACTACAGAAGAAGTAAGCAGAAATAGTAAAAATCCTACCAGGCAAATTCAGACATGGTACAGAATAGTTTTTCAAAGGAAAAATGAAGTATGAAATCCAGACTTGATTGACCTGGAAAGGTTTTCCCTAATGAAGACAAAAGGAAGATACAAGCAAACAAAAGAATACCAGAAAATTTATAATCCCCAGACCAGAGTAGTACTTTAACTCCAGCCAGCCACCAAGCCCCATGCAGATGCTCACTTACTGCCCCACCAGCAGGATCAGGAAGAGGATCAGGGAGAGAACTGGAAGGGCAAAAGCCAGAAAACTCATGCGTTGCAATAAAGACAATCTAATAAGGAAAACAAAAGCTGTACACACAAGCAAAACAAGGCATTAATTCACTGCTTCCCATGGGCAGGCAGGTGTTTAACCTCTCCAGGAGAGCAGGGCCCCATCATGTGTAGCAGTTATTTGGGAAGACAAACATCATCACTCCAAACATCCCCCCTTCTCCTGTCATATGGTATGGGATATTCTGTTGGTCAGTTTGGGTCACCTGTCCCAGCTGTGTCTCCTCCCAGCCTCCCATGCACCCCCAGCTTCCTTGTCAGTGTGGCAGTATGAGAAGCAGAAAAGGCCTTGGCTCTGTGCAAGCCCTGCTCAGCAATAACAAAAACATCTCTATTTTATCAACCCTGTGTTCAGCACAAATCCAAAACACAGCCCCATATCAGCCACTGTGAAGAAAATTCATGTTACCGAAAGCCAACACAGCCAGATTATGCTTGCAACAACGAACTGCTCCATTCAAGCAACAGAAGAGGTCGTATCTCCCTGCCTTGGCCAAACGCTGCCCCTATCTAAGAAACCCACATATAACACAGGGAAACCAATAAACAAACCAAAGTGACGAACAACAAAAGGAGCAGTCTCTCAAATTCTTGGCTGGATTTTGCCCTAGAGCCTGAAAGAACATCAAGGAAGGAACACTTGGAAACGAACACCAGTAGAAGAGTTTAGAACCCTACAAGGAACCAATCCACTGGTCACATGAACACTTCTCATCCCATACTAAATGAATGCCAAAATGACCCATCAGGTAACAGAGTGCTTTGGGGTAGTGAAGGTGTATTTGTCCACTCTGTGAAGACTCTGAAGTATTGTAAGGTGATACAACTCCTTAAGTCATATGACAAGACTTGTAAGTAATAATTTAGATGAAATGAACGAAGATATTTAAGAAAACCACAGTGCATGACATGGTTCAGTGTTTTACAACTGATAGTATAGATAGTATGTGTTACATGTAATAGTGAAAGGTTTTAAGTGGTATCAGAACTCAGAAGTAGCATAATTCAGAAGAAATGGTGTGTCTCTCCAGGCAGTGCTGTGTAGAGCTGTGAGTTCAAGATCTTGTACTTCAGCTAAAACAGCAGAGCACAGAAATCAAATGTTTGATTTCTCTGAGAGGTTCAAGAAGTTTTAAGTTTTATCAGCAAAAGCAGTTTTTCACAAAAACATTACAGATACTCATTTCAAACCCCTTTTGCTGCTACTCAACTTTCAACAGCAACACACATTTTGGTAGATCTGAGGTTTAGGACACAGAAGACGCTTCACACTACCACAGATGCAGAATGGCACGTAAGTTTGTGGTTGTCAATTCACTGCCACAAAAACCAGCTCTAATACAGCTGGGCACAGGGAACAAAAGCCTTCCACTTGTTGCACATAAGCAGAGAGCTTACTGCTTTATCACTTCATTGTGTTCCTGATTAATGAATGGTGGAAAAGAGCCCTTGGAGGATACTCACACCTTCAAGCTATTGCTTCAGCCTATCTTCTCAGTTTTATCTGAGGTAGCCATTTTAGTTGCTGATGGTTACTTATTGACTACACCTGGCTTCTAATCACAAAATGAAATCCTATCAGACAAAAAATTCACCTCAAACACTTAAACCTGATCAACCCATGGCATAATATAAAACACCAAACATTTACATGCCTAAAGCAACAAGTTAACCAGAGGTCAATACAGAGCTATTCCCACTTCTAAAAAAGAAACAGATTCCTCCTAGGAATGGTTATAAACACATGTATCTTTCTGTTGCTGATCTAGGAAAGATTCTGTTGAGTGGCATTGTTAAAGAACACCAATAATATTGCACTACACCAGGCTTCACAGCTGTAGTTAGTGCAGCAGTTACCGACAACTTTCTCCAAATTTCATATGAGAATACTTGCAAAAGACTCTAAGGGCAGCTCAGAAAGCTCATGAAGCAAAGCTTATTCATGCAGCTGGTAAAATTTGTATACAAGACAAAAAGTCTAGAAGTGACTTCTATAGGAATATTTTCAGTGAAACTGATATTCTGTCTGTGTATTATTTGTTTAATAATAATAATTTACATAATAAATTTGCATTTGTTATAAATGCTAAGTTCTGTTTTTAAGAATACTAAAGTTTAGTTTTGCAGATGATTTATGGATAAAGTGAATTTTCAGCTGTGTACTGGTTTTGGCTAGCAGAGAATTAATTTCTTCATAATGGCTTGTAGAGTTCCATGGTTTGGATCTGCAACCAGAACAGTGTTGACAATGCAGCCTTGATGTTTCAGTTAAGGCTGAACTTTGCCTAGGCAGTGTGAAGGCTTTCTCTATTACTCACTGCCCTGTCAGCAACTAGGCTGAGAGTCCACAATAAACAGTGAAGAGACACTGCTGGGAGAGGCTGGCCCAACTCACCAGAGGGATATCCCGTACCTTATAACACCATGCTCAGCAATAAAAGGTACAGGGAAGAGGAAGATGGAGAGGATGTTTGGAGTTACAGCATTTGTCTCACTAAGTCACCATTAGGTGTGATGAAGTGTCTTCCTGGAGAAGGCTGAACACAGGCCTGCCCATGGGAGGGGGTGAATGAATTAATTATATTGTTTGTGTGTGCAGATTTTACTATACCCATTAAATTCTCTTCATCTCTACCACCCATCTTCCAACTTTTACTGTTCCAATCTTCTCTCCCATCCTGCTGGGGGGAGTCAGTGAGTGTGCAGGGTTTAGCTGCCAGATGGAATTAAACTGCTACAAGCTGACAGATGAATAAGGTATCTCCTGGTCTATCAATCTTTCTGTGGCTCTTTGGTATTTTTAAACAGCTGTCATTCTCAGACAAGATAAATTAAGGATGGAGTTAAATATCTTTGCAAACATTTGGGACTTTATACAAAAAAGACAACATGTAAAAACTTATTAAAAATTATTTGTGGTCTGAACACTATATCAGCTTGTTTTTAAGAGTTTTGCAATGAAGTTTAGTTTTTTGTCTTCAAAAAGCACATAGCCCCCAGGGAACTACAAAACTCCAGCAACACACACCCCTGAATGTATCAGAAACTGGACTCAATAATTCCTAATAATCTGATGATTTTGCACAGCTAGTGGGTCAGAGAGTGCTATTCAGCCTCTCAGAAACCAAAAAAAGCACCCATGCATGCATCACCATAAAACCAAAAAAGCACCCATCAGCATATTAAGCTATTCCAGTTATGGTCTTCTACACATGCAAGCTAAAAGACAGGACCCCAACTTCGCCTTTCTATCTCTACCAAGTACAGCTAAAATGGCTGATTAAAATGGCTGTCAAAGGAGTTAGTAGTTAGTGTAGCGAAAATCTGCATATCAGACAAGAAATGGAAGATGAGACTAACATAAAACCTCAAGGCCCAGACACAAACAGCATAGCTGCTTAGAAATTTTAAACTTACTTGATGTCAAGGATTCACAAAATGTCACAAACATGTCCATTTTCTGAAATGAACATGCCTGTGAAATTTCTGAATGACTGGTGAGCTGAAAAGTGAAGCATTCAATAACCAAGA
Source organism: Oxyruncus cristatus (assembly GCA_013399855.1). Taxonomy (NCBI): domain Eukaryota; kingdom Metazoa; phylum Chordata; class Aves; order Passeriformes; family Cotingidae; genus Oxyruncus; species Oxyruncus cristatus. The sequence continues at coordinate 155,087 of VXAY01001844.1, forward strand.
TGCCAAATGGCCAGGACATCCAGGTATGTAGGACAGTCAGGATCCTGCCTTGTTTTCTTAAAAACTACTTTCTGATGAGAGGCCCATGGACTCTTTCCAATTTACAATGGCAATAACAAGCTTAATTTTCTTTTCTGCTATTGTTCATTATGTTTGGAGGCAATAACCAAGCATCTTATAGCTCTGACTTATGAAGAAACATGAACAAGTCCTCACATTTTCTGCTGGATGAAATTATAGCTCTAAATGTTTGGACGCCCTCTCTCCTCTTAATAGTAGGGTCCACCCCAAACTAGTTCAACTACTTGTCTGAATCTTACCTAGCCTCCTTCAGTCAAAATACAGTAGGCTGACAAAAGGTGACAATCATATTATAGTTGTGCAGCTCATTGTCTGAAACACGGTTACAGGAGCTAACGACTCACATCACGGGCGGAGAGAACAGACTCAACAGCAGGACAGTTTTATTTCCAGCAGAAAGTAAGAAGCCATGCAGGAACAATGTCTACATGCTTCCATTACAGCCTGGATTTGACATCAAGCAACGAGACACACGCTTCCAGTAGAATTACACCAATTAATCTTGGATACAAACTCAGCTTTCTGCAAAGGTACAGTACAGTATTGAAGGACTTAGTATTTTCCTCTCAGATATTCCAATGGGGTCTTTACTGCTTCCTCAATAATTGCCACTGTTAAATTGAATGAATATCATTAATGCCATCTGGGCTTCTGTGTTTATCTACTGTTTTGCCTCCTGTGCAAAAACCAAATGGATACTGCAGATCTTTGACATACACCAATAAACTGGCAATAAGATTACCCACCCTGCCCTAAATGACATCCTTAACAGATTACCACATCTACTGCTTACTGATCATTTTCAAGTTCCTCCATGTATTTTTCCATTACAGAAAATCATGCTAAAAGCAAATGGACAGCTTCAAGATGAACCAGTTGGGAACCCTTTTAAAGTACCACAGCCTTCATGTAAGCTTGCTTTGGACCTCACTCTCTCTTGCCACACTCTCACCTCTGGTATCAGCAAAAAAAACACAGGATCAACCACAAAAAGTGTGATTCTCTTGTTACAACAGAACTCCCACTGCCATTTATGATCAGCTGCTTTATGAATATTTACCAGATTAAAGTAACATTCAAGACAGAAGTTTAAATAAGCCCACATCATGAGATAATCGTTATTCTCTGGACTGTAGTACCCTACAAGCTGCATTCATCAATCCACATTCAAGCTAGTGAGAAATCTAAAGTCAATTTTCATGACCCCTTTCTTACAAATTTGCTGGAAAAAAAAAAATCACATGATTGAGGCACTTCCCCAAATGTTGTGGCTGACTAGATGGCAAAAAAAGCTTTACTGACACAGCTTTTTAAAAGCTTCTCTTCAAGCAAAGAGGCTTCTTCTTTCTATTAAGGGACTGTCTTCCAAACCGACTGTGTACACAAAAAGTGGAACTGTGTTCCAAAACAACTGATACAAAGTTTCTTTGCCAGTTTTTGCAGTTAGAAGAGTTTTCAGTAACTTTTTAATCACTGGATGAGGACTTTTCATTGTTACTGTAATTTAGGCACTAAATTTATCTTATCTCCTGCAGCTTTAATTCTAGACCACATCGATGAAGATGTTGTTAATGTTACACTGCAGTCTTCATCAGTGCACAAAACAAGACTCCAGCAATACACAATGTCACACAGAGATGCACAGAAGTCTACTTGTGCAACTTCAGGTTCACATCATTTCCTATTCCTTTACAGCATTTTTCCACAAATCTTTTCCTATCAATGCAAAGATTATGCATCTAAAAAAAGAAAAAAAGACAGTGGCTTGAGAGAAGGCAAGTGACTTTAAAAACCATTTAAAAGCCTCTTTGTACACTAGGCTTTTTATATTGTTAAAGACAGGCAACAGCCAGAGTAAAAACAAAGAAACATGTACTGATCCTTTTACTGCAAAGGTCAGGGACAGAAAATTCTTCAGGAAAAGAGGAACAGAAAGATCTTCCTTTTAAATGGGCAACTGCGTACAGGAAAAGCCAAAGTTCTTCCAGAAGATACTGGCAAAACATACAGGCGAAACGTGACCACAACAACTCGCCAGGGAAAGCTCCCACTGTAAGGGATGAACACATAAAGCATTTCTCATGTCTCCTCACGCTCCTTTTCCAGCAGGTCCCAGCAGCCGCCGCAGAGCAGAACTGCGCCGGCTCCCGCAGAACAAACCTCAGAGGGAAATAAGTTTTTGCAAATTTTCGAGAACTGGAAGAGGGTGAAGCTTCAGAAAGAGGCCCAACAAAGAAAATGGGTTGCTATTAATCCCGTTAAAGTCGAAGGTGGGAGGGAGCGGACGGACACACACAGACCACCAGCGAAACTGGAAAAGCTGGGAACATTTATTACCCCGGCAGCACAAGAAAGGGCTAAGAGAAGGGAAAGCGGTGGCCCGGGGCAGCGGCACTCTGAGACAAGAGTTGTGGGTGTCTTTCGGCAGGAGGAGCCCCGAGGGGATGCCCGCGCCCAGAGGGACGTGCCGAGCGGCCACTCCCGGGGAAGACCTGGCCGGTGAAGGGCTGCGGCGGGGCGGGGGGCACGGGCAGGGGCGAGGGACCAGCGGGCTGACAGGGAGGGGACGGGACGGCAGGGGACGGGACAGGAGGGCCCGGCGGGCGCCGGCCCGGCTCCGAGGCTCGGGGCGCGCGGCGGCGGGCGGTCTCTCCTCACCTCCAGGGTGGACACGGTGCTGGTGAAGAGGTCCTCGCCATCCTCCAGCTCCTCGAGGTCGGCGGGCCGCGCCTCCCCCAGCGGCGGCGGCTCCCGCTCCGCCGCCA
>VXAY01001844.1:162276-222186 GCA_013399855.1 Oxyruncus cristatus
CTCAGTTCAGGAGGGATATTGAGGTGCTGGAGCAGGTCCAGAGGAGAGCAACGAGGCTGGTGAAGGGACTGGAGCATAAGTCCTATGAGGAGAGGCTGAAGGAGCTGGGGTTGTTTAGCCTGGAGAAGAGGAGGCTCAGGGGAGACCTCATTGCTCTCTACAACTATCTGAGAGGAGGTTGTAGACAGATGGGGGTTGGTCTCTTCTCCCAGGCAACCAGCCGTCAGACAAGAGGGCATGGCCTTAAGCTGTGCCAGGGGAGGTTTAGGTTAGATATCAGAAAGAAATTCTTTACAGAGAGAGTAATCAGCCATTGGAATGGGCTGCCCAGGGAAGTGGTGGATTCTCCATCCCTGGAGGTTTTCAAGATGAGGCTGGATGTGGCACTTAGTGCCATAGTCTAGTAACCGTGGTGGTGTTGGATCAAGGGTTGGACTTGATGATCTCAGAGGTCCTTTCCAACCCATCTGATTCTATGATTCTATGAATGTTATAAGTAATGTGAATCAAGGTTTACAATAAAATATGACAGATTTTTGTAATTTCTTACATGTGTCAGTCTAACTTAGTATTGCACTTAGTATACCTAGTATAATAGCCACTCTAATATTGTGTTATTTTAATAACTGAAATATCAATGAAACTGGAAGAAACTTATGACTTAAAAGAAACTATTCTGGAAGGCAGAGTGACAGTGAATTATATAAGTCAAGATCAGCCCCCTGTTTTGGATCTGCAGGGAGCCACAGGAGATTATCTAGTCCATTTGCTGAAAAATGTTTGTCAGACCTTTTCTTCAGCAACTCCAGTGATGAAGATTCCAAAACCTCTGCAGGCAATGTGCTTTAATGCTTTGCTCTCTAGGATCAGAAAAGATATTACTTGTGCCTAACCTCATTCTCTATCACCACTAAATATCCTCATATGAAGTATGACTTCGTAGCAGCATGATACTGAACTTGTGATTATATTCAGAACTGATACTGGCCTCATTTTGTATCTGTGAAGTGGTTTAGTCAGACTTTGGATAACACCTCATATTCCCTATGGAATTTTGTCTTCTGTTTTACTGGCATTTACTTCAATTTGTTTTGACCACTTTGAATTCTCTTGCTATGCTACAGCAGTTTTGTATCACTTGCAAATGCAGTATGCATTCTCCCTGTTCTATCACACATGAGAATAGTAAATCATATCAGGCCTACAGTAGGCCACTGTCATCTTTCATTCAATTCATCCTTTTATAAAAATGGTAATCACTGAAAAATAACTTCTGACTTTGTTTTCTAACCAGTTTTGTACCTAACCTGTAACTGATTAACATATAATATTTCATTAGCTTTCTTATGAAAAAAAATCACAGAAGATAAATGCTCAAGAAATACTGAGGCAATACTTCCTCACTAAGATGCAGTACACTTAAATATAAAGCTCTATACCCTATTTATATTAGCTGTATGTTTACCCTGTTGCAATAGTAAGATGATATAGAAGAGTAGTAGTTTTTTCCATCTTGATAAGCACTAACGGCAGGTGAGAACTAAGGAAGAAACATTGGTTACTGTAATATACATTTATCTGCATTCAGATTGTCCTCCACTGTTTATGCTTTACAAGAGAGAGAGTGGGTTCCAGGAAAGTCTTGGTTTTATTTTACACTGCCAACCTTACACCTAAACCAGGCAAACGATGTGAGACACAGCAGCACCTGAGATATCCTGATTTGCTTTGGGCTTCAGTCACTCACTCTCTGACAGCTGCCTGTCAAATCTCATGGGTTGTGTCCCAATACAGGGGTCATGATGGAAATAAATATAAGGATATGGTCAGCAGGCAGTAGATATGAGAAATCCCTTGCCAAAGCAGAAGGTACATGTTAAAAAGACACAGAATGGGTGGAGATGGGACAATACTTAGATAAAGCACTTGCCTGAGGCTAACCCTTCTTCAGCCATCAGTTTATGTCCACAGAGAGAAGCATAGTCTTAATCACATTCCTAAATGCCAAGTAATTATTTGTTCAACTTTAGCCCAGCAAACTTTTTGGGTCATGTAATTGCAAGCCCATGCTCCATAACCAAGTCAATTTCATACATTTCTATAAATACAAAGCTGTCTTGACCTGCTTTCCTGTTTTCAGAGAAAGTAAGGAAATCATGTATGGTGTGCAGCTGGTCCTGTGTAAAGTATGAACATTTGCAGAGTTTTATTAATCAATTTTAACTTATTTTGTCAGAGTTTTGTCATTGTAACTCATTTTGTCATTGTTACAAGATTTTTTATGTCAAATCACTAAAGCCAACATCCAGTTTTTGCTGTTCTCTAACTTGCTAGGACTTTCAGCTAGAGGTAAGAACATCAGAAGCCATCAGTCAAAGATTCATATGCAATCTTAAAGGCTGTCTGAGTAATATTTGTATCACTTAATTTCAGTGAATATTCTTTGACTCCTTTTTTTAGACCTATCTGTTTATATTGGTGGTTTGAGTTTTTTAATTCTTTCATCCAAAACTGCGTGACACAAGAAAAACAGAACAGTGGGGAAGGGAGGCTGGACCTTTGGTACAGTGTCAGAGATAAGTCAGCGCACATTATCAATTACTGCTGTCCCTGTGAGGCACATCAAGAAAAGGCACATTTGAAAATCCGTCTGGTTAGAGAAGGGGTTTCATGTTATGCAATTTTTCTTTAATGGATTCCAAGTTTCTTCAACTGTAGATAATTTTCTTTTCTTCAGATGGGATACAGGGTTAGAGGTTTTCTGCAGCTAATTTCTGATACTGCATTAGCAACTGCTCTATGCCTCCTAACTCTTATTATCACTGATTTACCAGTGATGGATATAACATTGCCATTCAATTTTATCTAATTTGTCCAGGGAAGATTTAATCTAGTGAGAATATTAGCATCAGAACGATAATGAAAACAGTTTCAGAGAAAAAAATTTCCCAATCAATCAAACAAACAAACAAGAACCCCCCCAAAACCCCCACACAAACCAAAACTGACCCCCTCCAAAAAAAAAAAAAAAACAAAAAACAAAAAAAAAACAACAAACCACCAGCTGCTGAAAACACGCACTTTGTTAAAAAATTCCTGTAACCAGAGTTACATCTCAGTGTACCTCTATCAGCCAGCAGTACTATCTCCACCCAGCGTAGAACCTACTAAGACAAGAGCTTGAAATAGTTTTGTGTTAACACTTGGTAGGTGAAGAAGGTTTATACTGTCTTTCTCTTTCAAAGAGTTACAATTCTTGAGCTAATCTTAGCTTGGAAAGTTTGAGGAAGGAGCAGGGGAGAATGGGAATGAAGCAGAAGTTTTTGCTTGTTTTTTTCTTTTATGGAGAATTATGGCAAAAGCCTGAAGGTAGAGCAGGTGACAGCATGGAAGAAAATGGAAGTGACATGCAGCAAAAAATGGTGTAACAGCCTCTCCAGTTCACCACCATAAATTTAGGAGATCTGTATTGTTCTGCCCAGTTTTGAGCCTGTGGAAAGGAAGCTTATTTCCCTGCTTGCTTGGCAGAAAACAGAGGCTGTGTGACAATCAAATACACCAGCCTACTCCTGCGCTGTAGGGTCTCAGTAATGGGGGCCTTGTTCTGTCACAAGGTGGCTGAGAGCTTTCAGTTGTTACCATAGGAACAAAAGCAGATTTTACCAATCACAATACTTTTCTAAAAGGTCTGCATTCTTAAAAAAAGAAACTGTAGTGCTGGTTAATTTATTCATTTATAAAACGTGTATACAATGAAAGGGAAACACTGCAACAAGTTCTTTGGGATAGATAAGGACCAATATTTCTTATTTATGTTCCAGACACAGGGGGCAATGTATTTTGTATGTTCTCATGACTTTGAAGTCATTTCTAGAGAGGTGCCAATAGGGTCTCTGAAGAGGGTCAGCTTTTTGGCTTCCAACTCTTCCTCTACTGCAATTATGCATGTACAAAAGGAGGGAGGTGTTGCATCTGTTCTTATTTAGTGTTTAGTGCTTTAAAATAGTTTACCCCTCTCAGCCTGTTGAGTGCAGTTGATTTGAGGTAATTCACCTAGATTTTAAAGCTGCATGCAAAAGAATGGAAATCTGCTCTCTGAAACCCGTGTTGGAATTTTAAGAAGATGCATGTCCAACACATCGTTCCAAAACCCTTCACTTCACTTCTCCCTTAGCATTTTCATATGCACTTGGGTACAGTTTACGCCTCATAACGTTAGCTGGCTAAAAGGTAGCAATCTAATGAAAGCTATTTCAGCTTAGTTTGTAGGTGGTTGAAGGAGACAGTCAAAGAAAAAGATGACTTCTCGTGCATGTCATCTGTCTTTAGCTCTTAAGATAGGATGGATTGGCTGATGAGTGCCTATTTCTATTGCCAAGGGAGGATGCTTACTCATAGGTAGATGCTTGATTTTAAAACAACTGTGATTAGGTGAGACAATCTCATTCAGTAAAATATATGCATATATCCTAAATTATAAACTGACTAAATTAATGACCCCTAGTCTTAAATGCAGCTTTCTGGCTAATCATAATATTTATCATAATAAAAATTATAAAGTGACTGTAGAATTAACCTGAGATAAAATACTATCCATAATACTCTGTCCAAAATTAGCCTGTGAAAAAATTTCTTCCCTGCCCTCCAGACATACTAGTGCATGTCTGCTGCTGCTTTAGAAAAAACAGAACTCTAAAATTAAAGAAAACAAAAAGCACTCTCAAACTTAAAAATATCCCTCAAAATGTTTGCATTTGCAAGGATTAAGAGAGTTAAGCACCAGAAAAAAATTGTTTCAAAATGCCTCTGGTAATTTTTTTCAGAGTATAATCTCCGATACACAGAGATTTTTTTCCACTTTGTGAACATATAAGATAAGGGCATGTGAAAGCAATTTTTCATTGAAAATTTCTCAGTGGATATGCATGAACCAGAATTTGCTTTATTTCAAAGTTTCACAGCCCAAATGCAGCTGTAATTTGCATCATTTACAATTTTGCTATAAAATGACTTGGAGCATCTGTCTACATTATAGCCAAACCAGGAGAAAGATAAGTAGGAAAAATGAAAAACTTCTAACAGAATTGATTTCCACCAAATAGCACTGTCTCTGGCTGTTATAACAATTAGCTTATCAATTTAATGTTGATTCTGGCTTTCCCAATAAGTAACAGGAAAATTTGCAAACATCCATTGAACAGCAGCGCAAAAAATTCTGGCACTTGTTGCCACTAGAGCTGATACAGTATTTAATATATATATTTGTGTATCTAATACATATGCTTGTTTTTCTTTAAGATTCTTGCAGACATGTTCAGCAAAAGTCTGCCTTTACAAAATAGTTCTTCTGTGAGAAATTTTATTTCACTGTACTCTGTTTAATTTTATCCTGTGGAGGCGTACATTTGGGCCTGGAAAAATCTATTTCCTTCAAGTTTGTGCCTCAAGTGATAACAGTTGCTAAACACAGAGTAAGAAAAAAAAGATTAATGTCTCAAGAGTGTTGAGAAAGCAATCAACATATTGTCTAAATACATTAATAAGTATGTTTTCAAATTTCTTCATAAGAATACAGTTTCAATTGCTCAGTGAAGTCCTTAGAGGATGATGCAGATCACTGAGGAATCCAGAGATAAAGATGGGAGCTTCAGTAACAAACCATTGGTGTATCAGAAGGGATTTTTTAAATATTTGACCTGCATAAACTACAAATGTAGCTACAGAAAAGTGCGTGTGGCTTTCTAGTCATCTATTTATCCAGTTTGTGTTGTATCCTACAATGTATTCTCTTTACTTTGATTAACCTAGAGTTGCATAGGGCAAAAAAACAGGGCACCAAGCGTCTCGTTTCAATAATATATGTTACAAGTAGATTCTGCCAGTAAGTTAATTAATGAAATCACTGAATCTGCTCAAGAATAATTTTGTATAAACTGAAAGTGATACTAATAAAATTCAGCATGAGCATTCCAGAGTAGCACTTGGTAGGGTTGTTTTAACTTCATCTAATCAGTCCCCCTTAAAAACTAAACATTGCAGTAACAAGGGATGTTCTATCCTAGGCAACTTTTCCCTTTCCGATAAAGACAGGCAGTAAAGAGCTTTTTTTTTACCTCATTTTAAGCATGATATTGAATTTCCTGTACTGTAAGCATCCTCATTTCCATGTTCCCCATTTAGTTGGAAGGAGATACATACCCTCAAAGAGGAATTATAGTTTTTCTCTAGGTCACCCCCACTTATCTCTTTATCTCTTCTATAGACCATACATACAAAGTCTTATCTTACCTTTGACCCTTACCTTGGGCAACTCAGATAGATGCCTGATTTGACACAACCCACATTTTAACATTTTTTGCTTTGATCTTTGATCTTCAATCTGCTACAAAATATGCATATCCACATGGAAAAAGCCACTATAAAACAATACATAGAGAGTGAAAGGGTAGGGAGGTAAATAATATCACTGCATATGGGTAAACTATTTATGTGTTGTTATATAGTCTATATATGTGTGGCATACAGATACTATATATATTCTCTAAATAATATATATATACGCTCTCCAAATATAATAATTCTCCATGTATCTCTATATATTCTCTCTGTATATAGAATATCAGTGTATATATATGTGTATATTTTACATATGTATATGTACAGCAGACAAAATAGAAGCAAATATAAATATTTGAGAAAAAATATAAAAAATATAAATATAAATATTTATCTATAACAAAAACAAAAGGTTTGTCCTGGAGATCATTAAGTTCTCTTCCTGTGGTTGCTAGTATAGTGGCTGATTAATGTGAGGATAATGGACTGATATCTCAGTTCCTCTTTTTTACTTGCAGTTCTACGGATTAAAATGGGAGAAAGAAGAACAGCCTACCACTTCCTGCCTGATGACAGGAATATAGATCAGAAACTGCTGACATGATGATTTATCCAGAACAACAAATACAACCAATCCATGCAACTAGTTATTTCAATATATTTGAACTCCTTGAATTATTTTGAACATTTTCCTCCAAGAAACACACCCTCCTTCCTCTTCATAGATCAGTTAAGTTTCTACAAAATATGTGCTGTTTGGAAGTATTTGTTTTCAAAAGAAGTTAAGGTTTGTGGTGTTTCAAGCTGTTTTCCCAGCTGCTCACCTGGGAGCTGTCACTGCCCACTCAGCTCAGTGTGCCAGTGCCTGCTGTGCCAGTGGGAGTGATCACTCTTGGAAGCCATTGGAGGAATGGCCAAAACAATAAGATCAGCATGCTAGGAATCACTTGATGACAACAAGCAACTCAATACATAGGTTGCAAACAGTACCTGCTCTGTGAAGATGTGTCACTTGGCTCAGCCCAAAAGTCTGACCCAGTTCCCTCTGTGTTAGCAGAGCATGTGATTGTGCTCTGATATTTGTTGTCCTGTTCTGTGCAAGGTTATTGCTGTGCTGATCTTCCGGCCAGCCAGTTGGCTTAGATGCACAGTCAGAAGTGAATTTGCCAGCCCAGGCAAGATCCAGCTGGGTTTGCAGTCTGAGCAGACTAACTGTTTTTGTTCGAGGGGGTCTAAAAACAACTCCCGCTTGTACTTGGTGACAGAGACGTAGGACTAAAAATATAAAATATTTCTTCCATGGAAAATAAGTAACAAACAGCACACGTGAGAAGTGGTGAAGAAAAAAAAACATAATGGTTTTGGAACAACAGTTAAAAATTAGGATTCATGTCTAGAGAACATTTATTATGTCATACCAAATGGTTTAACTACTATTCAGTTGTAGTACTTTTTGATCTTTAAAAATTAAATACATCTGGTTCAGTACTAAAATCTGGATGTAGGTAAGGTAGTTGAAACCTTCAGAAATGCTTAGATATTCATATGGTGTACTGTCACCCACAGTTAAACTAAATTAAATATTTAGAAGGTCAATTAGTCTTCAGATTTTAAAATATGAATGACCTCATCCTTGACATTTGGAAGATTTACCATATATTCACTTTTTGATATGGGAGGACAATTTTTTTAGTGGTTGGGATAAGACCATAGTTTTGCTTTGTTGTAGCTATTCCTCTGATCCTACATGTGGTTAAGTTTTGTCAGCAGTATAGATAGAAAGGAAATACATACAGCTTCATGCTTTAAGTTACCTAAAAATTTACTTTGCATCCTCAGGATTCTTCATGTACCTGTTTTCTAATGAGACCAAAAGGGTTGGGCACATTCACCTGTATATTGAGCTTTAGTTATTCTTTGACTTTTATCTAAACACTCCAGAGGCTTTGTAAAAGTTCATACTGCCATGTTAGCAACAGGTACCTGCTGGGAAGATGCCAGCCTCCATTGAGCTAAAAAATCCACTTCGGGTTCTCAGTGCAGGAGGAGCAATAACCAGAGCAAGAAGCTGCCTCCTTTATGCTGTCTGGAGAAGAAGAGATGTCCCATCCACTTCCCAGAAGTGAGGCAGGTTACATGAAGCAGAAAAGGATGAAGCATAGCCCATGCAGCAACAGGACATGGTCTGCCCCTACAGGAGAGAGTGCTGGTGCCTGTGGGTGGGTCATCCAGAAACAGACTTCGTGATAGTCTGTGTGGTCCTCACCATCATTGCTGTCCCTTTTATCAGCACTGTACATATGCTAGATACTATTTGTTCATTTTGTGATACTGGCATGTGCCTCAGCACCTATTGCCATCCAGACAGTCCATGTGCCAAGGGTGACTTCAACATACTTCTATTAATAATAGACTTCCATTCATCAAGGAAGGACTGAAAAAGTTATGCTGGCACATACTTTTTGTGGAGTAGACTGCTGATATTATGGGGCTTGTCCCAGAGGCAACATTGTCTGTAGAAATAGTGTTAACTGGCAGGACTGGGAGAAATACAGGTGCAGTTCCAGCACTAATGCTTTTGCACAGGTGTTAGGCAGCAGAAATCTGTGAAGACAGATGTTTGCTGTGCTGTGCAACCTGATACAGGCTGGCAGGTCCAGGCACCAACTGTCTGGTCAAGGAGGAGGGGTGAGGAAGGCTGAGCATCTGGATCCTACCCCTGATCAGCGCTCTCCCCTCTCCAGGCTCCAAGAAACAGTGTGGCAGTGACCTTTACATCCCCTCACTGGTCACAGAGGAGTGGATGGAGATTGAGGGAGGGTGGCATATCTTGAGGTGCTGTGTATTCTCTCCCCTGTATCTGTGGAATACTGAGGATACAGCTGCAGTATTCAGGAGGTGTCTTGAAAGCTGCCAGTGAAAACCTAGACAGATATATAAAGATGGCTCTTTGCTTAGTTTTTGCATGTGGAATGTGGGATTCAGGGCAGAATTAAAAAATATTTAATAAATGTTTCTGTATGAGCTAAACAACTTATGCATACTGGGTTAAGGTCATGATTAGTGCAATCTGTTTGGATACTACTTGGGATAAATTCCTTCAATTATTTTTTAAGGTCTCATATATTTTTACTTAATTCTTTTAAAACAGAGGAAATTAAATTCTTCTCTGAGATTCTGATAGATGGAACACTTTAATGCTGACATTGTGCTACTTATTAGATCCAAGTATTAGCTTATCCAAATAAAATCAAATGGAAAACATTAGTGGATTTGTAATTATGACTTCAGTATGGTGGGAATGCATTGTGGGTTTTCTTGTTTAGAGAGCAAATATTGTTTTGAAGCCATTTCTCTTAAAAGATCATGAACGTATACCATCAGCATTAGGAAATTCCCATACTATTTTTTAACCAGAGTATAAAAAAAAAGAAAAAAAAAATTTTTTTTGGACTACTGAGCTTTTTGTTCTCTTGTAACAGTTCTAAGTTATTGCCAAGAATATACGTCTTTTTGTTAAATCAGTATGTTGACATGGAACCTGTTATTTTAGATGAGTATGTTACTTTTGGAAAAATTCATTTGTCTCAGTTAAAGGATTTCATATTTTTCTTCCTCAAAGAAAAAAAAGCATTGGATTTTATTTTTGTCGGACATTTGTGTCAAAGCTGGCATAGGCAGCATGTTACTTCATTAATTAAGTAATTTAAGAGACTTTGAGTTTCTTTCTAACAGAGGGGCTTAAACTACACTTGGTAACACAATTTATACCCAGAACATGCTTCAATGTTGCCACTCATGTCCTCATACTCTGTTCTTGGACTTTCTTTCAAAATTTATGGTCCAAAGTTGTTCTTTTCTTGTGAGTTGACAGGGTATTTTGTGTTACGTTTGAACCTAGCTAGACTCCCTCTGGTGGCAAATTCAAAACCCAGATGTCCATGGACTGCCATTTCTATTCATTGGGCAAGTAGCTACACTGGCAGAGAACTATGTGCATTAAAACCTACTGTGAAAATAATGTGATTGGAGCCTGTCTTTGTGCTTATTTATGAAGTGGATAACAAAAGTCAAAGAGATGTAATTGAGAAAAGCATAATAAAATCTGTACACCAATTAGAGAGGTAAAAACTGTTTCGTGCATTGTCCATCCAAGAAGATGAGGAATATCCTAACAAAAACAGGAGTAAGAAGTAACTTGCAATATTGACAAATACTAGTCTACTGAATGAAATCCTTTACATGTTACTGAACCAAAATCCTAAAGTAGTTTTTGTCTTTAGAAAAACCATTTCCCTTGATAGTTTTGAGTAATTACCATAATGCACATTTTCAAAGACATGTCTAGTTCCCAGAGAAGCTGTCTGAAACTGATGGGAAGCTGTTGTCTTATTCATCTACCATAGTAGGGAGCCAACAAGCCATGTCAAAAAGGAATAGTTAATGCTTCACAGTCAAAATCCAAATATTTTGTAAGCTTACAGTACAGGTATCTATTCTGAATCAGTCCTTCAATTGTCATTTAGTTGATAAAACGAATTTAGGCTTAATAAACTTGAATTTATTCTATAGATAATTGAAAGGCTGAAAAAGGATTAGATTCTGAAATTAAAGAACTTGAGAATTGCCTGTTAGAATTAAAAAAAAAAAAAATCATAGGAAGCCAGTATGAAACACACAAATACAAAACAGGGACTGTTAAGGAAACAAATCTGCATTAGGAAATTAAGAGTGTAGAGTGAATCACAAGTTGATCCTGATGGTATCACCACCAAAACAGATAACTTTCATTATGGGTTATTATCAGGAGAATTTTGCATAGAGTCCAAAAGACAGATTTTTATTTTTTTTTTACTTAACGCAAAGCTCAGGCCCCAAGAATATTATATCTACAGAGAACAGTAAAAAAGATGTAGACTAACTAAAAGAACTTCAAGGGGCAGCAGCAAGAAGGATAAGAGGTTGAATAACATGATCTGTGAGGAAAAGCAGAGGAAGGAATGAGGGACATGATACTGATGTAATATATGAGAAGTTCTAAAGAATGGTGTATAGAAAAGTGATGGTAAACCATTCTGTATTTCTCTCATAAGGTAAGAAATAAAGGCTTATTTGCATTTCTGAAATTTTGGGCAGATAGTAAGAAAACTTTCTAATATATGCAGAGTTGATCATGCCATAGTCTAGTAACCACAGTGGGGTTGGATCAAGGGTTGGACTTGATGATCTCCGAGGTCCTTTCCAACCCGTCTGATTCTATGATTCTATGATTCTGTGTGTGAATCAACTCTTTCATGAGACACTTTACGGTAGTTTGAACATTGCCTTTCAAGAGCACTCTATGTATATGTGACCCTGGAATAGGGAGCATATTGGGCCACTTTCTTTATTCCAGGTGGCAATGTGGTATCTGTTAATACTACACAACTTCTGCAGAGTAATTACTTTTGCTCAGTTTTAGGCTTCCATGTTTAAAAGTAGCTATGAATGCAAGAAAAAGTACTGAATTCTCTCATTCCATTGGAGATAGCCACGTTTTATGAATTGTTGAAATGTGCTTATCAAGAGACACAGAATTAAACCACCATTTTTTCTTGCCTCAGAGTTTTATTGAAAAAGGTGACTAGTGGGTAATGCTTGTTGTAAAACTTATTTGTTATGCTTGGCATCTGTTGCCACTGAATGGTACCAGGGAGTCTGGATCTGTTGTTTTTCCTCCTTCATCCACACTTCACATATTTTTTTCAGCTTTATTTATATCTGAAAGGAAGCCACAGGGGATTTTTTAAGAGGGAAGAATCCAACGCAAACAAGCATTCCTATTCACGTGAAGCAAGATAGTAATCCTGAAACATAAACCAAAATCACTTAGATCATTCTGTCACAATATAAATCCCATACACAGTATTTTCTTAAGAATTCTTTAAAAAATGATCTTGCCTCTCACATTTGTGCAAACCAATCAGTTATTTTTGTCAGTTAGGTGTTTGTCTATGATAAAATTATGCCTTATCATGGGATCGTAGGGGATGGAGTTGGAATGGACATCAAGAAGTTTCTGGTTCATCCCACTGGCTTATGTTCCTCTATCTCCTATCTGACAATATGCACAGGTCCATATTTACAATATACAATTTTTTGGCTTTCATTCTAATTATTGAAGCAAACTGATGTGACAATTTAAAGGTAGATGGAAAAGTCTTGCATGCCTTAACAGCATCTGGGACATTATGGTTATCCTCCCTGTCTATCTTCCAACATTTTGCTCTGTTAAATGTGTATTTTGTTTTCCTTTTACTCTATATGTTATTTTACAGCTTAATTTTCTAGAACTGTTGGCTTCTAGTTTGTGTCTTTCCTTGGTCCTTATTTTCTCTGTTACCTTCACAGATGATGGTGCAAAGAGAACTCAATTAAATGACTTGTTATAGAAGAGCCATGAGAAGTACAGTACCTTTTCACTGAAGAAAATGGAACTGCAATAAACACAGAAATTACACTGGTAACTGTTGATAATCATCTCAAGACTTTGCCAGTCAATTTTCCCTACTCTGATTGCATTTATGTTGTGATCTGGATATGCTGTATAAGGACACAATGATTACTCAGTATTACATCCAAGCAGGTCGTTCTCTCCCTCAGTTCTCTGGCAGCTGCCTGTTATTTCCTCTGGACATCGGATTCCCTTCTCCACTCTTTCAGCATGGATCTGCCATGCTTTTAGTCAAGCCAGTAGCATGAGTTCTTTGTAATCGACTTTCAACCTCCTTTGTGTTCTGCGCCCCCTCACTTACTATTTTCCAGTTACTGCTGCTACATCTGAGTTGTTCTGAAGCCTGTGCCATTGTCAGATTGGGACCAGCTGGAAGAACCAAAAACATTCTCTGCTCCAGGTGACCTGTTTCAAGTTCTGCTCTGGAATGGATACCCAAGGGTAGCAGCTGTTTTGTGAAACTCTAGTTTATAAAATCATGATTAAAATGAAAAAGAAGAAAAAAAGACCTTTATGTTTAGTTTTATACTCAAGTTGCAAGACAAAGAATTAAAGTAATTGAGAAGCATGTTGAATTTCTAAATGCCTGATAGCAAATATTCCTTTGCCCTGAAAACAGGGAAGAAGAGTGAGCTTAAGGTAATGTGACATTTTCTTGTATAAATGAAAGAAGTATGTTGACCTGTAGTTGTTGCTGTTGACTGGCAGTTGTCTGTGAGACACCCCTCCCTTTCACTGTGTAATCTGGGAAGTATCCACAAAATATTGTGAGTTCTATAAGGTATGTTTCTTTTCTGTTGGCAAGAAAAGTGGGCTGCAGCAACACAAAAATCTAATGGTTAGTACCAGAAAGAAAGCATGTTGATCCTTGAAGAAGACAAATTGGGAAAGAAAAAAAAAAATTCCATGACCATGAATAAAAAATTCACAAGAATTCTATATATATGCAGGGGCTGCCATCATTTTTATGAGATGGATGTGTTTCAGATATGTTAGCCAGCTTTGATGCTGGAGTAGGATTCTCACCAGTCTTATACTGTCTCCACAGCATCCCGAAAGATCTATTAATGTACGAGCTGATAGACGAAGAGGAGTAAAGAAGTTCAAGGCTTCACTGATGAAACTAGTAAGCTAGTTCATCAAAGACCAGCTAGAAATGGAATTTTTATTGAGTCTTTCTTTAAGAAGCACTGTGAGTTTACATGGTCTGTTCCTCAGGACATTTACACCACCTGTGAATCATGGTTTAGTTTGCTCATGTTAAAGTTCAGAAAAGAAATTGACTCCATCATTCTGTCATTGGACACCATAGGGTATTTTATATTATGCAAATAGTAAGATCTCCAAGAATTCCTTAATTGATGGTCTAAGGGCTATGAAGAAAAATGTTATATTGTAATTCCCAGAATAATAGGGAGTCCAAAAATAATGTCAGATTTGGCTTTCATGAGCTGATTTTCCCCAGCCATATTCTTACATCAGTTTGAGTTTATTTTTCCAAGTCCTTGAGCATAATATCTCTTTGCATAACTTTAAGTGTTATGAAACACAGAAGGGACTTAGAAGGACCCTATAGGCTGTGTTCTGTTCTGTTAAACTGGTTGTTCTGTTAAACTGTCTGGATCCCAACTCCCTGTGAATTCAGGAGTGCCTGGACAACTCTACTAGTATTGAAGATTGTCTCCTTTTGTTCTTCTAAAACCATCATAAGGTGATACTGTTTAACAGCATTCCAAGTGCCTGGGAGTAAATGTTGCAAAGACTGGAAGCATGCACAACTTTTTCTTGCCTTGCTTGTCTTTGCCTTAGGTAGCATTATCCCTCACTCTTAGTACACTCTGTAGGATTTTTTTTTTTTTTTAATATTCTAAATCCTTCAGTTATGCTTGGATTTGTAAAAGCACAACAGAGCTGAATATTTTGCTTTCATTTCATTTATGAGGAAAAATACTTGGACTTCATTTTGCACTACAAAACTCTTTGATGTCAGAGCAAGAGGGCAGGCAAGCACATGCAGAACATATTCATGCTTCATAAAACTCAAAGGGAAAAGTAACAAATGGGGATCTGTTCAGACAAAATAAAATAATGCATTTCTTTCCTGGGAAAATAATAGTAAACAGTGCCTGAATATTAATTAAGATAACTAAAGCAAAAAATATTACAGCATAGCTGAAACAAAGGGATATTTGCCACAGAAGTACTCATAACCTACTGAATGAATACACATTCTGATACTCAGCAGATATATATTTTGCAAGAAGAGAGCTCTTAACCGTCCCATCTATGTAATGTGTGCTGGATCATAAAAATGCAATGCATAAGTGGTTGTTCATGGTGCTTGGCTTGAAAGCAGCACATTTGTCATGTCACTACATGGTCACCTACCACAAGTTGCCCACATTCTGTTATCTGCTTATGTGTCAATAATATCCTCGTTGTCTAGAGCTCAGTGAAGATGGTCAAGTTACCAGGGAGTATGTTACTATTTGTATGCTACAAGAAGAGGGAAAGGGAATTTGGGTGCAGTGAAAAGGGATGACTGTACACCATTAAACTTTCCAAGACTTTCAGACCTTCAAACCTAATAATGTCAACAAAATACACTAGTTACTTAAAGGACCTGCAGATAAGACAAGACCTCAGATACTGGAGAGCATCTAAAATATGGGGTTGCTCAACCGGGTTAGTACATTTATGTGTGTTCCATCTTACTCTGTATAAATATCTTATGTATGGTAATGTAATTTGTCACAAAACTAAGGAACGTGTTACAACTCAGGAGAACCATGTGATGCCTGAAATTGCATAGACATATTTAATATAGCCCATAAATTCCAATAATAAGAAACCCAGACTGATACCCCAAGATGTTCCCAAAATGATATCTGAAAAAAACCCTCAACATTGTTTTTCTGCCAGTCCAGGTTGGAAAGCATCAGGATGCACCATGCAGGGACAAGTGGTATTTGGAATGGGTGTGGGAGGAGTCCACTCTGGGCAAGCACAGGCAAGGTCAGCAAGGCAAGGCCCCTGTGGTATCTGGAGACCACCGACATGCTGGATAGTGCTCTGGACAGATTGGGCAGGGAGCAGTTGAGATGGGTCAGTGTAAACACCTGCACTCTATCTGAGCTGCTAACTTCTGAAGAGGAATTTCTCCTAATTGGCCTGTATAAGGAAAACTAATGTTAGGCAGGGGAAAAAAAGCATATATTGGTCAGATAGTAGATAAGAACCTCAGTCTGACCCAGCTGTGTCTTGTCTGTGACAAAGAAAAGTGAAATAAATTGCAAGGTCATTGCACCCTGCCTGTATCAGACTGTCTTTCATATTCAATAAATGATGTGTGATTACAGTAAGCAGCTAGCTTTGAGGGAGTATACTTTGGCAAAGCATCTCCCCTCTCTATTCAGTGCTGGCGCTATGGCTTTGTGCCATGGTATCCTCCTACCTGTCAAAATACTTCAGTCTAAATGCACTGACTGCTACCGAGTGAGGAGAAAGTCTGGCATAAGGCAGCCACCTCTGGAATGCTCACTGTGGTGAAGTCACTGGGCAGAGAGATTGCTCTCCCCATAGCCACAAGGGTCATTATGATATCTACAGGACTTCCCTCTCAAACAGGAAAACCAACTGGTTTTAGGAACTAACAGGCTACTTTGTCTAGGTCTGTGGTTTGTGGAGGATACACCAAAGTGATTGTCTCCTTCATCTATTTTTCACTTTTTCCCTGTGGTGGGTTTTTTTGTTAGATTGTTTTGGTTCTTTTTTTGTTCGTTTCTGGGTTTTTTGTTTGGTTTTTTTTTTTTTTTTTGTTTGTTTGTTTGTTTTTTTCAGTTTGGTGTTTTATAAATAAGTGTTTTTTTCTCATTACTTTCCCTCAAAAGCTCAACATTTGAATTTGTTTCTTTTACGGGTAGCATAAACTGAAGATGGATTTTGTTTGCTTCCCTTTACTGAACTTCTCTTGTTAAAAATGACTGATGCTTGTTTATCCTTTCTTTTGTGCTTTGAACAGATATCAAATCCCATGCTTTGAGAAAGGAATATAGAAGGGGATCATGGATTCATCATCATTCATCATTCACTTCAATGTGCATGTGTGTGCCTGCACTGCAAACTAAGACTGCAGATAAATTCATTTGTCTGTTTGCAGTGAGCTGTAATTAGAATTCTGACTAGGTGGAAAGTGACTATTCATTACACTGCAAAACTACAGAGCTAGATTAACTTTTTCTGGAGGCTTTTCAAAAACACCCTTTGCACTTTCTGGCATGCACTGAATGATAATGACATAGTGCAATAGCTTCTAAGTGTTTTGTAACACAATATCATATATGAGCCCATGTCATCAACTGGGAGCCCACTGGTTTAGGTCATGTACAAACACCATTTGTTTTGGCACCATCAAAAGGTCTTACAGTCTAAGTGAGCATGTCTGAGCCTGAAAGAACATTTTTCCTTCACAAGAGATATCTTTATTGCTCCCCCCAGTGCAGATGGCTTCCTAAAGGTACAAGTGGAGAGCCACAGTACAAGCAGCACCTGGCAGCACAGATGGAGAGAGGGAAGAAACTCTGTTGTAAGCCTCTGTCTCTCTGATGGCAACACAAGGATGGCCACTGTTTGTGCCCACAATCTTTGGCTACCATCTTCATTCCTACGGTTTGCTAAAAGCTAAGTCAGCTTAAAAAAATACCAGGAGAAAAAACTGCTAGGTACCTGATCCAAAAGGCCAAAGTGTAGAGGCTACCTTAAAATGAGACCACCAGCCCCTTTGAACCAGGGAGTACGTACTTCAGCCACAGACAAGGATTTAGACCTGTCTATCTAGTCCTTGAAATAACATGGGTAATCTCCCAAGCCAGTGCTAAATATAGCAGACTCAAATATGTATTCCCTTGATGCCTGCAAACATCTTGGAGCAGGAATTCTTCTAGGATAAATAAATTACTTAGCAGCCTTTAATTGGAAGTGTATTTCCCCCTGTAACAGTACTAGTGGGTTAGAGCATGGTGCTAATGACACCAAGGTTGTGGGTTCAATACCTGTATGAACCATTCACTTAGAGCTGGACTTGATCCTTGTGAGTCCCTTCCACCTCAGAATATTCTGTGAAATCTGTAAAATATGTGGAATTCTTACCTTTTAGGCTGAAATATACTGTTCTGTCATGAATAGTCAGTTTTTCTTGGAAATTTGAACAAAATCAATGTATGTATTTTTAAGAAGAATAAAATTGCATTTCTGCTGCTACTGTAAAGAAAACACTAGAGTGTTCTTTCTTACCAGCTTTAACACTGAAGCCTCGATAGTCAGAAAATGGACATCTGGATTAGAAATGTCTTTATAATTCTGGTAGTCACTTTCAATGCTCATATAGAATTCTGTTTTGATTACTACAGATATAATATTAAACATTTTTGTGTATATGTTAAACACAATCATTGGGGAAAATTATTTAATTCTGTTTTCCTTGTGATGCTTGTTTGTATAGATACATTGAATGAGTTTTGAATCATATTAAAAATCAATACACCGAAGTTTTGGTTCTCAGCGTGTAGCAGCTTGTGTCTGTGTGTGAATGATTGAAGGAATGTAGAGAATAAATCAAGCTTTCTAAAAGAAGGGAAGCTGGAGAACTGCTACAATACCTGAAATGAAACCTCAGGCTTAATAAAGTCAGCTCTTCTTTTGAGCTGATCCTTTACGCTTTCTTTGACCATGAATCCTCCATATTGCAGCACCAGCCTCTTGACACCACTCAGAGGGGTTTTTTTGATGTCACAAAAACCTTCAGAAACAGGGGGTTTTAATGTTTCTATTTCTGTTTCAGTTTATCATATACACCTGGCTTACTGTACCATTTCATTAGCCTCTTCCATTTTTTTAAAATACCTATAGTTTCTTGTCCTGAACTGTAAACATCTAAAGGCAGTGGATGCCTTTCTGTGCTATATATACTCATCAAGTGCCAAAAGAGCTGTGACGTGTTATCTATGACTGGGCACACAAAGTACTAAAAGATACCTTTATGGAAGATTTGCTGTGATGCAGATAGAAGATACCTGATTGTTACAACCTGCTATTGGAGGGACTCCTGTACTACACTGTGATAATGACTCCTTCCATCCTGAACATTCTTAAAAAGATAATCAAAATAAATCTGTTGCCAACTTTACAACTTGAAAAAAGAGCTTGAGACCTATTTAGAAAACTTTTACAGATGCTGTGCTTTCTAATGGAGGAGAAGAACTTCCCATGCTATGCTTGGACTTCTATTGTTTAGTACAGGAATGAAATCCTTTGACAGAGGGTAAGGTATCTCGGTCGAGGGAAACCCTTTAATAAAAGGTTGTTAGGGAGACCAGGTGTTGTAGAGCAATGTAGAAATACCCTCTTGAACCTTTTTGAAAATTTTGGCCACACTGAAGAAAAACTTGGGATGGACTATATGACATAGAGAAAGGAGGGTCAGCAGGAAAGAGTACACTTATGAGAAAATGGACACATGAGAAATGTACATGCTGCATCCCCCAGAAGCTACAAAATAAAACATGCTTTTGAAGTTTTGAGTGAAAGTATCCTGAATCCATTTCTGTCAGTTTCTGAGAGTAGCAGCAGCAGCAGCAGCAGGAGCAGCAGCAGACAGAGAAATGTGGTGAGAGCCTACCAGGAAAGGCCAGACTTTGAGGGAGGCCAAGAGCCAGCAAGCTGCAAGACAGCACCTACAGCTGCTGTTAAAGAGTGTTCTGTTGTGGTTTAAACCCAATTGGCAACTAAGCACCCCTCAGTCACTAAGCACTCCCACCCCCAATGGGGATGAGAATAGGAAAAGGAAAAAGTAAACCTTGTGTGTCAAGATAAAAAGAGTTTAACAATTGAAATAAAATACAGTATTATATCAATATTAATGATAGTAGTATTAGTAGCAGCAGCAGTAGTAGTAGTAGTAGTACTACTAGTAGTAGTAGTAGTGAAAACAAATGAGAAAGAGGAATAAAACCCAAGAGAAACAAGTGAGGCACAATACAATACTCACCACCTGCTGACCACTGCCCAGCCCATCCATGAGCAGCTATCAACCCCTCCTGACCAGCTCCTCCCTGCTTATATATTAGACATGACATTCTATGGTATGAAATATCCTCTTGGCCAGTTCAGGTCAGCTGTCCTATTTATGCTCCCTCCCAGCCTCTTATGCACCTGTTTGCTCAGTGGCAAAACATGGGACATCAAAAAGTCCTTATTTTAAGGTAAGCACTACTTAGCAATAACTAAAACATAATTAACATTATTGTCATTCTAAATCCAAAACACAGCCCTGTATCAGCTACCAGGAAGAAAATTAACTCAATCCCAGCCAAAACTAGTACACACTCCTTGGTGGTGCTGTGCAGATGCATGCCTCCCAGATGATCATGGGAGCAGTGACCTTAAAAGAATTTCTTGCTTCAAGGAGTTTCCACCAAATCAATTTATGATTAAAAAATTATGAAACTCACTCAAGTAGGGAGTTCAGTGTTTAAGATGCCACAAACGGAGCAAGAAATTGTGTGCATACTATTGGATGTAAGCAAGCTTTATGCCACTGATTATTTCTCTTTGAAGAAGAATAGTAATTAGGCCTAAATTGCATTTGTAGATGACAGAGATAGAAGGAATTAATACACCTTTATTTCTTTTGTTATAATTGGTCAAATAGTGAAATCTAGAAATTCATACTTCAGTATCTTTACAGATTTTCCACTGAGTCTGATCAGAATGGGTTTCTCATTCTTAATTTTGCTGTTGCTAATAAGTTACTCTGTAGTTAGACTACATGTAACATAAGATAATGTTACTCCATGCCATCACAGCAGTAGCGGTACCATTTATTACTGTATCTCAGGAACAACATTAGATGTGTGGATGCAACATAAGCTTGACCTCAGTCCCATCAGATGTGCTTATAGAATAAATCACTTTATTTGTCAGTAGTTTAAGTTAGTACCTTTGCACTGAAGCAGGGTCGAAACACTAAGACAGTAAGGAACTGTTCAGGGAGAGCTCAGGGAGCCCTTTTTGCCATCGCTGAGCTGCCAGGTGCCTGTGCAGAGGACTGCAACCTGCCAAAGGTCTGCCAGCCTCTGTTTATAGTCTTAGTCAGAAATGTAGACTTAGTTTCTCAAACAGAGCTCTAAGCTCAACCTTTTTTGTACAGCTTTATTGCAGCTTAACTACAGCTTGCACACATACAGTATGTGTTAGATATAAGGCTTACAAATATATTGGTACCAGATCGTGATGATCATATGGCCATAGCCTTAACAGATCGAGGAACCTACATTACTCTAAATAAGCCTTTTATGTCATGGATTTGGTACTGCTCTTTAAACTTTTCAGTGAATGTGCCATTCTTATTACTATTTTGATTCAACATTCTCAGAGAAATCTTTGTACATTCAGAGAGAAATGTTAAATGCCTTTACTAAATAAAAATCTTTTCTTCATATACCTAACTTTCACAGGCCCATTTTTTTTTACCTAATTTGAATAATAATCTATTTCTCAAAGGCACTTTTTCCTCTTCAGGTTCAACTGCACAACCAAATGAGGATATGACTGTAGGTTGTGATAGTTTTTCCACACCAACCTCATAGAACAAGCACTGACAACAGTAACGTTGCAGCAGGGTAATCTTTCTGTCTGGTATCAGAAGATAAACTCTCCAGGGACCCTTAGTTAAATTAGAAGCAGTATAGTAGGATATGATACAACTGAAGTTTGCAAGGCAGACAAATCTTTCTTTTCTCATCAAAAGCACGAAGAAGGTTAGGAACACAAATCTTTATTGACCACCACTAAAATCTGTTACGCTAACTCATTGAGGCACTTCATAAGTCTTCCTTAACTTATCTTTACAGGTTATATATAACATAAATATTGTTCTTCTGTCCATCTATCAATCAACTAACTAATGAGGTGGTTTGAGCTAATAGTTAACTAACAATACACTAGTGGTTCCCTCTGGAAGAATACAGTATGTTTCAGTGTTGTAAAAATGATAGTTCTTCTCTGGCCTTGAATTTGATGAGTAGGTGAAACATATTACAGGATAATGTGCCCTAAGAAAATACCATTAACTACTTCTGTATTAATAAGGGTGGTTGTTAACAAAAGTCATCTGCAATCATCTTTCTTGCTGCATTTCATTCTACTATTATGAGAACCAGCAAATAAGTGTGTGACATTCTGACAGCAGTCCAGCAGTTACTGTGGATCTTTGCAGTTAGACATTATAGTCTGTAGCTACTATTTTTAATGGCTCTCTCAGTAGAGAGCTTGGATTTGTATGTATGTATGCACGTATGCATGTATGCTGTATTAATTTCACAATAATTTCTCTAAGTTCGGCCAGTATGCCTTCTTTTACATGTATATTCTTAATGGCCCTGAGTTCTGGTTTTTGCTGGTTCAAGATAATATGTTTATTTCTCTTCCTTCTGAAGACTTACAACAGCTCTCAAAGCCCCACATACGTATGTTTTAAAAAAGCTCAGTAATTACTGACCCAAGGTCCAGAGAGGTTGAATGACATACTGTAGGAATCCTGCATTGCAAAGAAATTGCAATATAGAACGTCTTTAAAAGACATTTGATTCTTAAAAAATATCTCTAGGTATAATGCATAAGATGCAGACATGCAGAATAATCCTCAGAGGAACTAGTAAGTAACATTTTAGACTACAGGCCTAAATGAAATAGGATTTCACATTCTATTTAAGAGCTGATGGTTTTGTCTGGAACATGCAAAAAAATCAATCTGAATTAACTTTTAAAATAGATTGGCTAAACCGCATTAAGTTTCCGTGTAACCAACTCTCATTTAGAGTGTATTAATTTACTTTGGAAGTAAATGTAGTTAAATCAAATTAGGGCCACTTTAATTTTGAATGAGAACGTGCACATAATGCAGTTAGAGTAATCACAACTTTAAATTCACACCTTTAGTTAATTTGTACTGGTTTTCTTGAGCGTTCTGAGACATATAAACTCTAAATCTTAATGAAGTCAATAAACATTTCTTCAGATGTGCATTGTTATTTATCCAGATAAAGAACAGCAATCAAGACAGCCTAAAGGAGCATGTTCTGACAGCAAATAATGCTGCAGAGGGAGGGTGAAAGTAGAGTTTCCTATCTAGTAAAAGCTGTGGAGAAAACAACTGTCTCTCATGACCGGTATCATCCAGTACCTGAACCCTGAAAACATTTAAAGCTGTCTACTGTCAACATTTCATTATATCTGTGATAGCCAGATTTTTGATAGGGAAATAATGTTATCAAAATTGACTGCAGTGGGTTGCTACCACTTGTCAGGCAACATCACCTATGACAACTGAGAGGCATTTAATGAACCGTGGGTGTTGATTGTACATGCCAAATTCCCTGCTCTCCCTGCAAAATGCAAGTTAATGACCTGTTTTTCTGTATACCTGATGGCCTCCCGCTGCCGGTTGTGTTTGCTCTATGTACAGTTTGCTGCTTCCTTCAGGAGCTGCAGATGGGAAAGTCTGAAAGAGCATTTATTTGAGCTATTGAAAAAACAGTGGGAGATGTGAAGGAAGAAGACAGGGGTAATACAGTCTCTAATAAAACCCCATATTTACTCTTACAGTGCAGATTAAAATTTACACGACAATAATCAATGTGCCAAGTGAACTACAGGATTTCTGCTGGGAATCTCTGTTCAGTGGTAACAAAATGCAATGGCTGCAGGACCAAAAAATGCCAGGTTATGAATATGAAGAAAATCAGTCAACAATAACTGCGTATAGCTGAGTGGACTGTGCTGAGAAGTGAGAGAAACTGTGTATCTGGCCTTCTGAACTTAGTTGATTGAAATTTGCTTTTATGCAGGCGAAGTGAAAATACTGTGAGACTGTGAATCTCAAAATTTAAAAAATAGAACAGGATGGCTTGCAGTGAATTTAACTATCTTAACACTGGCATCACAGATTTTTTTAGAAAGAAGTTGAAGATATAAGCAGTTCTGATTAAAATATTTTGAGCGTATCTAATCTGCTTCATTTCAGCATCAACTTACTTTTAAACATTGTCATTTAATTCAGATAGTCAAACAATTCTTTCTAAGAGATGCATCAGATTAATAATGCAGAGAAATTTTTTAAAGTTTATTAGCTTCTGTCTTGATCTTGCATAATATGAAACTCAAATCCTAATCTTTCAAGATTTTAACACATATAACATCACCTGACAAATTCAGTTTAACATGAAACTGTATACCTGCAGTTGAATGAAAATTTATAGCAGGTTACCATATAAATAAAACCTAACATTCCAAATCCATGCTTAGACATTTAAATATAAACCAGCATTCTTTTAGAAAAGCAACATTGTCATATTTGTAAATAAAAAAAATCAAAGAGTTTGTTATTCATGGACCTATGAAGGACTTGTTATAAGTACATCAATCTTGCTTATACAGGTAAGGAATTAGTGAGAGACAGGAAAAGAAAGAAAATACAGCCAATAGAAAATAAAGTGTATATTTATAAAACAATGCTGATAGATTATTTTTTTGCATTTGTTGTCAAAATTTTCAATTTCCACTAAGGTGTAATTTTAATTATGTTTGGATCCTAACAACTTTCAAGCCAATAACAAATTTCTTTAAGCAGCAAGAAACAGATTCAGGATATGAACTGCTGGCAACTTGCTGCTGTTGTTGAATCTTTCAAATCTGTGATCCTATTTCATAGTTCTAAATGAGTTAAAAGTGTCTAATAAATCATCAGGAGTTTTGTGTGTAAGGTGGTATGAGCTCCAGCCAGCACTGAGCCCACAGCATCCTTTCACAGGTGTGCCTCCCACTCTCTGCCATGAAAGCTAGCCAGTAGAATTGATCCTCCTGAATTTCAGTTCAGCAATGGAAATGAAACACATTGTCATAGAGATTTCTCCTGATTTGACTAAATGTTGTTTATGTCAGCTTCTTCTTGTAAGCAGTTTATCAGAAAAAAATGCTCAGCAGTTTTTTAATTCAGAAGCTGCATCTCAAGTTGAGGAAACTTCATGTGCTCAGGGGCAAATCATAATGAAAATTCCAGGTTTAGAAACATCACTTTAATGCCAAAATACTTATTTTATCCTTCCCTATTTCACTGAAGCCATGGGCTTTCTATTATGATTATTTATGGTTATCATTTTGGCCGCTCTGAGCAGCGGTGTCTTGGCTTAGTTGTCTTCTCTGCTCAGGATGAAAAATGAAGTTTGAAAGAATGTTCATTACCTTCACGGCATGTGTTGACTGCACTGATTCTTCATCTGCCAAACTGCATATGCTGGCTTCTGTCTCATCTGGAGACCTCTGGAACTAAAAGTAATTGATCAAATTAATTCTAATATAATCCCACACAGGCCCTGCTACCACTGCAGCTTGTTAACCTTCTATGCAAACAGTTTATTTAAACTATCTGGATGACATAATGAAAACTACCTTCAATACATCAAAAAAAGTATGAAATGAAAATCCATTTCAACATTTTTTTCCAAGATGTGACTTGTGTTTGCTACTTTTTTTTCCCCTAAAAAACCGAATTTGGAACCTCAGCACCTACTGAATTAACTTAAATTCATTTTGTCATACTTCCCAAATTATTGGATTTCCCCCATCTTTTAAAGAAAATGAAGCACAACAACTTTCAAATTATTAAGTTCACCACAGTAGCCTTGTACTCAGTATGAAGTAGCAGCTGAAGGATCCTACTAGAAATTTTCTGAACTGTACACTCCCTTTTATTTCATAGAATCACAGAATGGTTTGGGTTTGAAAGGACCTGAAAGTTCATCTAGTTCCAACCTCTCCCTGCCATGGGCAGGCTGATAATTCTCATTCTTGCATTTGTGGACCTTTACATGCAAGACAACTCACTGTCTGATCTCTATCATCTCTTATGAACTCCAGGCCACCCACTGCCTCCCTATAGCACCTACAATTTCTGGTTATGCAAAGTATTAGAGCAGTTCTAATAAACACCTTGGCAATTGTTTCCACCACCTCAGGTATTTCCTACTTTCATACTGGCTGCTATTGGCACCGGTCATCAGAAGTGCTCTGTCCAATGACCTCGCTTAATGTGTGAAGGACAAAATGTCTCTGCACTGTCACAGCAGAACATATCATTTACTCTGAAAGTAACCGTCCATAAACCATCGGAAATTCCAAGGATACCTAAAACAACAGAAAGTGATCCTCATAAAAAAATAAGAGTGAGGAGCATAAGTATACACATGACTGGTGGTGATTTATAGGTCAAAGTCTTCCTCACTGCAACTAGAGTTGCAACTAGACACAACATGGTGAATTAAAGATTGCACAGCAGTCTCAGCTTCAAAATTTCCCCAAATTTATCACTGTGGGCCAAGCACTTAGCCATGACGATGTCATATATATATATTATATATATATATATATAAAATTAATTTGCATAATATTAAAAATCCTGAAAAACAAGATTAAAATGTTATAAAGATATAAAAATATAAAGTAGTATCTTCTGATCATTTGCTCTCAACAGTAGTGCTTAGAGGGGTAGCAGCTAAGACCTGTTAGACCTTTCATTACTGATTACCTCAGTGAAAATACTTAGTACTTATTAAACATGACTTCTGAATAGGAAGGATGAAGAGCACTCCTAAAAAAATAGTGGATTGTAATCATGTCTTGTGATTATTCTGCTACTTAATAAGCAAAATTGTCCTTTTCAGGTAGGCTGGGCTCTTTCTCATAGGCATTCTTGGCAGCTTTTTAAATTCTCTTCTCTCTAGACTAGTGGGCAGTTTCCCCAAAACATTACAGCTGTAGTAAAAATGATATAACACTCATTGAAGTTGATTTCTTCCAGAATTGCTCTATGCTATATATTACATTCTGTATGATAGATAGGGTTAAATTACAACATTTCAGTTAAAGGTTTTTTTTGAAAGCAAATACTGAGATGCAACCTTTTTACAAAAACAATATTTTTTTTCAGATCTAGGATAAATTTTACAGTCAAAATGAGAGATGTAATTCTGAAATCATGCTGTTCTCCTGGGACGTGGGAGCCCTGAGTTCATCTCCACACTCCACGTTATTTCTCTTTCAGTAACGCAGGAGCACATTTCCACCATTTTAACAACAAAGAAAGGTAATGCCATCCTGGTTGAAAAAATATATTATTTGTTAAAAAAAAAATTAAAAATGTACTAATTTCTGAAGTTATTCATGCGAATAGCTGCAAAGAGAACAAGATAGCTGGCAATAATGATATGCACGATGTTCTAGCCAATGACTAAAAATATCAGGATCTGAAATGTGATGCATGATTGCTGGTTTTTAACTTGTATTAAGTAAATACCAACTGTGGAGAAAAATAGCTACATTTCATGTATCAAAATTCCCAGATCTGGTTTGTGTGCTAGAGCGCTACCCTGTTTTTGTCGGGGTTTTGTTGTTATGTTTTTTTTTTTCTCTTTTACTGGTTCAACTTCTGTAATAAAAAATTAATACATTTTTCCCACAGACCTTTCTCCAAACACAGACATTCAGAGTAGCTGAGAGATCCTTTAGACTGTTACTCAGGTACAAATTCTCTGAGACAATACCTTAAGAATAAAACTTATTTATCGACAAGTCTGGTAGGTTGCCTTCTCTGAAGCCCTTGGTAATCACTAACAGTGATCATCCATTACCCAAAGAGGGAAGTGTAGCAACCTGTCCTCACGAACAGTTTAGGGTGGTTAGAAAAATATATCACTCAAGCCACAAACCCAAGGAATTTGTAGCAAAACTGTGTATAGGAACAGCAGCTTCCACCTCAAAGATCCATACAAAGATCCCCCTTACAACAGCAGCGGTAAACCAGGCTGATGTGGAAAGCATGGAGAAACTACAACTTACTAGTCTGTAGGAGCAGTGAATCCAAACATTTTCAGTCTTACAAAGTCAACAGGTCTGTTGTTCAGACCTGTTCAACTGTTTTTCAGCTGAGCATATGCACAGGCTGGCAAAGTTCCCTGCTCGCCCAATCTTTCTTGATTTCTTTCCACACAGTCTGTAATTCTACATTAGTCTTCTATAAAGAGTTTGTGGTAGGAACAGCCACTTTCTGTTTATACGTAGTGATTCTTAAATGTCGTGCGTGTATGAATTCCCCTTGCCTTAAAAATTTTGAAAGGGTAAGTAATCCTGACAGAAATATTACTGCAATAAAAAAAAATAACAGAAGATTGTATTTATGGGCATATCAGTTTCAAGCTCTTCATGGATTAATCAAGAAAAATGTTTTCAAGAACTGCAAGAAACAAAGAAATAAGATTATATTTTAATTTTTTCTTTAGAAAACAGAAGCAGTATAGACTACTACTTGAGTAAGTGCCACTGTTTTATGCATCATTGCAGTTAATAACTTATTCTAGGTATTAAATCTGTCACATTCCTTTGACTTAGAGTAGAATTGAAGAATTTACAGTCAGAGACCCAAATCTGACCTAGCAATTTGAAAGCATAACTGAGATATGAATCCAATTTTTCTCTGTCCGAACACTGACACAAAGAGACATCTAAACAAGTCATATTTAATATCACACTGAAATTATTGCAAAAATGAGAGCATGAGGATTATTAAACATTCATTTGCTGAAGAGAATTCAGTCCTGAAAAGACGCCATCAACAGGCTTTAATTGATAATGTTATGTGTCTCTTCAAAGGACAATAAATTTGTTTTCCTCTTATTTCTCACATTCCATGCTCTCACATTTTTAAAAATGCCTTTTTTTTCCAGCTTCATATAGAAAACCCTAACATAGTCATCTTTGCAGATATATTTGTGACAGCAACATTGTTAACAGTACAAGTGTGTTTTGGTATTTTGGGGGCTTTGGTGAGGAGGGGGGTTTGTTTGCTTGGTTTGGTTTGATATGTTTTTTTTTTTGCTTTTTAATATAGCTGGATTCTCTAAGGAAAAAAGATGAAAACACAAGAGTGGAATTCTCTGTTTGCACTGTTTTTTCAAAAGAATTACAGAACATCTCTTCTTTTGCTGGGTTTACCAGTTGTAACAATGACTTAAATCTTGCAAAACACTGGGAGCCAATGTCTTCTCTTGAAGATGTTAAAACATCAGACCAGGGATTCAAGACTTTTCTCCATCATAATACCAAGTAAAGGTGAAATTAGATGCATGTGAAGGGGCATTGAAACAGGGAAATAATCTACCAAACACACTTATGGTCATCAGAGATGTTACGCACAAGCAAGTCAACACAAGGAACCAGATGGAGTATGTGTGGGTCACAAAGGCCAGTAAAGACTTTTGAAGGTATAAATTCACTTTCCAATCTTTTCCCCAGGTAAGATTTTCCCTTCAAAAAGGTGGATG
The DNA here is from genome assembly GCA_013399855.1 of Oxyruncus cristatus. Lineage (NCBI taxonomy): Eukaryota > Metazoa > Chordata > Aves > Passeriformes > Cotingidae > Oxyruncus > Oxyruncus cristatus. The sequence goes on from VXAY01001844.1 coordinate 191,536, forward strand.
CTCTTGTAACAAAACACACAGGGTCAGGCTTTCACCCCCTTCCCAAAGAGCACTGGGAGATAGGGCTGTGGTGGTAGCAGGGAGCAGGGAGCATCTCCTCCCACTGCATACTTGCTGGGTAGTCCCAGCCCTTATCTCTCCACCCATACCATCCCCTCCATCCATCAGTCCTTATCTCCCTGGGGGCCCAGCACTGTCTCTTGCCCCTGACGATGCTGCCAGGGCTCCAGGTCGTCAGTGCCGTGTGGGGCAATGGGGGAAAGTGGATGTGGGGCAGCTCCCTGTGGCCTTCTCCCCGTGGCTTGAGCCGGCTGAAATGCCAGTGTACATGTGTAGGACAAGCCCCCCGGAAAGGGACAGAAGCTGAGGACTTAGCCATGTTGCAATCACATTCAGTTTCTATTTCTTTGAAGCTGAGATGGGCCTATCTAATCTCTCAGGACGTCTGCACATTTTCCTCCAGCAGCCGAATGCTTGCAGGGTAGTACATCATCTCATGTCAGAGTAGGGATGTCAAAAGCAGTAAGGATGCCAGCCTTCTCCGTGTCCTCAAGGGCTGATATTACAGTATCTCTTTATGAGAGCTTCATTGCAGCACCAGGGATGGAGCAGTTTGCTCTTCAGACACTCAAATCATACCACTCAACGGAGACATAAAGTGAAAAATTCTGGATATTGCTCAAACAGGGAGAAAAACCTGGAAAGGGACTGTGCCTTTCAAATTTCAGACTCAACTCTGGAAATGTTTGGTTAAGTTGGGAGCTGCTAGTATGGTATAAATCCTTAGAGGTGCAGCTCTTAGATGACATGAAAGCAGGAAGATTTGTTGACTAAATATCTATTTTGTTTTCCAGAAAGGGAAAAAGGAGAGGGAAGGAGAGCCAAAACAGCAGCCAGGGATAATTACAAAGCAATGTAAAGTGGAAAAGAAGTGCTTATACTCCCCATGGCTGCAAGAAAGACACTTCAGCTGCCAGCTATGACTGCAAGGGAAGAAGTTGAGTGTCAGGTCTCAGATGTGTGTACACAGCATATGAATCCCTTGGTTTCCAGTATATTAGCCTTTCCCTAGTACAGTGCAAACAAGTCAGGTAGTGTTTTACACTTTGAGAGTTCTGGTCAAAAATAAGTGAAATATGTACAGAGCAATGAGGGATCAGACCCTTAAGAGTGTACATAGTTTTCATGACTGCTAAACTATAATTGACTTTTATTTTCAGTGTAAAAGCTCATTTTTGACACTTCCTTACAGTCCCCTGTAGGATTCATGATTCAGTCAGTAAGGCAAACCGAAACCATTTAAGCCAGAGCTTTCTGGAACATGGGTCCTAAAAAACCATTTTTGAGGTCAAATGATGATACTGGTATTAGACACACAGAGGGAATTAAATCACAGTGATGAGATTTTCCTGGAGGTTCTCAGTCATTTAGTATTTTCCAGTGCTAATTCATTGTATCCATTACCTGCTTGCTTTGCTAGGAAATACCAATCCAGTAAGAGGGGATTTGAGAGGTCCCTGACTCCACTGGCAAGAACAGTATATCTCCTGCAGTTTAAAAGCTGGTGGCTTTGGATGCTGCTTGATCTCTAACTGCTTTATTTACTGTTTCCAGGACATATAGGCTTACTCTAACTTTGCTAGTCTCCTGAGTGGATTGTGGTATCCTCCTCCTATTCAGGCTACACCAGTTGTCTGTCACTTCTGTGCCAAATTGGTCCAGCTTACACACCCCTCTCTGTAACACAGCTATTCATTGTCTAATGCTAGAGAATGTGGGGAAAATTCATCACCAGAGGTACCAGGTACCAGAGGCAAGGTTTTTTGGGCCCTCATCGCAAGTCTGAATTTTCTTATTTATGAGGGTTGGATTTTTACTCATTATGATATCCTCTGTGCAAAGCGAGTAAAACAAAGATCCTCTAATGTAAATTACAGATGTAAATTGCCTAAGTGTTAAACACTAAAAAGGAGTAAAATAATAATTTACCTTGTCACCTAATTGAGTCTGATTATTGTTAAAATAATCTGACATGCCATTTGAAAACAGGAATATTTGCTTGTTTCATTTCTTTGGAAAAAAACCCTGTGTTTTCCCCAAAGGATTCATAGCCCTCCATTAATTTTTTTTAAGTCCTTCTTCAGAATATTCCTTTGAAAATATAACATTTCTTTCTCTTTGTTATATTTAATAACTCACTTGTTCAAAAATGTAGAAAACTTTTTCAAATCACTGTTCCATGCTATAAATTCTTCCTCTTTAAGAAACAGAGCCTAATTTCTGAGCACTGTTTTACGAAAAAAAAGAAGTTAAAAATATTAATAAAAATAAACAGAAAAAAAGCTCACTGTTACCTAAGGGAAAGGGGTAAAGCAGCTTTTAGTTATCAGCTTAATTTATAAGTGACAGAAAATATGAAGATTCTATCAGAGGACAATATTAGGTGGCAATACTGAAAGTTTGCATGACACAATACCAAAATACGGACATTGAGAATATTAAAACCCACTATGGAGTGAAATTGCTTAAAAATTGTTTTTCTAAGCAGCGGACAGAAAATGCATAAAAGCAACATAATACTAGCAGTTTGCTAGTGATAGTTATTTGACCCCAGCACACTGCAGTACCCCAAACACACAAATAAATATTTCCTATTGACAATATGCAGTTCAGTGCTGAACACTTTAATGCACACAGGAAGGCACACTTTTGCACTTAGGTGCTCTTGGGATTTGTATGACGTGGGATTAGACTGGTCCAAGACAGAAGCACAGAATATCCAAACACAGAATACCCACTGTAAGACAATGGCTGATGTAACAGCTGCATTAGAGCCATTTTTTGCAACTTGCACACTGAAGAAATCTTCGGGAAATTTCTTGGCTAAGAAAAGTAGAATGTTAATCCTCTCTTCCTTTTGCTGACACAATCCTTATGAAAAACTGTTACACCAGCTGTTCCAGCAAGGAACATGTGGACAGCCTGCACCTTAAAAGAAGCAATGTTCTTCCCCAAATTGCCAGTGCTAATGAGAACTTATAACAGTAAATTGACTTATGAAAACATATTTAAGAGTAGGAGATGCGAAGAACAGGGAATGTCACTGCCAGTCTTCTATGATAAACCCTGAGCTGGGAGAACTCTGTTCAATCTTTTTGATTCACTTCCAGAGCTGGGCTTGAGGAAGAAACAGATTTAGATGATGAATATTTTTGAAGTATGTTAAGACTGATGACAGTCTGATAGACTTCTATTTTTGAGTTTATTGATAGCATACTACTAAGGAAAAAAAAAGTAGAAATAACTCCATTCTGTGCAGGTTAAGTTGATCTGTGTTTGATTACTGGTATTTTTTTTTTACCTTTACTGTTTGGGCTCATGGGTTGAATTATTCTCTGCTGCACATTATTTTCTGAATTTGTGAACAACAGGGGCTCTAGATTTAAGGGATCTCTCTGGATTTCACTTTTCTTTACAAATACATTTTAGATGTATTGCTAGGATCACTCCTCTCTTGTGCACACAAAGTCTATGGTCAAACACTGCTATTTCCACAGACACAAGAAAGATTTGTGAAGTGATGAGCCAGCTCCATACATGCCCTTCAGTCCATAAATAGAATGAAGATAGGTGTTGTAGGGGAAAGCACTGAAAGACAGCCAGATGGCAAAGAGGTCTCAGTCCAACAGGACTAGTAGGATAATGGACTGACAAGGAGAATATAAAGTGTCATAGGGCAATTTACCTTCTCTGTCATCTCCTGTCAATGCCGTATGCTGAAGACAGCAGTGCTTAACAAAATGTATGGGTTGCATAGGTGTCTATTACTAAGTAATGGTTTCTTATGTAACACTATATACATGATTTAGCACAAAAGAAAAAGGAGTGAATAGATACAACTAAAAGCTCAACAGCAATTTACCTTTTGACCATTGCCACCTGGCCAAATCCTCAAAATAAGCTTGTGCAAAAGTTAACTTCCTTCTAGGAATTAATGTTTTGTTATAACTCAGTTTACTTTAACAGTTACAGTAGTTGCAACACTACTACTATAGTAGTAGTCAGAAGGAAATTATGTGAGAAATAGGCAAAAAGTGGGAAATAGTAAAACAGAGGCTTTATACAACACCCGTCTGGCATGGTTTTGTTGTTGTTGTTGTTGTTGTTGTTTTATTTTTGTTTGAGTTTATATGTTTTTGTTTGGTTGTGGTTTTGTTTTGCTTTGTTTTTAAATTTCATTTTATTTTCAGGACTTAAAAAAAAAACATTAGTTTTTGTTTGGGTTTTGGGAACATTGCCTAAGAAAGTTTTTCCCTACTTTTTGGGTAAGTTTCTTCTCAAAAAAATACTGAAGTTATAAACATGTAAATAATAAAAATAAATTTACTATGAAAGCTATTAAAAAATGAAAATTACTAAAGCTGGTCATTAAGTCACTGCCCTTGGTTGACTGAACTACCTTCATAAAATTATGGAACAGTAGATGCTCCTACTCAGATACTCACCAGAATAATCAGAGTCCTTGCTGTCAGAAGAGTGAATAGTGTCTTAATCAGAAATTTCTTGTTATGGATTCTCAAAAAATAAAGCCCAGATCAGCCCAATTGCTATGCTGCAAATATGAGGCTTGTTTTAGGGATAAACGCACAATATCTGTATAGATTTTGTCGTGCTCATTTTACCTCTGCTGCAAATCTCTGACAAGGACCCAGCTCATGCCCACAGCAGTCAGCACTGCTCTCTGGGAACTGCCCCCTGGTGCCTGCTCTGGGTGGCTGCTTGGTGTCTGCACTTTCGAGCTCCTGCTTCTCAGAAAAGGAGAAGGGGAGAGGAAGTAACCCTTCTTTATGCCTGGGAAATGCCAGACAACACAGATACCCAAGGGGTTGTGATGGTGAGAAGCATTAGTCTCGGAGCTGTGATGAGCTTGGCAAGGATGAAGCAGAAACGGTGTCCTGGCACCAGCAGCCAGTGTCTCCTTGAGCAAAAGAATGGGTCAGACTGGTGATTGAGAAGTGCCAGGAAAGAGTCACGGACCACCAGGAGGAAAGATGGGATGTAGGAGCACAGAAAAAATAAAGAGATAATCCTGATCTAATGTTATTTTTCTGACCAAGTTAAATGACAGTAAAAGATCCCCCTGGGAAAAGATCAGGGATGAAAAGGAAAGATGCTCAAAATGACATCTTGTCCTAGAGGAAAGGATGACATGACGAGGAAAAAAGTCCACTGCACAAATGCTTTCTTGAGAAGTGGCCCTATTTGGCAGACAGACCCTCCTTGGGCCCTGAGGCACTGTCTTTTCAGAATAGATGCTGCCATGACTATTAGGAACTTTAAACCAATGTGAAGCAGTTATACATCCTCCAAATTTAGTATTAATGAAAAAAAGACATGTATTGAAGAAAAAAGGATATGAGAAAGAAGAAGAGAAAAAATGATGAGAAGAAAAATGAAGAGTAATACGGATGGCAGCAGAAGTCTTGCAGATTAAAGCACCAACTAAAGGGATGGTTATAATTCATTGAAGAATTTGAGTGTGGCCAGAGAGAAATAATTACTGGTGCAAGAAGCTCAGACAGTGTGCTGCAAGAACAACCATTACCTGTGCAAGAGATGAAATCGTAGAAATGGGCTTGACTAGTCATCAAGTTTGCAGTACTCGGGGGTGTTCTGTGCTTGGGGAAGAATTAAACTATAATTATATAGGCTGGAGAAGGCAGTAGCCTATAATGTTTTAGAAATTATACTCTCAGATTTGCGCTCTCCATGGCATAATTTCTTATACCTTTAGGACTGGTTACCAAAATGAAAGCTAAGTGTAGATAAGACCATTCCATAAATACAGCTAGGTATGAACACCCTGTGGGGGAGAACAGCTATCTAAGGAGAGTGTTGATACAAGGAAAAATAAATATCACCTGGTAATAAATAAGCAGAGGCTGAAGTTCTGAGGAACATTTCTGTCAGAGCAAGGAGGTTCAGAAAAAAAGGCCCAGAGGTGTAATGGGGGTAAGAAAATGCTACTTTGAAAATCAACATGAAATCCTATATAGCCTCTAACTTTGTTCAATACCAACTTGCCATATGTTCATGCAAAGGCTTTATTTTTTTTTGTTGGCAAATTATTGATTTTATTTTAATATATTTCAGGTACTAACAATGAAAATATTACAACCATATAGAAACTGGCAGAAACATCAAATACCTTTTACTGATAAATCACCTGACTTTAGAGAAAATTACAGGAAGAGGCAGACAAACTGTAATAAGAAGCTTCCCTACTCGAAAAAATATCACATACTAAAGAGGGGGTTGGGACAGGGACCGAGCTAATTCCACAGGCAGGTAGCAATAGAGGAAAAACCTGCTGTGAAGTATTTCATTTTTGTGATTCTTTAACAATTTACAGTAGAAATGTCACATAATAGAAGTTTGGCTCTCTTTTGGGAGTCATAAATAAAATAGAGCTGTAATCAAAGGACAGAAGAAAAAAGACTTTGCAGATATTTAATTCTTATTTATGCTTACTTCCATAACTTATGACTTGAATGTAAATGTGGAAGGTTGTAGCATGCAATAATTCAAACTCTTATATGTTCTCCAGCTGCACCCTGCCTGCTAAGTGTTTCCAAAGCCTGAGCTTGCTGCCTTGATTTGCAGCTTTCTACCCAGTGATTAGAGAAAGGTTTGAAAAGGTCTCCAGGAAAAAAAGTGGCGAGCTATCCCTAGGATTTGTTACTGTAGTCTGTTCATCTGTGATCAATACTCTGTAGCTCTCTGGGTCTCCTCCACGAAGAACCTGCACTTCAGCTGGGGAAGTGACAGAAAGCAGATTTCATGCAGGCACACAGACGGTTCATTTTCTTCATGCTGGATTTTCAAAGTGTCTGGAAAAATTAGGAAAAAATAGTGTTTCTAGATGAACTGTTAGTGCATAATAAAATATTAGCCAGCAAATTCTATCAAATGTGATTTAAACTTAAATAAGAAATCTGTCCACTTTATTGATATGCCTTGTCAGAAGGAGACTCAGGAGCAATAAATATACTAAGGAAATGACAAGCTTTGCAGGGATAAACTGTGAAAAAGCAACTGGATTACCCTAGATTTATATCTAAATGTAGTTTGAGTCCTGTAGGTTACATAGAAGACTGGACTGTAAATTGTCTCCAGGGTATTCCCTCATCCTTTTAACACTGAGCAGAGAAAGGGAGGGCTGGGTTAAGAGCTGAAGCCTGAGGGATCTGCTTTTCTTCCCTCATCTCGAGCCACAGCACTCTCAGCATTGCCCCAAGACTGAAAACAGTCTCTGGAATCAGCAGCCAGCTGGAAGTTTCCTGAACATGAAATTAAAGTCTATTTCAATCTGCTCCGAATCCAACATATCCTTTACAGCAGAAGAGCTGTCAGATGCATTGCATCTGCTGGCACAGATCTGCTGAAAATTACCTTTCTTCTCTGCAAAGCCAGACATTCTTCACGGCAGCACTGTGGCAGGTTTTGCCACTTGCTACAAGTGCTGTGAGGGCATGGAAACTGTGTGGGGCAAGAACCTAGGGATGTGCATTTCCTTCTTTTTCTTCTGATGCTGTAGAGCAGTGCTCTTTGTTTTAGAGGGGCAAGCTCTGCATCTTCCTTCCCTATTATTACTCACCACTAAGTGGCTGTAGTAAGACACAAGAGAAGTTTCCTATCTAAGGTCATAACAAACTGGCACATTTGCTTGAATTCCTTCTGATTTAAAAAATATTTTGCCTTGCTTAAATATTTCACACCTTACAGAGATCACCTCCTGGACAAGGGTGGCACCTCTGATGGATCTGTTAACTCACTTCAGATAGGTTGGGTCGAACAAATCTTTTTTCAAAGTTACTTCAAAAATCTTCTTTCAGTGTTACAGGTCTCATCCCATCAGTGGTTTTGCAATGCCCTAAAGGCAGGTGAAATGATTGTGAAAAAGAAAACCTGGCTTTGGAGTGATTGTATTTGTTGGGCAGCCAGTAGTCAGCTGGGACCAAAATGGCATTTCGGCAGCTGTGGTTAAGAAAGAAGATAGAGTAGCCCAAAATGTGAGTTGTTTAAAAATGCAGAATGGGTCAGTGTCTTCTGTGTTCAACAACAAAGCTGCAAGATGTAGGTGAATGCCAACTGAGCCCTGTGATTAAGTGATTAAGTGCACCTCTGCCCCTCCAGCAAATTCAAAGTATGTTGTGTGGTCACTAGTTTGTCCCTCTTTTCTCAATCCTTACTGTACAGTCCTTATTCAATTTTCTGCATCCATGTGCTAGAATCCTTCGGTGTTAATGCTGCAAAGAAACTGCTGTGTGACAGTTTTTTTCCTAAGGCCACGTTTTACCTCTCAACTCAACAGACAGTGAATGCCGCAGTCAGGTTTAGAAAATGACACCGTTACGGTATCTCAAAAATTGAAACTTTTGCAGAATGAGACACAACAGGAATAATATTTGCAGCATGACTGACTACCTTCTTTTCTTATGTGACGGGAAAGCATCAAGGGAACATAGCTATACAGTACATCTTTACTTCACATGGAAATTTCTGTGCTCTTTTGGGATAGAGCAACAATTATTCTTCTTCTCAGAACTGTAGGCATTGTTATGACCTGTTGCACCCCCAGATAGTACAAAATACTCTCTTTTTGATGGCCACTGAACTTCTTCCACACTAGTGATTCAGAACTTGGGAACACTGCAGTGATAGCAACCATTAATGTTTTGAGGAGGGTCCTTCAGCTCATGCTTGTGAAAGGCTTTCATTCAGATTATCCTGTGGAGCTACAATAAACACTATAACCACAGGCAGCCAAAGGCAGTGTTGTGCAAGAATTTGTGCTGCTTAGCATAAAATCTTAGTACTGAGTACTTAGGTGCAGTGTAATCTTCACATATGTATATATTGAAAGATTATATGAACCTCTGCATAAAAAACCTATTTGCATTTCATTCCAGCAGTCTGCCGGTGAAGTCCCTGTTCTCTGTACACAGAACTGCAGTAAAGTTTAAGCACAATAATGGACAGTACCAGAATATATATGTAAGTGAAGGAGGTTTCCCTGCAGTGTACAAAGTGGATTATTTTAGAAAATGTAAATGGAAGAGGCAACTTGCCCTGGAAAGGCAGTTGGCTCATTTTTATCCATTATGACAAATTTTTTTTGCCTTTCTTTGTCCACACAAAAGCTAAGGCTATTCTGAGAGGGCAGTTTTCATTCCTAGTAGGATGTGTGGCCTGAATGTGAAACAGCTGGAAGATATGATTAGTGTATGTACTTAGGGTATCTTCAGCATACTGAAACAGTCCCCTTAAAAAACAAACAAACAAACAAGCAAACAAACCCCAACCCCCCAAAAACCTCAGAAACATCATCACTGAAACAACACAGAACAGACAGTATAGTGTAGGTCTTTGTTTCCAGCGAGAAGCCTTTTTGTATTTTGATGAAGCATGTAGACAGCGTTTCAATCATCAAATTCCAGCTGTCAAAGTCATCAGCAATCCAAGATTCATGATAATGATGGATAATATCGGTCCTCTGGAGTTATATATAATAATTAGGAGGGATACTAGAGGTGTCTACAAGTGTCAACTCTGAAACAGCTTCCAGACCTAGATGCAGTGACTGTCTTAGCTAATTTAAACTGGTGATGCCAAAGATATGCAACAAATATGTAAAAAATCAAGCCTGATGTGTAATTCTCTAAGCCTAAGCTTTGTACGTGAACATTTCCATATTTTGGTGTTACTTCTCAAAACAGACCACAACTTACCTAGACTCGTGTGTAGTTTTCTACAATCATCAGAGAATTTGGTTTGGAAATTTTTGTATAGTTTGCATCCTGTGTACACAAAAATTAATACGCCTTTATGTAGACACAAAAGTAGAGAAAAAAAATTCTCTGAAAGGGGAGGTTTTAATTGTTAGTACAAAGACAAAAAGACAACGAAAAATATTGACTGGCAGATTACAATAGGGAGATACTTCCAGATTACAACATATGAATGCAAACATCATTAATATAATTCTCAGGCTTTCTCAAAATTAGAGACCTGTGCTCTAATAATTTTATTTCTATGTATAAAATGACAACCCTTGGCCATTGAAGAATCCAGGTTATGTATTGGCTTCAAATACCTTGCATGCATCACATAATCACAGAAGAATAGAGGTTAGAAGAGACCTCTGAAGGTCATCTGCTCCAGTTCCCCTGCTCAAGGAGGGCCAGCCAGAGCAAGTTACCCAGGTCTTGAACATCTCCAAGAATGGAGACTCAACCACCTCCTTGGGGAACCCCTGCCAGTGCTTGGTCATCCCCAACAGTTTAAATTCCTTGCATTCAGATGGAACCTCCTGTGTTTCAATTTCTGCCCACTGCCGCTGATTCTGTCACTGGGCACCACCAGAAGGAGCCAAGCTCCATCATCTTTCACCCTCCCTTCAAATATTTATATATTCTGATAGGATTCTCCTGAGCCAACTTCCCTTCTTCAGGCTGAACAGTCCCGGATGTCTCAGCCTTTCCTCATAAGAGAGGTGCTCAACTCTCTGCTGGCATTATACCTGTCCTCAAACTATAGAATTTACTGTAATTAATTGTGATTGAGGAATCAATTAATTTCCAACAGAGGTAGTACTGATGGGTTTTCAGTGAAGGGGACCTCTCTTCCTAAAATTAAGGGCAAAAATTAGTGAGATACTACAAAGTTAGGATTTCTAAATGATAGTTTTATTTCAAGGAGATAAACATGAATTAGTGAACAAGAGAGCAGGCAGAGGAGTGGACACTGGTGTAAGAATGATGTTACTCCTGTGTGCAGCATTGTTAGCTCTGGTAACTGCAGAGGAATGAAGAAAGTCCTGTTTATTTAGATTCGTTTTCTGCTTGAGAGACAGCCCAAGAAGTAAAATAAAATGAGAGCCTACTCAAATACCTGCTATGTTTCCCCTTAAATTGAATTTCTCATTTTATCAGGAAGCAATACTTGCACTGATGTTAGACAGGCAGCTAAAAGGTCAGCAAGTTCCCTTGGTTGCCTTTTGTCAAGGGTTTTTGACTTGTCTGTGAATAAAGATCTCCCAGGAGGAAGGCAGACCTGGATTTCCTGTCATCTTGAAGACAGCAATGAATTTGAAAATGTTACAAAAAGCATAAGGGACTTGAAGCACACCTTCAAATGCACTGCTGATGCCAATAGCTTCCCATGTAAACATGCACACAGAGTTGTTTTGGATTTGTTCTGTCAACTTTTTGTTGTGAAACAAATTGTTATACAGCTGCTTACCTTGAATACTGAATGGATCTGATGGTTTCCCATTGCTGCACTATGCCTAATCGGGACTGCAATCTCTCTGGATTAGCTGTGGTGCTGGCACACTCCCAACGGTGGTGGCTGAACCTCTTTTCATTTTCTGTCACACTCTCCTGTGACTTGCCTGGTGTCTCATCCCACCCTGCTCGCTTGCAGCTCTTCATTTCTCTAAAAGTGCCAGGGGTTAAGAAAGTCTTAACAGGTATCTGGGCAAAAAGAAGAAGCTCTGTCACTCATGAGGAGCGTTAATAATTCCTAGAAACATGTAAGTTTCTCTCCAACAGGCAGACTATAGTTACTGCTTTTTCTTAACATCTCTGCGGACGTGCTTCTTGCATATGGGGAAAAAAACACTCAATAGGGTGAATGAATGTGGTCCAGAGACCCAGCTTGTTTTCCAGTGTTATATCATGCAGCTAACAGTGTGGAAAACTGTTTAATTAGTTCAGAAATTCTGTGTGATACTAGTTTTCCAAGTAAGAAAATGAAAGCCCGACATAAACAGGAAGATACCACAATGTTCTCAGGACCCTCAGGAAGTTGTTGTGTCTTGACTGCTGGTAAAATTTTCAGTCTGTGCTGGTCTAGCTGTTTACAGATGCGTTCTTACTGAAAACAAACTAGAGCTTTGATGTAATACCTCAAAGGTAATACCTTCCTGAGTTACTGATAAATCCATTATAAGCTTTATGAAAATAAAAACAAGCAGCAATTAGAGGGTTTTCAACTATTTTAAGGTATTCACATTTTTGTATATTTGATATTCTCTTTTGATTTTTTTTTCCCTTCAGAAAACTGTATTTCAGGATGAATCCACAAACGGGCTACTATTTTTTGTGCAGTTTGGAAGATTTGCAGAGGAAAGAAAACTCTAATTTAGACAAGAATTGTGAAAGTTTATGTCATCTGAGAATTTAATTATTAACATTATAAAAACTGTTAATTATAGTGGACAAATTGTTTTCTTTAACATGACTGTTCATTTAGAGTGACTTCTAAATGTGCTTGTGGCAATTTCAGGCAAGTGTAACACATAAAAGTGCTGAGGCCATGGTAGAATGGGAATAACAAGGAAATATGGAGGTTTGCCACTCACTTCCCACTATTTTATAATCATATAGTGCATAAAGAAATGCATATGAAAGGAGGCACTTTTCACAAAATCATTAATGGATTTGCAAAAAGTCTAGGTCAAGGCTGTACAAAGTAACTTGTGAATTTTAGAGATTAAAATTACCTTTACAAGTGGCAAACTCGGGTCTTCCAGAATACGTATTTTGAAAACCTTCCTCTGCCCTTATGGATTGCTTATAATGTGAGATTGTACTACTACTGACAATTGCATTGTGTAGATGTTTACCTACAGACATTAACCTGGTGCTTGTCCCCAGTTAAGGCCTTTTAATATCTGGAACTTTGCAGTCAGATGCAGTTCTAAACGCTAGTTAGTACCAAAAGAAGTACAGCAACAGAGACTCTAGCCAAGTGATTTTAGGTCCTCCAGATTCCTGATTCTTTTCTAAAGATGAATGTTACTTTAAAGGATGTTCACTTAATGTTCTTTGATTTGTGCTGTCTTACAGATTACAAATGATTCTAATTTGCAGAAGTTATCTCCTGCTTTTATTTTTTTTTGGTTATAAACAAAATGCTAAGCTCAACACGTTAATGGGATTCCCATAAGAGAAAAAAAATAAACAAAACTATGTAAAAGCCACAGAAGTAATTTGGTTTAATTAAATAAGGCCTAACATTTTTATTTCCCTGATGGATGCATTAACTGAATCAATAGGAATGTGAACACACTAAGGACAAAAGAGTACAAATCCAATCACAAAGCCTTTTCTTTTCAGTATTGTAATGAACAACTAAAAACCAAATCAAGTGTTAGCACTTTCAATTAAAAATCCCAAATATGAAATTTATGTAGATCTACAATGAAAGAAAATGCTAAAAAAAAAAATCTATTTACAAGGACAGAGGGATGATCACTGCCCAGGCCCTTCTGGCCACACTATTGCTGATGCAGGCCAGGATTGGCCTTCTTGGTCACCTGAGCACATGCTGGCTCATGTTCAGGCGCTGTTGATCAGCATCCCCAGGTCCTTTTCCACCAGGACACTTTCCAGATACTCTGCCCCCAGCCTGTAGCACTGCTTGGGGCTGTTGTGGCCCAAGGGCAGGACGTGGTCTTGTCTCCCCAAGAGGCCCTGCAACAAGAAGCACCCACTCACCCATCCACTGTGAGCCACAGTGAAAACAAACACAGTCTGAGATGAGAGGATATTCCTTCTACCCAGCTCACAAGACAGTTTTGTCTGTCCCACAGGTAAAGCCACCACCCACCACCACCACAGTGAAGGCTAAATACCTAAACCTTGAAAAGAATGAGCATAACATTAAAATAGTCTTATAGCTGCCTCCACTGCCCTAAAAGAGTGTCCAGCCATCCAGCAGGAGATGTTAAGGGAAAACCTAAGCCACTGCAACTTGCTCCGACAAAGGAAGAATACTACACATTTTCTTGGAGGCAGAACAAAGCCGTAATCTTATCCAGTGCTTATATCAGTTGTGCCTATATGGACATGGTGAAATAAGGTCCTAAAAATCATCCTGGCAGTTTTTTAAACAAATAAACTGTAAGATTTTATCCATTCTATAATTTTATCTGCTCAGGTGATAGATTTATTGTGTTAATACAAAACATGACTTTAAAAAATTGTGATTCCTTGTAATCTAGCCACTCTTGATTGTATCAACATTTTGCTGTAAGGCAAAAATGTGACTCTGAAAAATATCCTGATCTTGTGCAATCTCAAACTTACATAGGAGAGATGTTATCAAGATGTATTCAAACATTAGTTACAACTCAACCCCCCCCCCCCAAACAACAAACAAACCAAAAAACAGGGAGATAGAGAGAGGGAGAGAGAGGGAGAGAGATAGAGAGATAGAGAGAGAGATATCTGTATGGCAACACTAAACTGTGTTTAGCTTCCTCAAGGTGTGGACTCTAGACTGTTGCCTCATTTATAGGTTTAAAGATTAGTAGCCAGTATGAGACTGTGTTCTCTTCTGTGACTGAAAAATATGGTGTGCAAGAAAGTTTCTTCTGATCTGATCTCCCCCTACTTCTGGTCTTTTTGTGTGAAAACAATTTAATTAAAATATTAACTCAAAAAACATTTCCAGCCATCTGCAGACAGATTCCTTTATATTAAACATTTCTGTAACCCCAGTGACTTCAGTATAAAGACTTACTTTAATTTGGCATAAAGTAAATCTGCAAGTTGTTTCTTAAATTTGAACAAGGGTCGGAAGGGGAACCTACTGGGCCATCTATCATTAAAAACATCCAACAGTTCTATAGGAAAATACAGGACTTTAAAATGTATGAAATCCTGGTAAGTGAAGCAAGAAGTTAAAAAAGATCCAGACCACACAATGTGAAAGAAAAAAGATGAGCAGTGTATTTGTAAAACAGTTTTTTAAAGAGTCTGTTTATATAGAAACTATCCTACAGTTCAATATATCTGATAAATATCATACATTAGTCTACTCCCTTTGGAACTGTTGTTGCCCCTTGTGTTACTTAGAGATCAACTGTGGGTAAATAAGCTTTTAACCCATGTTAACACTTTTTATTTTACTTTAAATAGTCAGGATCATGCAAATGCAAAGAACTTAGAAAAAGTAAAAGATGAACTTGGATAAAATGTTGGAGGAAACCACGTTTTGATCTCTTAACTCTTTGCACACTAACTCCAAACACCAGCAACTTTGTTGTTCATTGTGGTTGTCTAGATAAGTTTGATCACAAACCCACTGTACTGGTTTGCATAAAGACATCAGCGATATAGCTCCTGAGACTATCTTGCATGCAGATACTACAGATACTACACTCACACAAAACTGCCAAGTCTTCACTATGACTGGGCACAATCCTTAGTCCATCAGAAGGTATTCACTTCCTCTAAATTTTTAGTTTGTGGCACCTACTTTAAACACATAATTAATATTTCCTAAATATTTATTGCAAATAGCTTTAGGATGTGTCTCAAGAGGATGGTTCAGACTGTCTCTGTGGTGCTAAGTGACAGAACAAGGGGCAACAGGCACAAACTGGAACACAGGAAGTTTCATCTGAATATGAAGATAGACTTACTGTGAGGGCGTCTGAGCACCGGAATAGGCTGCTCAGAGAGGTTGTGAAGTCTCTTTCTCTGGAGATTTTCAAAGGTTGTCTGCACACAATCCTGTGCAACCTGCTCTAGGTGAACCTGCTTTATCAGGGGAGTTAGGCAAGATGATCTCCACAGCTACGTTCCGTCCAAACCATCCTGTGATTCTGTGAAATTAGCAGAAAGACACGGTAGATTTTTGTGTCATTGTTGAGCATTCCTTGAAATAGCTGTTGAAGGTGGTCTTGCTGGTCATTGTAGCCTCTTGCTCACAGCGATCTGCTCTGGTATGCTTGGAGTCTGTTTGCTGTCTAGGGATTTATTTGATTAGATATGTGTTTTCTCCAGGCTATGTTTGTATTCTGCTCACAATGCTGCTGTCAGCGGATTGCAAACGTGACTGTCATCAGGAGGTAATGTGCCTCCCCAGACCTTCTCCTGCCACACATGTCTCTGTAGGCAGGAGAGGGATGGATGGTGACTGTAGTTCAGGCTACAAAGTAGGGAAGATCATGAGAAGGTGTGGATGTTCACAGGGAGGGAGACAGTATTCACAGGTATTGCATGAGTGAATGAATGCACCCTTCCCTTACCCGCAAGGAAAAACAAGTTGTCCTAGATTTTTTTCAACTGCTTCTGGCAGCTCCAGCTTTCTTCCTGAGCTGTTTGGAGAAGCAAGGTCATCGCTTCTCCTAGTAGTGTGTGAGCTTGTTTGTAGTTTGCAATTTTCACTGTCTTGATGGGATGCATGTACCAAAGCAAGCAACCCTTCCTGCGGGGTCTTTAAAGGCTGCACCAGACACATGGACAGGATGCTAATTTCTGTTTGCTCTCCTGTGAGCTGTACTGGTCTTCAGCCATAAAAGGTACCATTCTGTTGTGATTCCAGACTGTGTCAGATGTTGGCTGACGATGTGACCATCATCATGCAGCCAGCGTTAGCAGCTGCATGACACCAATGTGTCCCACCTTTCTAGCATGGCTGAGCTCAGCCAGACCTGTTTGTAACAGGAGTCCTGGACATAGCAGAGTGGTGACAGTTGTTACCTATGCGTGGCAATACCACCTTTTTTTGCCCACTGCTTAGCAAGCCATTCACTTGTGTTGTGGTTTAACTCCACAGGCAGCTAAGCACCACACAGCTGTTCACTCACTGTCCCCACCGAGGGGTGAGGGAGAGAATTGGAAAAAGGGTAAAACTTGTGGGTTGAGATAAAGACAGTCTAATAAGACAGAAGAGAAAGGGGAAATAATAATGGCCACAAAAGAATATGGAATAATAGAATCATAGAATATTCTGAATTAGGAGGGTCCCACAAGAATCATCGAAGTCCAGTTTGTTGCTCTGCACAGGACAGCCCCCAAAATTACACCTTAGAGTATTGCCCAAATGTTTCTTGAACTCTGTCAGGCCTGGTGATGTGACCACTTCCCTGCAGAGCCTGTTCCACTGCCCAACCACCCTTTGGGTGAAAAATCTTTTCCTGATATCCAGCCTAAACCTCAGGCCCTGTCACAATCACCAGAGAGAAGAGACTGATGCCTTCCCCTCCACTTGCCCTCCTGAGGAATCTGCAATGAGACCTCCTCTCAGTCTCCTCTTCTTCAAGCTGAACAAGTCAAATGGCTTCAGCTGTTCTTTGTATGGCTTTCCTGCTGGACCCCTCAGCATCTTCTATATAATCATCTTCAAATACAAAAAAAGTGAAAGGGAAGGCAGAAATATCTTGGATTGTCTTCAAGGTTGACTCAGCCAATGAAATAATTTTCGTTTTACTCTCTTTTACAAAAGAAGGGTGGGATTATCTCACTCAAAGGTGAATGATAGGATCAATTTCTCGTTTTCTACTTATGGGATCAACAAAAGTCTAAATCACTGTTTTGTGTGGAACCTGAAATGTTTGGCATCTCATATTTTCTAAGTTTGTAGATATTTTTTTCCTGTATTTCCCACAACACCATCTCCAATTTGCTCTTGTCTTATTCTTTTGTCATTTCTTGCCCCTCCCCAATCTCCATTTCAGACTCTCTCTCGCAGGCAACAGGCTCCATAGAGATCTTAGTGCTATCCTATTCCTTTGTGCCTCTCACCTGGAAGGCAGGCTGCTTGTACAAACTGTGCAGTGATCCAGAAACACTCTATTGGTATGAATTTTGTACACAATGATATCAAATGCAAAGAGAGATAAGAATAGAAATCAAATGCAAACAAATTTCATGAGCAAACTGGAAAAGTAAATTAAGTCAATAGTATAAATTAAAAAAGCACAAATACTAAAAGGAAATAACATCAGCAGAGGCAAGTGCTGGAGCTTAGGTGAGCAGGCCAACTTGGATAGCCATCCTGAGGGGACACACTGGCACCAGAGCAGAGCTGGTGCGATAGAAGGAGGAGTATTGGCTATGTGTGATTTTGCTGGCCTGATCCACTTCTTCAATGCAAGAATACCCTGGAAATGCTGGGAGAATTTTTGACTAGTAAAAAACCACCGCTTTTCTCTGCAGTGCTCTCCTGTGCCAGACATTGTTATTCTTTCACCTTCCTTGCAGCCATCTTCTCCAACAGACAAGGATAACATGTCCTGTCCTACCTTTCTCCTCTGTTGAAGAACCAGACTTGATGGGTTCTAGTTTGCACCGTCTTACTCTCAGTTTGTGTGCCAAATAGATCTGCTGGACAGACAGAAGTCCACCTCAGCCTCTGTCTTGAGGACTTCCTGCTGGTCCTTCCTTCCTCTTCTTGCCTGGAATACAAACACTGAACCGCAACACACTGTTGTGCAATATTTCTTTAGTTCCAAGCTCTACACTTTCAAATGTAAACATCTTCAGTCACAGGGAAATTAATTATTTTTTGTCGTTAAGTGGAATCACATAAATTATCACCATGTAGCTTCTGAGTTTGGAAATACTTTGCCCCAAAGAAAAAGCCATTGTCCCAGCTTATGGCAGAGTGATACATTTCATTTGGCTTCAAATTCTGATAAGGAGCAGAGATACACAGTAGGTAAATTCACACAAATGATGACAATAAAAGTGACTAAATTCTGTTGTCCAAATTTGGAAGGGAGAAAATCTGTGTACTTTTTTCTGTCTTTGATGCCACAGTAAGGAAGCTACAAAGCTCCAGCTAAATACTAGGAAGCCTGTGCTTACTTGATCTTCTGTCTTTCTTTCCTGTCCAAGAACAGATTGGCAATATTGTATACTGTATTTTTGCTGTACTTTATTTCTAATTTCAGCTAGAATTTAGAGCTTTGCTTTTTCCAGCCAGCACCAGTCTCCACAGTTTTGGGATGAAACTCAAATACTTGGAAATAACCAGTTTTCTTTCTAGGGAAAAAAGAAGGAAAGAAAAAAGGAGCGTTCTTTTTGTTGAAGGGAAATGTGAAGATTTAAGCCACTTCTTCATCCCCCTGCCAAGACTTTTATCCCATTTTTAAATTTAGTTCTTTGTAACACTAGTTACTCATCTCAGTTTATTCAGTTTTATGTCTACTATGATTTAGCAATAAAAAGATACAAAACACAGATGGAACATTCTGTCTAAACAAAATATATTGATATTTGTACTACATTACAAAAAGTCCTTCTAATATAAATGCCCTGTTATTTCCATTCAGCTGTGTTTGATTCTCAGTGTTAAACTCTTTCTATGATTCATTAATACTATGTCCAAAATATATTCCAGCTGAACTATTTAGGTATACTTTCATGATATATGTTGGCTTATATAGCCATATCTTGAACACAAGAATAGTAACTACTTAGTCTTGAGGAGTGTAAAGATCCAAGAGAAATTACCTACCATACCTGTAATTGGAGTTCTCTTAAAGGTCATAACCCTCTATAGATCCACACTTACCCTCCTTCCTCCTCTTGGGATTTGGAATACATTAGGCTTAGGATGGATTGTTTAGTTCTCTTTAGACCATAAAGAAACTGATGAAGAATAAGTCACATGGTGCTTCCTGTAAGGTTTGTATATAACTTAGCATATATAAGTCAGTCTGACAGATGGCTAGAAATAAGCTTTTCAGTAATGACTCAAATATTGCACTAAAAGTAATCATGATCTTCAAGTTATTTCAGTTACATAAAAGTAATTCAATTTCCTTCTACTGGAACAGCGTCTACCAAGCCTCTTCTTTTAAGGATATGAGAGTTTGTTTGCTAATAAAAAAAATAACACTATTTTTGACTATCAAAATATCAAACAAAAAAAAATCCCAGATGTTTTTCTTTTTTTTTTTAATATATATATATAAATAAAAGGATTACAAAGAAAAAAAAACCCCACAGCTGTAGAAATTCCTGTTGTGAATGATAACAACAATGCAACACTTTATGTACCATCCGAGATGGGGGTTTCATGCTTTCTATGCAAAGTATTGCTACTTTACATTACCTCTCCAACACTGCATGAATATAAAGGGCTGGCTTGAAGCTACAGCTTTCAGTGTAGATGGTAACTGCTGTATTATAACTCTGATTTCATCTTGAATATATAAAAATGCCACTTTTTCACAAAGATTATTTCCCCTCTTTGTTATATTTATTTATTTCAGCATCACATAGTATTAAAATGCCTACATAGAAAAGGTCACTCTTTTTCCTTTCAAAACATTTCTTTGTGGTTTCTGTTCCCAGAGGAACACACAGAATCAACAATCGATAAGAGAACATCACATAACACTCTGACTTACATTTGAGGAATATCAGTTAGGTCAACACATTTTAGCAGGGAAAGACTTTTACAGAAAATCATTTTGCTTTTAATGACATTTTCTAATCACTAGGTAAATTTTCCTGGAATAGTAATAATACAGTTATTCAGTTTGATCTATTTTAGGAGGAAAAAAAGGCACAGAAAGACTTCATTCTGAGAAATCCTATTTTCACAATTGCAGTCAGGTTTTTATGAATTGACATGCTTCCTTGTTATAATTCTGAGCATTCTTGAAATGGATAGAACCTTGCTTTCCTAAAGGATAGCTTAGTAACTTTCCACTGCATTGTATAACCAGTAGAACAATCCTGACAGTGGTATCCTGGATTATTTTACCATCTCTGAAATCTTGAATTTTAGTGGAGAAAACCAAATCCATACAGTTCTGCTACTTAAGAACAAGTATATATTTTAAAAAAACACTCCTGAAAGTTCAGGGAGGCTTTCTGACCATGGTGATATATCTTTCAAATCGGTCACAATGCAGCATAGAAGACATCTTTCAAAAGGTTGCTACCAAGTCTAAAAGCTGCATAAATTAGTTAAGCTTGTCTCTTTTTCAGTTCATTGGAAGATACAGAAGAGACAGAAAAACTGTGATTTTGGAATCATGTTAGTCATGAGGAGATGTATTGAGGCTATTGATTTCAAAGTAATAAGAAAGAATAATTTTGAAATATGCATTCATCAAGCACTGTAGTACTTGGCAATTTCTATGATCTAAGTTGTGCTTTCCAATATGGTATGAACAAACATTGCTCTCCATGGAGACATATGTGAAAGCCATTTAAGAAACAAATACCATCTTCACAAACTATTTGCTCAGTTTCTGTGATGAAGACTTTGCAGACTTTCAACTTTGTTGAAATTACATTGTGTTTGTGTAGTGCATCATGCCTTCAAAAGTCTAATTATGTCAACTGCAAGGTTGTGCAAACACTCATATACATTACGATCACATATTTATCATAGGTTCATTTCATTATTCAGTACAGAGAAAGAGAGTACGTTCAATATTTTATTTTCTCTTCATTATTCAAAGCATAGCCCTACGCTTAGGACACATTTCTCACATCCTTTATCGCATTAAAAAAGGCTAATTGCCTCATGAGCATATCTATGCCATTTACCAGCTTATTCAAAGAATGTAAGGAAACTCTAACATGAAGCGTTATATTTGCTCTAATTTCTTCAGTCTTTCTCACACAGTGTGCAGTCACTTAGTGGAAGGAAAGATTAAGGATGTTGGATCAACTAATAGGAAGAATATGAGTCATTGACACTTGGTTGTGCAGCAGGACAGATAAGAGACAGGATGGCTGAGGCTGAAAATAGTAAATGTTTAGTTCTGGAAAGACAACTTGTGCTGTCCTTGGGAAGCAGTTGCACAGAGGAATGAAGTTGTCCAAGCAGCACAGAGCACCAGCTGGAGATCACATACCCAGATGTAACTTCAAATCTTCACTTCGCGACTTGGCACTCCACTGCCCCTGTGCTGCGCTAAGAGTCGGTTGAGGAGCCTAAATGTTACTGTGCGTACTTGTACTGCTAGTAAAATTTTAGTGGTGGAGAAGCTCACTTTCTTGCTTTTTTTTTTTTTTTTTTTTTTTTTTTTTTGGGTTTTTTTTTTTTTTTTCTTGTGGCAGCTAATTCAGACACCTTGCACTGTGGCATCTCTGTACCATGACATCCAGACTTAGTTTACAAATCTGAAAGACCACATAATGCTCATCCAGTGGGGAGCCAGGCAGAAGTAGAGGGAGTGACTCAAAAGGATATTACTTGCAGAGCAGTAAATAGATAAATAAATAACCCATGACAATTTTTTTTTTGATCAAAAATGTTCTTAAGAGTCTGCTGATAGAATGGAAAAAGAAAAATTACTTGCATCTTAATGACTGAGCTTCCTTTTCATCAGTTCTAGCTGTGCATGGTGGAAGTTCAGCATGGTGCAAGCCATGTGTGTAAAGTTTAATGCTACAGTAAATCATATCTGAATAAGATTGAGAGTGTCCTACTGGCAGTAGCTGACCTGTCAGTTCAGGTTTAGATGCAATATCTATCTGGTTAAGAAATTTGGAAGAGGCACAGGAAACTGTCTAGACCAGAGAAATAGACTTGATGCCATTGCCAGTGCTATCAGGGTCTGTATAGTTTTCTTAAATCTAAATTTGTGTGAAATTTGGAAGAAAATAATAAAAATCAGTTGAAAATACAAAGACCATCTGAAGACATTTAGCAAGGAGCATCTAAGAATGGGTTCAGACATTAGCTAAAGTCTTTTGCAAATATGCCTGTTGTGAGCATTCCCTTTCTGAAGAAACAGATACTAAAGGATGGATGGATGCCACAATGAACCTCTCTGGTTAGCCAGATGGCTTCTGTGAGAAGAGGTTTTCCAGACATGCTTTTGGAATCAAACAAAAACAGAGCAGCCACAGGGTTGTGATGCTAACTCCAAACCTGACTGGTTACCTCTTAAAACAAGGATGAGCAAGTGCCTTTTTGTTCAGTGCTGTGTACAGATTAGAAACCATGCAGAGAAGGAAGAGTCCTGTGCAGGCCAGTTGGCTGGTCCTGAGTTTGAGGACTTACACATGGAAGTTCAAAGCATTTGATTACTTGCGTATGCAGACAGCTCAAGGGGCCTCCCTGAGTTGTCTGAAGAACAAAGAAAGTATGAGAATAAACTTGATGCACCTTTCTGTCAACTCCCTGTTTTAAAACATGCTTCTCCCTGCTGGGAGTTCTAAACTCTGTAACTTCTCATGAAGAAAGGCAATTATTCAAGGAGATCAAGCATGGAAAAAGTGGTGGTGAGGTAGGAAGATTTCAGCTTTTCTTCACTACTTTTATCACTTTTTCAATGCAGATGAGCAACGGTAGGATCATCTCAAGGGAAGATTTTCTGTTGCTGACTGCTTTGTTTGTGTTTGTAGAAGACAGAACAGTAAAAGAGAGAAGATGTATTGAAAAGGTATGCTTCCCTGCTACTGAGGCACATGCAACTTTTACTGCACATGAAAGATAATTTCTACATTTGCTTCCCAAGGAACTCAGGATCTGGAAAAGGTTGGCCCTGAGAGAAAAATATATTTCCTTGTTATCACAGAACAGAAAAGTACACAGAGAGTACAGCATAACTTTTTTAGAAGTTATATTTTTCAAACATACTTTATTGGACATAATATTTAAGACAAATGGCTTTGGACTTGCACCATGAACAGAATCAGCCTGCAAAGGTGGCAGTGATATAAAACTGGCATTTTAAGATATGTTCTCATAAGTGATTCAATTCTGTTTACAAGATAAATCTTATTTTCATGCAAACAAATCTGCAGAGAAACCTATTTGTTCTAAGGCTAAAATGATGCAGGGGAAAAATATATGTCATATTGGTAACTCTGTGCTCTCTTAAAAGACTATAAAATATTCAACTAAATGTAGTTGAAAAGTGGCTTGAAAAATGTCACCCCAGATGCAATTCTTTGGTTTCTCTAGAAACTTGCAAAGTAGATTGTTCATTGTGGGCAAAAAACATTGAGAAGGTATACTGACAGCATCAAATTCATCTGGAAATACTTGTATTAGCATAAAGGCTCCCTTGTCCTCCCCCCAGCAATGTGTCTGCCTCCTCAACTTGGCCTCTTAAAAGATGGGTGGAATTGTATTTGTTGCGTTGTGCCTTTTGGAATTACACAAGTCTAAAGAAAACTACTCCAGCATCTGTCTTCTTTCAAGCAGATTGTCAACAAGAGGAGGGGGCAAGGGAGGAAGGGGGAAACTTTGAAAGGATGTTTTAAAGCCTCCAGATAAACTGTCGCTTTGAGCCTTGACAGCTCAAGAACTTGACACGTACGGCTGCTCCCTGGAGGCTGTGCCCTGCATGCTTGGCAAGCTGATCACGGCTGCTGAGCTGTGACGCCACAGCGCTTGCCTGACCTGACATAATGGGCAGCTGTTTACTGCAAACAAGGTAGATGGAAAAACATAGTCTTAAATGATGCTCTGGTGTAAGAAGGAATCCACTAGGGCCCTCAGTCAATCTTCAGGGCTTTTTTTTTTTTTTTCTCTTCCCTTTCTTTTTCTGGGATTGTTTACTCATTCCCCAAGGAACAGGTGACTGTGGCACAGTTCTAAGCTTCCCCTCCCTGGATCAATAAAAAGAGCTGAAGAATTTATTGCAGGACAATAAAGAAAAACACAAAATTAGCTTTGGATCACCATTCCAACAGTTTGCTTTGTTAGTTTTTCATCTATTACTGCTTAAACTTAAAACACAAGCCCCTGCAGGGCCTTCAAGAATGCTGTCAGCTTCATTCCAATGTGGAAGTATGATCCTACTTGATAGGTGAAGAGCAGGTATTGAAAGCTAGAGTGAATCCTTACAAATACTGTGTGTATTACATGAATCCAAATGCATACAGTGTCAAGCGTTTTTTGCAAACAATACTTTCATTCAGCTATGAATGTGTTCAGGCAGATGTACCCTGTATTTCTACTTCCCACTGTGGCAAGAGAGTTTGTGAGCTGAAGAAAACCCTAGCTCTTTCCTTTTAGCATGCCAGCTGCATACTTCAGACAGCATTCTCCACTGATGTATAACACTAACAGCATTGATCCAATATGCTGGTTTAAATCAGATGAAAAAGTCATCCTGCTTGGCAAAAGCGAGGATACACATGAACATGGTGATTAAACAGAGTTTAGACTTACATGACATTGTCAGTCATAGCTTCAGCAAAAACTGGAAGGTAAGACAACACACCAAAAGCCTCAAATTCATTGTGTTTGTCTGACCTTTCTCTGTTTTTGTGATGTGGCTAAATTTCATTTTTCTGCAAAAATGACTTTGTTTTTTAGAATAAGTTGAGCAAAAAAGTGTTAAGATACACAAAAGCTGTTCTTTCATTATCTTACTAAAGAAGATTCTGGTTTTACAATGGATTTTGGCAACTGCCAGCATTCATATAAGCATTAACATATTTATATACACGTCCAAGCACCTGCCTCATGTAGGACTGAAAAAGCAGACATTAAATGTTTTGATGGGTTTCAGTCTTTAAATTCTACAAAACACAGAATTTTATACTGCAGGTGTGGTGATTCAGAATATTTAATCCAAGACTGTATCAAAAGTAATGAACTTCCATTATATTCTCCATGTGTATATAGCGTTTTATACATACTGCTCTTTAAGATATTTATATAGTTCCTTGGTGCACTCTCCAGACCTTTGAAGCCTACTTTGAAGCCTTGTAAAAGTTTTGAGCTAATGGACATAACGCAAATGCTAATTATGAAATAGGGAAGGGCACTGCTTACTGATAAACTCTATTAGAAAAGGCTAATTACGCAGGCATTTCAGTAGTGGGTATATTAAAAAAGCCAGCTCCCATAACATTTACTGCAAGAGAGTTGAGTCTAGGGCTACATTCAGCTGCAGATAGGAAACTGAAGAAGTGATGCAATGGTGGCTTCATGCAAACACCTGGGTGTGCAACAAGGTATTAATGATCTGATGGGCACAAGGTTCAGCTGCTCCAGCCTCCTATATCTTGACATAAAGCCTAGTTTAGCATCCACAATTTCAGTGGACTTTTGTCAGGAACGCATGGTATCTGAAGACAAAATTTACCATTGAAGACCTAAAAGAAGCAGTGTAAAATATTAATTTGACATGTGCATATAGATTAGGTTCATCTCTGCCCATGGAGGAGCTGGTCTCTGCATATGCCACAGACAGTACAACACCAAATTCATCTAAAAGAGAACTACATCTTTACCGTTCCTGCAAATGTGACTAGAGGGTAAATGGAGAAAATTGGCTTGGCACAACGACCAAACATAGATTTACACTTACTCACAGAAAAAGTGACACTTACAGAATCATAGAATCAGACATGTTGGAAAGGACCTCTGAGATCATCTTGATCCACTACCACTGTGGGTTACTAGACCATGGCACTAAGTGCCACATCCAGTCTCATCTTAAAACCTCCAGGGACAGAGAATCCACCACCTCCCTGGGCAGCCCATTCCATTGTCTGATTACTCTCTCTGTAAAGAATTTCTTCCTAATATCCAACCTAAACCTCCCCTGGTAGAGTTTAAGCCCGTGCCCTCTTGTCCTACTGCTGGTTGCCTGGGAGGAGAGACCAACCCCCACCTGGCTACAACCTCCTGTCAGAGAGTTGTAGACAGTGATGAGGTCTCCCCTGAGCCTTCTCTTCTCCAGGCTAAACAACCCCAGCTCCCTCTGCCTCTCCTCATAGGACTTATGTTCAAATCCCTTCACCAGCCTGGTTCCTCTTCTCTGGACCTGCTCCAGCACCTCAATATCCCTCCTGAACTGAGGGGCCCAGAACTGGACACAGCACTCCAGGTGTGGCCTCACCAGTGCTGAGCAGGGGGAGAGAACTTAAATACAACTGTAAAGAGATTTGTAGTTATCTGGCATGCAACGTTATCCACCTGCACATTGGTTTGACATACTTACTATGTGCATCCAAAAGATACTATCAAGGAGTATGCAAATGATGGTTTGGAGGTAAAAAAAAAATGTTGTTGATCAGAAACTGTAACATATATGATTAAGCATGAAGGGACCGACGGCAGCATGAGACTGCATTCCTCAGTACTACCATGAAGAATCACACATGGGTTTTTATACTGGAATACATCCACTGCAGCCTCTATTTTCCTTGCTATTACTGTAATACTGCTGAAAACACATACTGAAAAGCCCATGAATAAGTGGCATATTTTTCCATGTCTTCTGTGAAGCAATCAGTATACATCAAGAAGAATAATAAATATAATAACAATGCATAGATTTTTTTCAATGTGTAGTGAATTGAATGATGATGAGTTGTGCTATGCATTAGTGAGCTTTCCTAGTAGCATCACAGTTTCTGCAAATGACAGCTTATGGAATACTTTAGGAACCATTTTGCTTTGAATTAATTCCATCTTCCTTACAATTTTTAGGATAACAATTTCTACTTGTCCTTTTTCTTATGGACTTAACTAATTACCCTGCAGGCAAGCAAAGAATAACTGAAAAAATTATTGTAATGAAGTTAAGAAGTTCACTACCTCAAGAAGAAATATGACTAATTGCCTTTTCTGTTTTCTTGGGTTTTGACTGAAAGTAGAATCCATTCCACTATGAAGACGTAGCAGATTCCAGAGCCACAGTTCCCAAGCTCTACTGAATTCTATCTTCCTAGCACAGAAGAGTATTCCAATTCATAATGAAACACAGAAAATATGTTGGCTACAGGCTCATACATTGTTGCCAATGTTTTGCATGCTGCCATAATTACACTGGAAGAATTAACGAGAAAAGAACCCCAACACATCTGCAGGGAGAAGACTCTACACATTTGTTTCACACTGTTTGTATGAAGACTGTGGAGTTATTTCAATTTCGGGGATGTCTGGAAATAACTACCTCTCTGTTCTTATGAGGGCTGTATAGGCTAAAAATCTCCTCCTGAAACGGAGTAAAACATTCACTGACAGATTTTTTCAGTGATTCCAAGTCATGCTTCTATTTCGTATAATGACACACTACGTATGACAGAAATATAAATCAATACATATGTGATCAAACTTCTGAAGGATTAATTTTAAGGTCATCTCCAGTGTGACACCAATCCTTCCTGAAGTATCTGAAAGTGATGTAAAGGGGAAAAATTAGTGATAATAAAAAATTTTCTAAACCCTGTTTCACCTCTGTGTGGCCAAATCATCCTTTCTGTGTAGGTCCTTAACTTTGACAGACCTGTACTGATGGACCTGCAGGGGACTTCACAGCACAGGTCACCAGCTTCATGGCATCTTGCAAGAAATCCACAGTTTCCCAGTTCCAGCTATTTGGTGCTTTCTCTGGTGGCAGAAAATGGCTGGTTCCATTTACACATTTTAGAAGGTACCTCCTAAATTACAAAAATAATTCCTAAAATACAAGGACTGTTTCCCTGGTGGGATAAATAACTTGAAATAACAGTACCTTTCAAAGGACAAGGCTTTACAGTTGTTTCAGAAGAACTGTGTCCCAGATGTGATTCAGCAGTTTGCTGTGTATGTTGTCCCTGGGAAATCACCTTTTTGTGTCATAGTCCACATGAATGCAGAAGTGATGTTTTACATTCTTAAACATTACAGGGGTGTGACTGAAAGTTTATTGACAGTAATGGAATTTGAATATTTTATATGAATTTGACATTAAAATTGAATGTATCATCAAGCAGTTTCTGTTCAATCAGAAGAATACTTTAACTTTGATGCTTTTTTTCAACATACTGAGCTTTTGTACGCTCATAATTTTACAAATTCCCACATAAGCAGGAATCTTCTCATCTTCTCAAATGTGATTATGATTTTGCAGTTTACATACTGAAACAACTCCAGAGCTGATGTCCTTCAGAAAACTGACTTTGATGTCTGCGTTAACTCAGATTAAGCATCTGTCTTCAAAGGCAAAGTTATGCTTGTGTTACCAGAATTTCGTTGTCTCTGCACTCAGTCATATGCAGCTGGGGGCATCTCCTTTATGCTGGAAAGCTGTTAGGTAGAATAATAAAGGTGTGTGTGATTTTGTCAGAATCCCCCTAGCAAGGCACAGGATAGTTACTATGTGGTACCTTGAATCCAGGGACAACCTACACTTTTATTCTGTGCAGAGCTGGAAGCCAGAATCTAGCTGTGGTGGGTAACTGTGGAAACCTGACCTTCTCTACCACCTCAGCACGTTTCCAACCTGAGTTTGGAGATATTTAAGGAAGAGCCCTATTCTTTTTAATTAAATATAGCCCTTGAACTGATGTAAGGAAAAGGTAAATCTTGAAGGTTCCAGTGCAAGGAGAAAATCAAGGAGGTAACATGGATGTCCTGAGCAAAAGCCTCTCCTAAAGTAACATACTTTTCTCAGTCTGTAGTAATATCCAGCTGTGGCTGTTGAGTTCTATAAACTTGGTCTGCAGGTGCTTAAACCTTCATCTTATATTCTTACTGGTTACATTCCTAGTGCTTACACAAAGGCAGAGTTTATGTTAATGCCCTGATACTTAAAAAAAAAAAAAAAAAGTGTAGTGATCAGTATCCATCATCTTTCCAACTGCCTTGTCACTACATCAATTAATACAATTGAGCAAAAAATGTCACAAGCCCAGTGGAAAAACCTTTACACAGCCTTTCAGGGGGAAGTTTACTCCCAGCTTTTTTTCCCTTGCATTAGCTCCTGTCATCCACAAAACAACAGAACCCAGTGGTGTCAATTATATTTGATTGACTGAGTAAAGCACACACACAAATAAGCAAAAACAATGGACACAAAAATCTATATATGACTCCCCTTGTCAGTGAGAATGCCTGTCTTCTCCATTTTCATGCTGCACGGTGTCCTGCTGCTACAGGCTTAAATGTTTCCTTCAGCCCCCAAACTATCACCAATTAAGTTAGCAGGGTCTTCAAAGGTGTCAAATGACTCCCTGGGCAATTGGCTGTAACTGCTGTTCAATAAATGAGGTCTAATTTATCAGTTTAACTTCACTTTTAAAAACCTAATGTCTCCTGGTACCATGTGCCATTTGCCCAGAGTGTGAAGAGATGCCTGCCACATCGCATTTTGAAAGTTGTATGAGCTCATGTTAGCAATCACGTGTTTTGTCTCTCATACCTTTTCTCCCAATTTGAAAGATGTATTTAAATAAAATATACTTGAGTGGACTTGTGCAGTATGGTACCCCGGTAAACCATGCCTAGAAGAACAAATAAAAGGAACAGACTCAGTTCCTTTCTGGTTTTGGTATAGGAGGGTTTGATTACACCTTAAATAGCAGCTTCTTCTTACTTTTCGTGCAATTCTTTTACATTGACCCTGCACGGAAACAATGGAAGTTGTGTTAGAGTTGCTGGAATTCCATGGCCAGCATAGGAGATGCTCTTTCAGAGGATACACTTTTGAAGGCATGAGGTGCAGAGTACGATTGCGGCCTACCACCAGCACTCTAAAAGTATCAAGTGTTACAGAAAAGTAATGCTTTTCTGCCATTAAAGAGTAAAATATGTTTTTACTACAGACAAAGGATCACAGCACCAAGCCTGACACAGTTCAAGAGGCATTTGGACAATACGCTTGGGCACATGATGTGACTCTTGGGGATGGTCCTGTGCAGGGCCAGAAGTTGGACTCAGAGATCCTTTCGGATCCCTTCCAACTTGGCACGGCCTGTGATTCTGTGATTCTGTGAAAGCTTGTGCTAGGAACAAAACTATTGCTTTCACATGTGTCAGTAATAACATACATCAGTAGTAACGGAAACTCTCATAACACAGGGCAGCATTAGTTGCATATTTGAGTAAAACTGAAGTGCTACTTGTATGTGTTTTGTTTTTTTTTTT
>VXAY01001844.1:225856-246351 GCA_013399855.1 Oxyruncus cristatus
TTTTTAATGAACACCTACACACCCGTCGTGCTGTGGACTGTTGCCCCCTGGAGTTCAAAGATGGGATGAGTGTTATCTCAAAGTGTCTTTCAGACAGAAGAGTTTTTACTATTTGCCTCTTTTTCCTTCGTTGGATGAGTTTACAGCTAAGAAGGAAATTTTCTGGCTTCAGCTCAACCTCATCTACATGCATAGAGAGCTCTGAAATATTTGCTCCTTGCAATTACATCTTTTTCTTTAGGGCCAAGACAGCAATGGTGTTAATCTTGGTTCATTACATCATTAATACTTATCTTTAGAAAAATTTCAAAGAAGTTTAGAAGTCTTTGACATTTTTGGGCATGAGTGGTTTCTTGCTCCCGCACATTGCCATTAATTATGGAAATTACTGTTCCAGCCCCAATAGCCAATCTCAGCTATCACTGCAGGTGTGTGTGTGTGTGTACGAAGATAAGCAGCTCACCTATTCTCTTGAAACATGTTTTTTAAGAAATAGTATATGAAAATCAAATTTAAACAAAAAACCAAACAAATTAAGAACTCCTGTGGTGCATTGTATTCTGTGGAAATTTGACTGTACAGGGTCAAAGGCTTTTGTTTGTGCTCAGAGTTGTTCACACAACTTAATTAGCAAAAACTCTGGTCTAGAAATAGAGATTCAAGAAAGAATGGGGGTTTAGTCACTTGGCTTTTCCTACATCTTATGGAATCATACTCCATAAATATGTCAGGTTCATCTGTGTAGTTTCTCATAACAGCATCTGAACCCTTGATTACACAGTTATGGGAGATGCAGGGCAAGTGTTCTGAAACAGTTAAACTCCTTAGGGTTTCATGAAAACAAGTGTCAAGACAGGGCAAAAAGACTATAAATAATCTGTCAAAGGTGATGGCTATGCCAGACACTTTCCTTCTTGAACTACTAAGTAAATCAACCAGGAGGTACATATCCATAGGAAATCAGACTCCTGAAGTTCTGGTCATCCTGAAATTAGCTATTTTTAAAATGGGGTTTAGTAAGAAAGTGCCACCCCTAACCCAGGTTTAGAAATGCTTTCAGAATATTTAGAACATGCTTAACCAGATTTAGCTGCAGACCGCCCTCTAAGACCTGGAGACAAGTTCCCTCTCCTCAAGTTCATTTGATCCAGCTGTCAGAAATAACCTTTCATTTGCTTTGGTTTTGGTAGGGTTATCTGATGGTGAAATTAGGCAATGCACAGCCTCTGCCATCAGGGCTCTGTGGGAGTGTGGGCATGAGGGAGGCAAAGTCTCTGATGGGATTTCCTTTGCGGGAACAATTGAGGCAGCGACCCTACTGCCATCACCACATACAAGCAGCTCCACTGAACCGAATGAGACTCACAAACAGGCAAGTCAGAAGGATATAAATGTCTAAATGGCATTGGAATATCCATTCCTTAAAATCTTCTCTTGAGAAGAGCAACATAATATAATCCTTGCTTTACTGTGGCATCTGAATAAAATTGCAGTTGGACAGTGTTGTTAGCACAGTTCCTAATGAAGATAT
Organism: Oxyruncus cristatus; assembly: GCA_013399855.1. NCBI lineage: Eukaryota > Metazoa > Chordata > Aves > Passeriformes > Cotingidae > Oxyruncus > Oxyruncus cristatus. The sequence goes on from VXAY01001844.1 coordinate 227,388, forward strand.
ACAGGGGTCTATTTTTGGAGAGTTTATAACAGGTCTTGTGACAGCCCGTGGAGATTTATACTGCAGGATGTCCTCAGATATCTACTGGCTTCCCTCACACAAAGGTATTCCATGGTCCTACAGACTTCTTTCTGATGCATCTCAGGAGAGAAGGCTGCTTATTAACTCGTCTAGTGTGAAGTATTAACTGATGGCCTTGCTCTATGTTTTGTCATGCATTAAGCTTAAGTCACTTAAAAAAATCAAATCCATACCCATGTATTCTGAATTCCTAATAGATAATTTAGAAATAGTAACAGGAACATTTTTTGGCTTAATACCAAAAAAAAAATCAGATTTTAAAGAAGCTGAAATACTAATCAATGGTTCTTTAGTCTGGCTTGTTTTTATACTACATTAAAAAAGTTCTGAAAATGCTTGAATCCCCCAAAGTCTGTTAAAAAAAATGAAATCTTCTTCTCCCAGACCACAGTTTGGTGAAATAAATTAGTATAATGATTTATGTTTACGGTTTTAGTCAATTCTGATAGAGATTATAGAGACAAAATGACAAACTGCCTTAGAGGTAAACTTAAATCATGTCAGCCAATCTTTAGTTTTTCCTTACTCTAATTGCTCCTCTTGTTCATTTATCTTCCTAGGCAATCTTTAGAAGAAATACTAGTTTAATCAGTGCATGTGCAAACCACCAGAGATAAAAAGTTTAGCCTAATTTGTCTCACTAAATTGTAATGCCTCTAGTAAACAAATCTTGGCTTGAAAGGAAACCAAGAAAATCTAAATAAACACCCTCCACAAAATGTTTCTCTACTCTTTGTTACACATAACACTGCTGATTTTTTATAAACTTTACCTTTTGATGCAAGCAAAACAAAAACATATGCATGACATGCTTTTGCGGTTTCCTAGGTAGCTCTTAAGCATAAATAATTCATACTGTTACAGAAAAGTAATGCAAATAATTAAATGCAGAATAAAATATTGTATTACAACAGCTGTGCAGTATATGATCAAAGGAGATTAATTTTAATTTCTCTTTCTACGGTTTTGAAGCCAATAAATTTTTCTGCTCACAGCATGCAGTATTTTTTAACTTGGTATGGCTTTATTGCTCTTAATCTTATCTTCCTCTCACTCAAGTGAACAGTTTTGCCACTCACTTTGGGAGAAGTAGGTCCAGTCCATTAAGCTCCGTTCCACAAATGTATATCCTTTTTCAGTGGAAGTGTTTGGCATGAAAAAGCATGCAAATGTGTGAATCTTTGCAGAGTAGAGGAATAAGACAATAAATAATCACTGGATTGAGTGTCCCTGGTATAAATCATTTCAGACCACTCATTTAATTTCTGCACAGTTAAGGTCCCTTAATGCAGACTACACTTGCTCAAAAAATCCACAGCTCTAATTCTCCAACAATATGCAGTGGCTCAATTTTAGAGGACTAATTCAATGGCTACATTTTGGTTGTTTTTCTAAAGCAAAAGTCCTATCAATGTGAGAAATCTCATTAAAGGGAATTTTGCCCTTATAAGGCCTCCAGGATCTAGACTTTCTGGGCATCTCAGATTAGAAACTGTTCTCAACAGCTAAGTTTTTTCAAAACACATGTGTGTGTCATTACTCATAAAACTAATCCCAGCAACTGAGACCATATATGTGAGAAAATGAGCTTGTAGTTTCAAATGCTTGCTGGATTGGGCCCTAATCGTTCTTTTATTTTTTCCTCCTAAGCATCAGAATCCCATCAGATTTTATGTCTAGAAATTTTTGTTATGTATCACTGTATAAACCTTAATCCTGTTGCTCATGCTCTACAGGGAGGAAAGACATTTTTAAGCAAAAAATGTTCAGCAAAATCTATAATAAGGTTATTGGCTGAGATACCTTGTTATTAGACAGCATCCTTGCCAAATATTTATGCACTGGGTGGAAAATATGCTTTCTTCCTAATTAAGAAATTAGAAAGTAAAGATAAAAGTAGAGCATTTCCATTTCTGGACAACAGAGACATAACTCATGTCAGATGCTACAATTCTTATCACTTTCTCATTACGCACATTTATCATGGTCATTCATCTACTTATCAGGTCTACATGAGGGTACAAACATCAAAAAAGCACAAACAGCCAAAAGACCTCTAAAGGAGCATGACTTTGTGCCTGACCTTAGAAAATATATCAAAAACACTTAATGTTCTGTCTCACAGTCAGCAAATTATGTAAATTTTGAAGATTAAAGACAAGCCTGCAGAATACGTGAGTGTGTGTGTGTGTATGTGTGTGTGTATGTGTGTGTGTGTGTATATCAGACAGTATTATCGACATACTTTTAATGTTCCATGTCTCTTTTTTCATTGCTCTGCTTGGTGAGCCAGCCTCTGAAATGTTTTAAATTGCCATAGTTCCTTACTAAAGGAAGTTGCAGCTGTGCCAGTTTACACAAACTAAGGATCAAACCCACGCTCGTTTCTGAGAAATAGTTGGTCTGGTCTGATCTGGATTCTGTTGTTCCAGGGCTTGAAAAGGACCTAACTACACTCTGGGAACAGTACAACTTCATCAGAGAGAAAATAGAAGCAGGTCCTCTCCACATCGCCTGAATACTAGTGGAAACACAACAGCCCTTTTTTGTGTGACTCGCAGAGTCTTTACGCAGAGTCTCAAAGCCCGGCTACATGGATGACCGGATAAAAGAAATGTTTCTCTCTGTTAACTTTGTCAAGTGATCAGCAGGTTCAATAAATCAGAACAATATTCTCTAAGAAAACCCAACTCCACTCCCAGAGCACATTGACAAGCTGATTTTTATAGCTCTTCTTTGTAAGGATGGCTGTCAGAAGAGCAATACATAGAGTGTAATTAGGAAATACCAGTCTGAGACCTGTTGGTTGCTGTTACTGGAAGCTGGTGGAAAGTGGAGCAAATAGCTGAGCTCCAGCAAGCTGGTGTCCTTGTATCCATCTCATATGTCCTTTGATAAGCTCCTAGGGGAAAGAGAGGTGAGTAAGGGCATCCTGTCTCCACACCTCGTAAGGCACGGGAAAGTAACACAGCACAGAAGAAATTCCTGTAGCAGACAGCTGTTCACCCTCTCTGGATTACTCCTCACATCTCAGGATCTGATCTTGGTAGTTTTCTGCCAAGGGAGGATGCTAGGTATGAGTAGTTCACATGGGTACCCGGAAATTTTCTGACTGCTTCTGAGTGCCTTTGTACAAGTTTATTTGAATGAGAAAGAAGAAACAAAATACTGTCCAAGCATTCCTCTTACAACGAAATTTAACAAATACAAGCAAGGCACTTGACATGGAGCTCATTTCTATGTTCGGTACAAAGTCAAACAGTGGTTATGAGACCTTAGACATCATTTTAGCTTTCTAGGTGTGAATTACACAGGATTGAACTGAGTGTTGAAAACAATCTGGCAAATGTAGCCTTTTTGTGAGATACTTAAGAATAGATCACAACTTTACAAAATAATAAGTTCAATTGTACGATGAATTGTTATTTTAGTTGATTTAAAAAAAATGTGTCTGCCTACTTAGAGCTCTTGCTGTAAATGTCATATTACTTGACATGCTGTGTCACACCTTTGATGAGTGGTTTCAGAATCATGCTCATAGTGAGCACCTGAAAAATCGTAGAAGTTGGAAGATGATCAGACAAGAGCAGGTAAGATCTCTTTTCTTAAGCACTGCTTTAACTTCCAGGTAGCATAGAAATACATGTACCCTGGCAGCTTAATGGTGCTACAAGTTGTGCCACCTAGCTAAATGGACAGTGGTGTTTGTGGCCCTAAAAATCATAATTCCAAGTGGGAACAAAGTCACTGGGAGCTCCAGCTCAGACCCCTTTGATGTGATATCCTGAAGGCCCCATGTGACACCAGCTGTTCTCAGCAGTTCTCCAGTGAGGGTCATAAAATTATATGGGATGTCTGACCCATAACGGAGAGATGAAGTTGAAACAATAAACATGAAGAAAGCAAGATGGTAAAGTGATGGTGTTGGAAATCACCAAAGAAGGGTAGAGAAATCCTTTCCCATTGATCTAAGATTCACAGAATATGACTTGTCAACCTCTCCAGTTTAACAATGCTGCCCTGCAGGAGCTGCCTTTGTGAGAAAGGCTGTATTAACAACCTGTAGAGTTATTAAAATGCAGACTTTATTTTTCTTAATAACAGTGATCATACTTTTGCTTTAGGGGTGTTTGTCTGTTGCAATCGGGATGCAATTATAACGCCATGTAAAACAGGCCACCAAAGACCTACTCTAGAAAAAGACTGTCAGTGGCAAGAGAAGGCACACCACAAAAACTGTGTTCCTGTTACTGATCCCTTGGGATTGCACAGCCCATTGTTTCTGTTTTCAGTGAACTCTTGCTGGGGTTCTGCAAGGATTTACAACTTTAGTACAGGATAATCAATTCAAATAGTGAAGCACGGCTCTGAAGCTATCCAGTCAAAACCAAACTGACAGTGACAAAGAGATAACGCATGTGTTTGGAAGCTGCACACCACATTACCAGAACCAGACAGAGCAGTGACATTGCAGCACCAGGCAGAATCAAAATGTATGGGCAGAAGACAGACTACTAATGTGCACAGCAGAAATGGATTAAAACTGAAACATGACAGGCTAAACATCACTGTTTTACAGAATAAAGGCTGGGCTGACGTTTAACAATGCTGATCCTTTTGCACTATTTCCCACATGTATATAATAAGACTGAAACCTAGGGAGAAAAAAGATATAACAATAAGTTTTCCTCTTTGCCCATGTTTGCTAGGTTTTGGTTATATTGCCAGAGCATATCATGCACAACCTATTGCATTTTACAGGAAACATTAAACAGGTTAACCTAAAGGCCCAATAAATTATGCACAGAATATTCTGAGGAGGTTTAATGAAGAAAAATATACTTTAAAGTTTAATTCACAGCAGATTGTTGCTGTTGTGGGTTGTTTTTTGGTTTTTGTTTTTTGTTTTTTTTTAAGACAGACTTACAGTCCCAAATGCCTATAAGCAGATTGTTCAAGCTGTAGTATGGAAAATGCCATGCAGTATAATTGTATAATCTGACTTCACTGATGATATTAAGATGACCTGCTGGTATTAAATATGAAATCTTTTGTGAATCTCAAAACTAATTTTGGAGAACTCATTTACTACTATTTTTGCACTGCTGTAAGGCATAGGTCACATTTCTTAGTTTTCTGCTCCTAAAATATTTTCCTCTCTGGAAGGTTAGCTCCCAGGATAAGCTAATTTGCAATTAAGAAGATAGTCTTATAAGTGATAAATTTAAAAAGGAAGGCATTGAAAACTGTTGTGTAAAAGACCTGCTCTGTAGATAAGCAAAAAGGAACAATTCAAATAAACTAGTAACTTCTGCAGCTTTGTACAGCAATTAAACTAACAGAAGATGCACATACTGAGAGAAACATTCATAATATTTCTAGGCAGATCATTGGCAACATTTAATCAATCAGAACAAGATCTGTTTCATATGAAATTTTAAACACACAAAATTAACACCTAGAGATCACTATAGGAATATATAAAACATAGAGTTTAAAAATAAATGCTGTCTTGGTCAGTGACAGAAACCCTCAGTTGTATTGCGAACTGCAAAATGGTATAAGCAATATAGACAAAGCATGATGGGGCAATAGATCACAGTAATAACATTTGCAATAAACAATAACAGAACAAAGCAGACATCTATAAAAATCCCATGAGGAATTTGCCTTATCCATAATTTTTTTTACATTTGAGAAACTGTGTCAGGAAAGACCATTACAGCCAATGGCACCAATTAATTTCTGCAACTTTTAATGACATGTTCCTGGGTAAAAACCTCAGATAATACCCCAGGCTCATGATTGATAGAAGCCTGTGTTTGATTTGTACCAGACTGTTGATTTTTTAGTATTTTTTAAAGAGTCCCAGTGCAGCCAATCAAGCAATCAACATGAAATACTCAGATCTTCGCTTGTAAAGTACAAGAAAACAGAAAGACAATGGGACTTTCTTCATGGTGTTGACAGAATACTGGTGATTTTATTTCAGTAGCTCTCCAAATGATGGATTACCTAAATTTTTATTCCAGAAGCAAATGATAACCAAAAAGAAATGTCTGATTCTCATGCCATCCTGGATATTATTTTACCTTTGGAAGGGCTGTTGAAATGCAGAGGAGATAAAAATAATTGATTTTAAGAGGTGAAACATCAGAATAAACTGATTTCATGTTTGGTTTTCTGGTCTTCAGCTAACCAATAGGTTCAAGCATATAAAAAAAATCCAACCTGGGGTTCTCTCAAAATAAATACAGGGAGAATTTAGAAAATGCAAACACAATTCCCTATTATTTTCCAGAAGTGTTTAGCAACATTACTTTTATACTTTGAGATTAATTGTAGAATTAAACTACCTGAAAACAGAGGTAGGAACATCTTTGCTCTCTAGTGAGCTTCTTACAGCCATTGCAATAGATCCTGATGTCCCCATCTCTGTAACAGTAAGACAAATATAACCACTGTGATGTTGAAATAGATAAATAAAAACTCTCAATGTAAACATGGAAAATCATGTGTTTGTGGATTCATTCTACAGGGAACCTGAGCATGCAGGAAAAGTGTTCATACATGTAACTCTTTCTGTGTGTGTGAGTGCTCGGGGGTGATGCCTGGGCACCACAGCTTTTAACACAAACAAAAACCACAGCAGAGAAAGTGGCAGGGGCTGGTTTTCTTAGCTACCTGCTTAGCATGTGAGTGCTGTAATCACTTCATGCTGTTCTCATGGATAGCCAGCCAGGCCTACAAGCAGCAAAAAAAGATATGTTGGGCAGTCCTGTGAACTCTGGTTTGTTGCACCAATGTAATCATGTAAGCTGGCAAAGGGGCATGGGGGGAAGCAAGCCACACAGCTACAAAACTCTTAGGCTTGTGAGAGTGCCTGTGGAAATCAGACTGCCAGTATCCAAGACTTCCGATGGAGATTTGGATGTGTGTGCTGCACAACTGCTCAGGCACTTTCTTCATTCTCTGTGGTGGCCTGTCTGTATCTGCTGGTGTCAGCCTCCACACGCCTTCTTAATTGCTGAAGGTGTGATGTGTGTCCTCATGGAACATACACCACAGGATGACTTCTCAGAGGCTTAGCTCTGAGGACAGCCTAACAATAACTTTCCTAGTTATGAACTCAAATTAATTTCTGAGATCTGGGGCTTTGACATTTGACAACTGTTAACTGTATGTAAATATGCAGTGAGAACATGGGTCTCATTCATTAAATGGCCTTGAAGGGTTCTAATAACTCGTATTTATTCGATTTATTTAAAATATTTTCTGAATGTTAGAAAGTTTTCGAATACAATAAATAAGAAGACATGTAGCATGGGCAGAAAATAACAGATCTCAGTGGTGCGTTGTACTTCTCATGATTAGTAATGGTACTGGTACCTTACTACTGAGCTAATAGTTACTTTATTTCCCTCTTACTACTGACTAAGAATTCAAACTGAAGGTACAAATGGTAATGAACAGTCTGGCTAAGCCCTCTCACCTGGACTGCCAGGAAGGATTGTACCAACTCATGGAAGTGGGCTACTCTTACTCAATTTAGTACCTAAGTGGGGAGTTCAAAACTGTAAATCCTATGAAACAAATATATCTCATTCTTAACAAGATTTGTATGCACATTATTAGAATTGCTCTTTTTTAAAAGACCCCTCTGTCACATTAAACTGATTTTAATCACTAATCCCAAGCTCTCGAAAATTAAAATACCCCTCCCTAAAAAAACTGATTTTCTTTTACTGTCCTGGTTCATATGAAAAAAAAAAAAATCAGGACTTTCAGTCCCTCCCTGCCTTAAAAGCTACAGTCCAGCCACAAACAAGCAAAGATTTCCTTATTTCCTTTGGACAAAATCATTTTCCATTACAATTTTTAAGTTAATGCTTCTTTCATTACAGGAAATCCTTGTTATATTACTCATTAAAAGGGTCAGATATGCTATCATTGCCTATAATATAACTGTCATATAACTATGAGTGCACTAGAGGTTAAAATTTGCCTCTTATCACATGTATTCTGCAAAAATCTTCAAGTTTTTCTTGTCCCAAGCATTGCCCCTTTCAATTTTTTTTTAATTGATTAGTACTTTCTCTTTGAAGAATAATTATCTACCATAGAAAAATAGTGTTTGCTCTCATGCATATCAGATATGACAAATTCAAAGTCTACAAGTACTAACAATCATTTACTTTTATTGGCAGAGCTATGAAAAAGAATACCTCAGTAACAGCAGTGCAGATATTAATTATTGTGTAAAGATCAGGAAAGAGATTTCGGAAAAAATGCCACCAGATTTTGGAAACAAGTACCCTATTTTTCTTTCCTGTTGTGTTTGTGACAACTACTGGGAATACTCAAACTAAAAAGTGAAATATGTCACAGATGACTCAAGTAAACATGCAGTTTGTTTTGTAAAAAGACGGGTGCTTCATCCCAGAGCCTAATTCAGTAGATTTATCTGCTACAATTACAGTGCTTTGATCACTCCAGAATAGGTGGTGTAGTGTGGGGTGTAGCTGTCCTTTTCCAATTCACTCTCCTTATCAGGATACATGTCTGTTGATTTGTGGGAAGCTGGCTGTTTTTCGTTCCTGACAAACTCCAGTGATTAAAATGTAGTGGCTTGCTCTTGTTCCCCTGATAAAGGTGACAGCTGCAGAGTTTCCAGTGTTAGTGGATATGGTCCATGCAGATTGCTTTTTAATGAAAGCAATATATTATCTTACCTAGAGACCCTGCAGCCTTACCTTGTTAATGTATTCTAGGTTGGCACCACATTCATCTATAAATTAGTTGTATTAAACATGCTTCTTACTATTTATCCAGTCTCTAAAGAGCTGTGGTTGTTTTGTTTGGGGTTTTTTTGTTTGCTTTTATTGTTTGTTTGTTTTGTCTGTGTTTGCTTCATACCTCCTCCAACAGCACTATCATACAGACAATGAACAGTGGTGCACAGTTTTCAGAAAAATATCTAGCATTAAATAATACAGTCACAGACATCTCTGTAGTCAATGACTTGATAGTCCTTCACATTTGGCCATTAAAATATCCAGTAAAGGATGCGAAATTAACAACACTTGATTATATAAGTCATAGCTGCAAACATTTTTCCCTTTAATTTTAAAATCAGGATGATTTAAGTAATTTATAAAACTAAATAAAACACCGGTTTAAGCTAAACAAATTTGTCCTTCAGTTTTGTAGTCATATCTCTTTCAATTTGCCTAAACAAAGCATATTGATAATTGGAGTTGCATTGTATCCTTTAAGAAAATATTGCCGGTCTCTGGAACACTCAAATGCCAAATTCATTATCATCAAGAATAGTCCCTTCTTCAGATATAAGCACTGCATTCACTGTCAATAATTTATATTATTTCCAGCAACCTTCATCTTGAACTAAATTTTATAGAAGGACTGGAATATCACTTAGGACCAACTTCTTCTTCTACAAGAAGTAATTTTCTAACAAAAGATAAATATTTAAAATTAATTTCTCTCATAAAATACACATAAAAATATGAAAGTTGAGTTACATTCCTGTTATTTATTCCTAAATTATAACAAGAATTTAGTACACTGGTATAATTCAAAGGTGATAATTCCATTATCTTTACAAATCTCTTGTATCTATCATAATAAAAAAATAAGAAACTGTTCAATAATTCAGAAATACGTGACCTGCTAAATACTGTGAGAATGTTTTGCAAAGTTTGCAATTTAACTATGCCATGGTCAGTACAAAGACTTTTTCAGTAGTGGGTATTCTGCATTTTGTACTTGAAATATTGGAATTTAACTTCTTTAGAGTGCCTGCATGTTTTTGCTCTGTTTGTATCTTTGCTAACAATGCATGTACAGTAAGAGAGATAAGTAAGGGATTAGTAAAGGATTAAAGGAAAGCGTTTGGTTTATATACACTCTGAACACTGCCTCCACAGTTAATTTTTTGAATCTTTGCATTTTGTTGAAAAGATAACAAAATGCTGTACCTGTTTATTTCCTCCATCTGAACCAGAACACTTATCTCCTCATTTCCTTAAAAATGCTTTGTCTTTCCAGATATTTTATAAAAATAAGGATACTCCTGAATTTCTCTCAGCAGCTTCTTTGATGCTAAAGAATTATATTAATTGCTCTTCTGTCTTGCTTTTGTTTATGTTAAAATTTTTAAAGTCAACCAGACCTGGCATGTTTTCTTGTTTCAAGTGAATAAATTGCCATCTTTTGGTTAAACACCTAGCATCCATTGAGCCTGTGAATGCAGAGATAAAGACAGAGAAAGAAAGCATGTAAACCTGTAATTCTGAGAAGGGCCATAAAGCCTTCTGGTCACTTAACCCGGAAATACCAGTTCGCAGCTGGGGTGGGAACTGCACTTTCTCATGCTCCCTTTTCTCTGGCAAGGTTTCTTTCTAAAAATAGTTTCACTTTTTCTCCATGACAAATATGTGAGATGTATTAAAGGTACAAGTAAAATCATGCAATATTACACTCTTTTACATTCCCTCCAAATCTCTTTAAAATCAACAAAAAGACTCCAGATTCCTAAGTTACTTCAGGCACATGTGTTTGCTCCTTGTCAATAGAGATAATTTATTTTTGTTTTCCTTACAACCATCTAAAGTGCTGATTATATCATGTGGACATCTGAATCGTGTATAGTAAATAACTGAGGTCAAAAATATAATGCTTAAACTGGTACATTTATGTCATGGGTGAATTTGAGACTCTACAGAAGACAGTTTGATTTTTGCTATCATGAATTCATACAGATCCAAAACTGAACAGCACCAATTTAACACTGCGCTTATTCCCTCTGTAGTGATCTAAGAGAGCAGACTGCATGTACTATGCATCGTGATTTAACTGCTTGGTACTCAAGTTGATTATCTGAAAGGGTGCCTGTCTTAGCAGAATTGGTTCTAATAAAACAGAAAACACTTCAGATGAAATTTTTTTCTTTTAAGCATTGGGGGTGTACTTACAGATTGTTCTTTCTATTTGTATGATAGTATTGGCATTGTTGTTACTCCATTGCCGTATTTTGTGGAGAGGTCATATTTTATTTCATTTCAGCAAATTCTTGCATTTTGCTTCTCATAAATAAAGAACTCAGTAAATGATCAGTGAAAGAGCTTGTAAACCTCTGTATTATGAACTGAAAAGTTTGATAACCATGTAGAAAGCAATCAAATGAACCACTGACAATCTCATCTCACTAGGAGATATTAAGGACCACAGTTAATGTGTTTTCTACATCTTGTCTTTAGTATGCATACATAACCCCATGAACGCACAGCCTTGCATGCTTAGGATATATTCCACCCTCTTTTTGTTCATCAGTTGTGACTCAGGGGCACACAGCCACCCAATCAGACAACAACCTCTGTACCTCCCTGTCCTTCAGCAGTAGCCTGAGTAGTGGGGAAAGGCAACAGCCAGGCCCTGTACCGTTTCTGTACCCAGTCCCAGAAGAGGCTAGGAAGGTAGGGAGCAGATGTGATGCACCAAAGACAGAGGATATGACTCCACCATCAGGAAAAAGAAGGGAAAAGTACAAAGGCTCAAGAGTAAAAAAGGAGTTTTCATTTTGTTCCCATTAATCATTGAGAAAACTGTGCATGTCTACAAAACATAAACAAGCGAACCCAGAGAGTGCTGATTGCAGCATTTGTTCTTTACATATAACCAACTATTGCTTTGCAAATTGGTTCCTCTGATATATTTTTGCCATAAATAATCTGTTTAGAGCAAGCATTAGATACACTATATGGGTTGTTCTCCACTATCTTTTTTGTATATTGTTGTTGCACAAAGAGATTTTGATTGACAAAATAACACACTGGCATAAGACAAGCAGAAATGCCATGTCATAAATCACAACAGAAAGAAAAGAGATTATCAAACAACTAAATAATGCAACCCACAGCAAAACATACCAGTAAATCATACAAAGCAGGGTAAATTAGATAACACTGTCCATATACAATTACACTGGTTGGCTCCCACGACAGCCTTTAAATGTGACATGTTATTTGACATGTATGCAATTAGGGCTTAAAATCAATTTTTTTATATTCCATTTAAAATAAAAAATGTACTATTTTGAAATCAAATACTACCTTTTTAGTCAAGATGGACAAGAAGTACTATCAGGTAGCAGCAGCATCTCAGCAGCATAATGCAAGCCAGAAAAGGATGGTTTTCCTGAATACTGTGGAAGATCATATCTCAGATAATTATTCATGCACAGTAATTCACGCTTATTTATTATTACAAATTCCCCTGCCTCCATGCACAGGACTTATTGTAAAACCAGGATCCATTGAAAAGTAAAAACAATTATATAGATGAGATGTTAACTATCAGAGAGGGTTTAGCTGTTTCCTGGTAGATACTCAGAGTAACGGAGCCACAACATCTCTAGTGTTCAGTCCCATGGGAAAGTGGCGAAAGGGACACCCTGGTACAGCACCGAGCACAGAGCTGGGAGAAGGGACACAGCTGATGGGGTGTTTCAAGGCTGTCAGATTCACATAACTACTCTGCCACTGTTCTTTCATCAGAAAACTCAGAGAAGCACTGCTTTGCTTCCTTACACAACTTAAAGAAGAGTTAAAAGAATTGACTGGTTTCAGGGAAAGTTTGAGAACAAAACTCAGCAGAAACATGTTCAATGTTCAGCATAATTCATTGGTGATAATTGCCAGCTCGAGTCCCAGCCCCCTTGTGCTTTTTTGCTATCCGCAAGCAGCTGGGTATCAAATGCGTCCATGACTCCAGGCTGACAGATAGGTGACACCAAGTGGCCCAAAGGTCAGAGAGACATACCAGTGCAAGCAAATGAGATACATTTCTGTCTTTTCCTTACTTTCACTTCTTCTCTCTCTCCAGCCAGAAGGAGAACTTTGCTGTCCCCAGGTTCACAGCCTGCTTACATGACTCTTCCAAAAGGACTCCATTCCCTCCCCATTAGCTGCTTCTTGTGACTCCACTTCTGCCTAACAAGAGAAAGGCAGAAGGAGGGAGCTGACAGGAGCTAGAGTATATGAGAAACATGCAAAACCCAGGGACCTGCAAAGGTTCCTGAACTGCAAGGGGTCACAAACCGAGTTTCAGATCTCAACATCTGTGGAGTTCACATTGTAGGGCCACACAGGTACATCCATGCTGTGCTGTGAGGTGCAGCAGACTCATGCCCCAGTTGGTCCTAAGCAAGTTCAGCTTGATGATACCTCGTAATGGCTTCCCAGAGATGGATTTACTGCATAGCTCTGGAGAAGATAAGTGGCTTTGATTTCAAATTCTTCAATTGTAATTTTCTTCATTTTTACCTGCCTACCAGTCATTTAAAGCTAGTATCTTCCTGTGGCTTCTCACTGTTGATCCAAAGGAGGCTGTGCCGACAAAAGGACGGTTTTGATGGTTTGAGAACTCCATTTGAATCACTAATGCATCATTCTCTCTGTCCTCCCTGTGTTTTGGCAAAGAAAACAAACCTTTCTGATCCCCCAAAGAGCAAGATGACAAAATTAATTACACAAAAATTATTTTAAAAATACACAGATATTTCGCTTCGACTTGGAAAGTTATGTTCCATGAAGATCAACTGTGCAATAACTTTGACATTTCTTGTAAAATTTCCTGTAGAAAAAGAATACTTCAGAAATGCGTGTTATATGTAGCTTTTAAATGATCAGATGACCACTTCAGAAGTAAGAAGAACCATATTAACTCCTTTATATAAAAGTGATAATAAAATAGGATTATTTAGATCATGGTGCTTTTGCCTCTTTTTTCCCCTTGCAGTCTGTTTGTTATCCAGACACTTTTAAAAAAGGTAATAAGGAAGTACTTTACAATTTCCACATAAATTATTTTACAGGTCATCACAAAAATTCTGGCTCATTTGAGGCATCAAATATAACATATTGCACTTTAAGACAGCCCCTAAAAGTGAGGCAGCTGGACTAGGTAGAAACCCAGGGAAAGGTTAAACATCACAAGTAAAAGGTTTTTGTTGCAATTCTTTGTTCCCTTCATTTCTATTTCTGTCTTGTCTTGAATCATAAGGCTGTTGCATCAGGAATTGATTGTACTTTATGCTGAGGTAAATAGTTCTTTCTTATTAAATACAAATGGAACAAGTGTGAACGATACAGAAAAACTCTTCAATCTTCTATTTCATGAAACCTTAGGAAATAGTAATTATGAAAGCAAACTGTTCTGCAGTGGTAGCTGTAATCATGGTTGTACTTTATGACAGGGTATTGAACTAAAGTTCCCTCAAATACTTCCATGCACTGTCCCGTTGGCATTAATGCTGTGCTGTTGAATCAGACCCACAGATAAAATTAATTCTGGTGATGAGTGCTAAATCAATTTTTCATTACCTTTCCTTTGATTACATGTGCAATTGAAAAAATGCTACCTTGTTGGTGAAAACTCATTCTTCATCTTTTTTAGCACTTTCATCCAAAACACTTGATAGCAAAGGGCAAATATTCTGGAATGTCTTCATTTCAGACTCTTGGTTCATATTGGTTGCAAACAAGTGCTGTTCTAAACTTTGCTGGAAAACCAGTCAGCATTGGGGAACCACTTGAGGTTGGTTTTCCTGAATACATAGAAAGCAATTAAATCTCACTGGGTTTCTCTTTGAGATCTGCCCATACTGAGAACGTGCAAGACCAGACTGTTCCTTGATAAACGGAGCAAAAACATCAGATGTGCTTGTATTAGTCACCAGGGCGTTATGGGGCAAGGCATTTTCTCAGGTTGCCTGCTGCGGAGAAGGAGGACTGAGGCGGGGAGCAGGAGAAGAACACAGCCGGCCAAGGAAGGCGTCCCCTGGGTTGCCAACTTTAATTTTAGTTTTGCAGAGGGTGAGCACGCCACCTCCCACGGCACAGGAACGGCCCAGCGCACCCTTTAACTCAGGGGTAGCACTCGGCAAATTTTATTTCCTTCCTCGGGTTCGCTCCCTCCCCACTGCAAAAGCAGCCGGAGAGGGAGAAGGGTGCGGGGGCAGGGCATTCCGGCCGGCGAGCGGGGCGTGGTTCCTGACCCCTCCTGCGTCCTAGAGGGCGCGGGACGCTTCCCATGAGATGGAGACATCCCTGCCAGCCGCCTGCCCCTCTCTCTCGCTCCGGCCCCCGAGGAGGGTGAGAGGCCGGCGATGGCGCCGCGCCGCCTCTCACCGCGGGACGAGGGCCCCCTCTGCTGCCTTCCTCGAGGAAATGAGCTTCCAGGGAAAGCAGCGCTCCTGCCCGCGACCGACGGCATTATTTTAGGATGGACGCTATAGCCTCGCGTCTCACCTTCTGGAGGGGTGCCGGAAGGTTTGGCATCTCTCCCGCTTGGCGAAGTGAGAAGAAAAAGGTGATTAAATCACTTCACAGGACATTTTCTCCACCTGTGCCCTCGGCTACTTGGCTGTTCTCCAGTCTGGTGCTCTGTCTCATGAGATAACTGGGCATTTTTCTCCCCCTTGCCGCTACTATGAATGCCTGGATGGGAAAACATGGTAGGGCACTCTTCATGGGTAGGCATTTCCTTATCTTATCTGTGAAAAAGTGGGCTGATTTACCGTCCTTATTTATGATGTTATCAGTAAGCCAATATACTAGGTAATCAATACACAATCAATTTTCGTAACTGGAGTCAGACCAGAAGGGCAGAACTCAGCAGTCATCTTCCCAGCCCTACAGTGACAAATGACTGTGTGGCAGTTCTGTTTATGAAACACTCCTGGTGGATCACGTCAAAGATCAGGTCACCCACTTCACGCACAAGAAGGGGCAGTGATTTTACTTGAGTAAGGCAATTCTGGGGTAGTCTGCCTCAACTGCTGCGATTGCAGCTGTATTTACTCAGCGAGTAACACAGCTTCTTATTCAAACTCCTTGCTTTGTTACTGCCCTTTGACAAGTTTATCCTCTTCCAGTCTCTGCCTGGGTGCCTCGTTGCTCATGGCTACAGTCAAGAAACCCACAGAAAACAGGGTAAGTGTTCAGATAAGCTCATACCAAGTATTGGAAATGCATCCACTTCTCACTTTTACTCTTTCATCTATCAGCCGGATTGGCAGCTTCAGACAGCCTCTGCTGTAGGAAAAGGTTGAGCTCAGAAACTGATGGGAATCAGAAGTTCATCATTCCAAACAACGAAAGAGCAAAAGCAGAGTGAATCCAAACTCAAAGTAAAAACCGTATTACAGAATACCATCACCTTTCTGTCTGTTAGGGTCTACTTGAGGTGTTCTCTGGGTTTTAGCAAGTGTTTAATTTAAGTTTGATGTATTCATAAAACTATAGCAAATGTAACTGAAATAACAGCCTCACCTAACTAAAGGTATGACAAACAAGCTTGTGAAGGCTTGTGGTCAGCACACAAGCAGTAGCAGAGCTGAGGCCCTGTTGTGAGAGAAATTGTTGCTACTCCTGTGTCTTTTTTAGATAGCAGTGAAAGTAAAAGCTGTTTTAGACTGGGTCAGCTGTAGTAAATGCTTGGATTGTCATGTGCTAGTGTAAAAAACAGCGTTATGAATGTCATGGTCCTCCAAACTGATTCCTCTGTAACAAGTGGACATGAACTGATTCTTCTGGCTGGCAGAAGAAATCAAACCAGGACACTACCTTTTCTTCTAACTGGTTAAAAAGACTGCCATGCTGCCTGAGAGAGAAATGGTCTTTTCCAAAATATGTTTGTTTGGGTTTTTTTTCTGTCATAGAAAACAAAAACAGTCTGCTCCTACTGAGATCTTCTGTGGATGTCATTTTCTAACAGATTTGGTTCTATGTTTTACAGTGCTCTGATAAAGCTCTGACATTTGGGTATCATTAGTCTCTAAAAAAGACTGAAAGCAGAAAAGCAAGAGCATCTCCAGCAGAGGCCAGTACATATTTCAAAATAAAACATCCTGTCAAATGCTGTTTCAGAGAACTGTATGGGCATGTTTCTAGAAGTGCTCTCAGCATTCCCTTGCACCAGGCACAGGTATTCATGTGGTACCACCCTTCAGTGCCTTGTTCATCATTTCTCAGTCCTCTCTGCCAATTCCTTTCTTTTTCTGCAGTTCTGCTTCACACTTTCTTTTCTGACACCAAGTTTTGTATTTGTCAGTGCATAAATAGAACCGGGATTGTAAAAATATTCTGCTTGGCAGCCAGGCTTGGCAGTTCCAATCAATTAGGACCGTAAGTCATGATGGGATGGAGAAGGCAGCCCAAGCCCAGGGTGTATAAATGTTCTCATGGCCAAAAAATTCTCCTGGCAAACCCAGCCCCAAGCAATTCTGTCTGCTTAAATTACTGTGTTTTCCACTGTGCCTGTGCTGTTCTAGTGTGGTTTGCCTCATACTTCTAAGGTGAGCAGTACTTCAAGAATTGTTTCTGTAATGCTGACAAAGCACCTTCTTATCTTGTATCCTGAGGGTGAGCAGCAGGGATAAGGGAGGTGGTTGTCAGGTCTTTGGTGAACAGTCTCTGTGGATGCATATGGGCAGCCTGAAGCACATGATAGGAGAGAAGCTACACATGTGCCCAGCTTTCTGGACATCTTTCTGTGGTTATGGTCAGACTTTACAAACGTGGTGAAGATGGCACTTCTGGCTCAGCTTCACCCGCAAACCTGTTCAGCTTCTGTAGTGAAGTATGGCCCATCCCAGACAAGCCATGGAGAAAAGATCCATAAGATATACACTAAAAGAAAGAAATGGTGGTGGCAGGCCAGCCAACAGCTCACCCTTCCTCTCTGACTACTCACCGAACAGTTCTTAGCACTGATTTTAGGGGTATGTAGTGCAAGGTGTGGTAAATTAATATTAGCTGTTACTAAGAATTGTGCTGACATCCACCACACAAGTGAACTACAATCAAGGTAACTTAGCTACATGTTTACTTACATGCATGAACATATTCAGCCACAGGGATAAAAGGTGTTTCCAACAGCTACCTGTCTGTCCACAGCTGGGTACGGGCATTGCAACACTGTATTCTGTCAGTTCATCTCAGCTGTTGGGCAGAGCCTGGGAGAAGCCAGGACCAAAAATAACTACATTACCACTGCAGCTATGGATTCGGTTGTTTCACTTGGCAGCTGATGCACCTTGTGAAACATAGGTTCAACTTCTCCCATGTGGGCTGCCTGACCTAATACCAGCTCTAACTGGATACAGCAGAGTGTAGTAGTGATTAAGGAAAGGACAGAAGAACACAAATGCATCAGCTGGCTCAACACAGAGTTTAGTTTTGAATTTAACGTGGTCTATAGTCAACAAGATAAAGAAAGTATTCCTTGTTGCAGCTCTGTCTGTAGTACAGTCGGGGGTACCTGTGTACAGCACTGACTGTAGACTGTACTCACAGAGTTGTGTGTGTTATATACACGTGGTAATAGCTGCTTCTTTCTATCAGACCATAAAATGTTAGTTTTGGAAAACCATTCTGCTGGAAATGGTGCTCTGTTTTTGGAGCTGAATTGATGAATTGATGGTTCATGTTGTTCTTGTGGGCAGATTAGTCTCAAATTACCAGAATAGCCAGACACGACTGCATCCTGATCTTCTCTTCTCCCTTTCTCAATCCGGTAGTTTCAGGCAGCCTTTCTCCAGTTGTCAATATATTTCCTAGAGTTTCCATGTCCAAACAAGCCCAAAATCAAAATTATAGTCACAGGATCTAGGCAACATATTCCGATAATCTCTCAGATTAACCTAAATGGAAGTTCAACCTCTTGGTTGCTAACTGCAGGCTACCTTATAACCATCTCTTGTTAAAATTCACAACAGAATTATTCACTGGACTGAGGCATTTTCCCAGTTTTGCTTCTTGCCCATAAAAAGCACACTTGAAATGAACTTCTTTTTTTTTTT
>VXAY01001844.1:246386-257991 GCA_013399855.1 Oxyruncus cristatus
ACTGTAAGACCTATTTAAACTACTCTTACTTCTTTTTTCATGTCAAGAAAGTCTACTTTGTGTCTGCTCTGCTGTCCTCTACTTTTAGTCCCTGTACTATGAGTATTTGTGTTCTCTGTTAGGCCTGGCTTAAGCTTCACTAATCCCTGGATTGCTTACTTGCCCAACAAATATACAGGTCTCATTTACCTTTTATGGTAACCCAAACTGAAATTATTGATTATCTGTTTCCTTCAGGACATGGTGTTAAACTGCTTCACTTCCAAACCAGAGAAACTGCGCACAGCAAAAAATCCCCCTGAAAATGTAAAAAGGTCAGTGGTGCATTTGATGACATGAGTGCTTATGAAGCCACATAATTCATCATTTGTTACTACAGAACTTGTTCCTGGGGGGATTAACGTTTGCCAATAAATATACCATATGCTGGATTCTGTATGGAGATTTTTTAAGCTACCTTACTAAGTCATTAAGGATCTCCCTTGACAACTATGACTAAAATGGGCCAAACCCACCAGGGTTCTCTAGACCAATGAAGCATGTAGGTTAAAGGATGAAGTCATGTCTCATTCGTGTACCAATTCTTCAGTGAGACGTTTACAATTAAATAGTTTGGTTGTGACTTGTCTTTTGGGGAGAACTATTACTCCTCTGCGAGGATGTGGACTTAACCCTTTCTTCTCTCCACAAGAAGAAAGGAAAAAGAACACAGATGAAAGTGAAGTAGAATTAGTGTATTAGTGCCTATTAGTGGCTAGTGAGGTTTAGATTCCAACGAGAACTGTGGATATTGAAGAAAGGTTATTAGTACTTTCCAATTACTACTAAATTCTAACTTATTTTTTAAGTCAAAGGACCAAATAAAAAGAATAAAACTAGTTTTCAGAAGTTGGTCTTTCATAGGAAGGGCTTATGTGTTTTATCTTCATCCTGTCATGGTCTTTCCTTAGCAAAGTTGTGTGAAACTGCAGAGAGAGAAAATGGGCTTTCCAGCGACTGCAGCAGGAAGCTCTATGAGACAGACACAAGCATGAGCTCACTCATGGTCTGTAGCTTCCTGTACCAACCAAATGAGAAAAATCTTTTTGCAGATGGTGAGAAAGCATCAAATTGCTTCTTTGGATCTCAGCTATCTTCCTGACTCTTGTGCCAAAATAGTTAATATTTCCGTTGCCTCCAGTCAGCCTCTCCCGTGTTACGCTCTGCCAGTAAATGAAACAATCGCTCTTTAAAACACACAACCTGTCTTTGTACATGTTCAGACTTAAGCACTCACACAAAATGTGTTTGCTTTTGATATAAAAACACTATATATTCACCCTCAACACTGCATGTGCTGAATTAAAACCTAAATCCCATCACTGAAGCCAAATTCTTTGAAGAACTAAGAATGACTGGGGGCAGATCCACAGCATGTGAGAAACTCTGAGGATCTCTGGAGATGAAAGACATTATTTAATTGTAAACACTGGGAAAAATTCCCAGTACAGCTGAAAATTAATGACAAAATTCCCAAGGAACTTCGTTAGAAGGAATATTTGTGACATAGAACAGATGGCTAAATTTATCATGATGGATACAGTGTAAATGATTAAATAAAGGAGGAAAAGACATGATGAAATAAAAACAATAGTAGTGTATATTTTCTCAAGTGATCTTAAAATGGGTGCTCAAAATCTGTGCAATGTTAGGCTTTTGCCTTCTTGAAAAACTTTTTACCCTGGTTTAAGTTTCTGTTTGCCCTAACAGAGAGATTTCCTGAAGCAAACCATGTTACACTAGCAGAGAAAGTTCCAGTTCAGGTAACATTCAAGTGAATGCATGTTCTACCTGTAGGAATATATATAGCTTATCTACTTTACCCTCTGTCTAGAATTCACATGAGAACCACCACAAACTTAGCAAATCTGAGAGGAAATAGAATAAGAGAAGAAAAGTATGTGTCTGTTTGTCTGTTTAAACTTACTCTTAAATGTAAAAAACTTTCAATAAAGCCAAACCTAAGCAATTAACAACCAGGTAATCCTGTTGACCTGACCAATCCAAGAATGGCTTTATTTCAGTGCTACAAAAGAAATGGTCCATAGAACTGGCATATGGGACACTTTTTCCACACTAAATTTAAAACATTTGCAATAGCCAAAATGAACCAAGGCCAGAGCCATACACGAAGGTGCTATTTTGAACAGAACAAAATGAGCCACCTGATTAACAGAATTTTTATTTGTCTTGCCTTTGGGAGCTGCTGTGTCTTTCTTTCTTCTCAGATACACTTTAAATACTAGTTCATGTCACTGTGTCTGAACACACGAAAGCTGTATGTACCTGGTAACTTAAAACGAGTGCTGTGCAAGTGATCCATTCCTCCTGCAATCACGGGTGGTACACAGAAGAAATGATAGATTTTCTCTGTGTGTTTTGGAATACAGAGCACTTGAGAGTCCACATTATCCTGACCATTACAGAATGGTTCTGCTCCAAGACATGTCAGGGAAATGACACTGAATGGGCTTTCAGGGAAAAACTGTCTGATAGCCTGTCTTGCAAATCATTAAGTTGCCAGTTTTTCCTTTCCTATCAATAAAATAAGATAGAAAGCAGAATGGAGTCACTTAGCCAGATAGGCAAATGCAAGTTCTTGAGAGCAGAGGAAGTTGATTAGCTGTGGGACCTGTGAGAAGCCATCTCATCCAGGTAATTATGAGGCCTCTGAGACCTGCAGGTCTACTGCCTAGAGCAGTACCATGATTTTTGGCTGCTAGATTTTTTTCCAGCAGTCATTTCTACAGCCACTGTAGACTTCTAAATCATTATTTTGGCTGCTGAAAGAGTAAAGTCTTGAGTTCATCATCCACGAGCTGATCTCACTTCTCTGCAGGTGTCAGTCCCTGATGCCCAGGCAGAGATGATCTCTGCTGACTTTTTAGCCATGTTGAAACACAGGTTAATTAAAAGCACTGTGGTTGTAAAAGAGAATGTACTTTTCCTCCAAGTATTCTCACCATCGAAATTTACATCATTTTTAAGAAGTTTTGAAACAATTAAATATCCTTGTAGACACAGCCTTTTAAGCAACAACACGTTCCATCTGGCTTGAGGTTGGGATCTCAAACACACATTTAGTTCTCTCTCAGAAAGGCTGCACCCCAAAAAGCTTCTGTGTTGATCTGGACAAACCATTTGTGTTTACATATTTCATTAACTTGAATAATAAAAAAAAAAAAGATTGCTAATGAGTCTGCCTTTATTTAGGAATATTTTGTCCTCTGTTGGTATGAAGTTACTCATCGCTCTCCTGTCACGTGCACGTCCACACTAACGAAAACAGAGCAAAGCAGCGAAGTCTCACTATTACACATATCCGTCACTGTTTAGGAAACTTGCATAGTCTTGTGCTACCTTTACCCTGAGCCTTGCTTGCCACTTTCAGCATTACCCTGAAATGTTACACGCTCTGTCTCCCTCTGGTGATCAACAAGGCCACATGGCAGTGAGCATCTCCATGATGCCATGATTTGTCTTTCACTGCTTCTCTGTACCACTTGTGTTCTACATGCAGGGTACCCTTCAATTGCCACTCAAAATCCAAATGACTGTGTGCAAAAAATGTTTGCATTCTCACCCCCATCCCTTATATTTTAACAGCTTACACCCTGCAATGCTGCAAACAGTTTGATGAAAAATGTCCCTGTAATATTTTAGTGCCAGAAGCTAGAGACTACATTAAAGACCTGTGCTTTAAAACCTGGAGCACACTGCACATAAAGTGGCACAAAAAAATCATCTGGAATATAGACAGTAATACTCCTTGTATAGTTCCTAATTGGATGATTATACTACTAATTTATGATTTTGCAGTTAGTGAGATTCAAATAGCATTTCAATGCACACGGTTTGAACTTATCTTCTAAAATGTTTGTCCATAAAATCTTTCCAAACTATGTTGAATCAAGTTCTAAATATATAATTAAGAAAATTTTAGCTCCTAAAAAGGCTTTTGTGTGAAATATTTCTTAAATAGCTCCCTAGGGGCTTGCGCATCGTACTTTCAGTGCCTTGAAGTTACCATTATTCTGAATAGGTAATGTTTGACTGACATCTATTCTGCTACATAAATGCATATCAGGATCACAAAATGCCAGAGAAAACCTGTCAGTTTAACAAGGAGCTGCTGAGTTACATCTCATACCTGTGTGACATCTTAAATTCTATTTATATACATATACACAGTTACATATACATGGAATATACACATCCATTCACATATCTAGAGGACAAGAGTAGAAGTGAAAAATCTTCTCTAAGACACAGCAATGGAAATCTCCAGTGGCTTAGCTGCTTTGGTTTTAATCAACACCAACTTTCTTCCCCTTGCTGTCTGCTGGATATGATTTGGTCCTTTTTTTAAAGGTTCTTCAGAACAGATAATAGACATGTTAAACACACAGACTCTGGTGTAAAAATTTTATGTTGAAGTACAAATATCTCCTGTCTTTCTATTGAAAAAGGCTGGAAAGGGCTGAATAACAGCTCCCTATAGATGCCTACTTGTCATGTGGCAAATTTCTTTGCTCAAGGAAACCAGAAATTCCAAAAGAGCGAGTTCACTACTTTTCCAGTAGTGGACTTTCATAAATAAAACCTCAGAATAAATTGGAACATACAGATGCATTTAACACCCAGATGAAATATGTGCCTATTTTATGTTTGTTGTAAAAGTGTAATAAAAAGCAAACTAGGAGAATGCCTGTTGTTGGGGTTTTTTTAATTGCTACAGCATAAAAAGGATTTTCTCCTTGTTTCTTTTACTGTGGATTCTGTTTAAGCATTTGCTTAACTTGTTCCTATGAAGACAGCAAAGCTTTGGAATCCCATCCCTTTGGAATAGGATTTCTTTGTGAATAATCTTAGTTCATAATTTCTTTTAATGCTTTGATGTATGCTTTAAAGCACTTACCTTCAGCACCATCAGATTTGGTGAAGGCACAGCACAATTCTACTGAAAACAGTCAAAAATTATCTCCAGTCCTGACACTGGATGTCACTGGATGGCAATTTTCCACCACAGAATTGGAGTTGCTTGTGAATATGGTTGACTGTTTTTTAACTACTTCACACTATAGAGGGAAAACAGCTTCAGAAAAGCAACTTCAGAAAGTAAGCCCAGGAACATGCCAGGCAAACACATTTAAGAGATGGAGACATCCAAGTGACTTTTAGGTGAGAACAGTCAGCACTTTGCACACAGCAGTGCTTGTACTTTTCTTAAAAGCAATGCCTTCAAAATTATCTCTTGCAAATGGATTCCCAAGGGATCCAGAAATTATAGGCAACAGATTTTGAGGGTATTTCTTTCTCCTGTTAGGATTTTATGAGGTCAAAGTATAACTTAGATCTGTAACATCATCTGTAGGGAGTGCTAAAAGGATTTTCAAGTGTCTCAGAAAGCAGTTCACACAAATGCAGGTGCCTCAGCCATGGTTTTGGGATGTAAACCTTCATGCCAAAGAACTCGGCCTTTATCACTGGAATGGCAAAGGTAACTTCTTCCTGAGCTGCTAGGAGAAGCCACGTTTATCTTCTTGATATCTCTAAGATTCTTTTTTATGCCTATCTCCAGCAAAGGAAAGACACAATTCACAATTGAGCAACTAGAAAGTAAACTGAATGCTAAGTACAGCACAGGATCACTCCTAGGATTGCCATTGGGCAGTGGCAGCTTCTCCTCACCAAAATGGGAACCTCTAATTGCTGCTCAAGATCCTTCCTTTTAATTAAAGCTGGACTGTTCAACTGCCCTGATCAGCAATTACAGAATCAGACAATGTTTGTTTAAGGCTGGAAGGAATCACTGGAGGTCACCTAGTCCAACATTCCTGCTGAAGCAGGGATCCTTAGAGCACATTAGTGAGAATTGCATCCAGATGTCTTTTGAGTATATCCGTGAAGGAGACTCCACAACCTCTCTGGGCAGCCTGTTCCAGTGCTCAGTCACTGTCATAGTAAAGATATTCCACATCGTTCCAATGGAACTTCTGTGTTCCAGTTTTTACCTGTCGCCTCATCCTATTGCTGGGCACCACAGAGAAGAGCCTGGCTCCATCCTCCTGATACCCTTCCTTCAGACATTTAGAGACATTGACAAGAATCCCTCTCAGTCATCTCATCAGGTCCCTCAGCCTTTCCTCATGAAAGAGGAGCTTCAGTTCCCCTTTGTAGCCCTCCAGTAGATTTCCCCCAGGAGCTCCATATCTCTTGTACAGAGGAACCCAGAACTGGACAGAGCACTCCAGATGAGGCCTCACTAGAGTAGAGCAGTGGCAGGATCACCTTCTTCAACCTACTAGCAATGCTCCTCCTGATGCAGCCCAGGATGCCACTGGCCTCCTCAGCCACAAGGGCACACTGCTGGCTCTCTTCTCCTGTGCCACTACTGCATGTGTAGCGAAGCCCGAGAACCCTGTAAACAAACGTTTGCTTATAGCTCTGATACCTCATGCCTAGTGAAAAATAACATTGCACTGAGCAAAGCATTCTATCTGGTTTCTTAAAAGACCAGAAGTATATTTTAGAAGCTGTCACAATTTGGGTAGACATTTTCAAGGAAGCCTGAAGTTAAGCCACCTATTTGATTCCTTAGCAGACCTGTACACGGATATTATTTGATCAGTATTCTCAGATAATAAATGCCACTTCATGGACCTCTGGCAGAATGTTGGTTGACTTGACAGTGTTATAAAAGCCACAATATGTTAAGAGTTCACAGTTTTCTGTGAAGTCTTTCTTAAGCTTTCTTATGCTGATTCTGTCACAATTGAATCACATACCCATTAAAAGAGAATTGCCTGAAAGGGGTCTCAGGATCATTGAAGTCCAACTGCCTGCCCTGTGGCATTTCTGGTGGTTGCTGCTGATATGTAATTTCTGACAATTTTTTCGCCAACCTGTTCTTAAAATCCTCCAATTACGGCTCTCTCACATCTTCCCCCAGCTATTGTTTCCAGTGCTACCATTACTTGTGAAAAGTTCTGCTAACACATAACCTCCATCCCCTTTGCTACAGCTCTATATTCATTGCCTGTTGTTCTGCCCACAGTAGACAATGCACAGAGCAAAAAGGGGAGGCATTTTTTCTCATCCTCCTTTTTAGCTGTGTCCTTGAAGACAGTTGTCTTATCTTTAACATCTGCATGCATACACAGACACATAGGTATATGGCCAGGCAACAGCTTTCTGAACTGCAAAACCCCTGAACTGGTCCCTATACTGCAGTTTTTCCAGATTCTACACATATCTATATACCATCTACATGTAAGTTTATGTTCATGTCTACACAGGAAAGAGGGCAAACTCCTTTCAGGCCTTTCCTCTTCACTTCCAGACCCATGTGATTTTATTTTCTTTTCTTGGACCAGTATTTCTAACTGGCAAAAGAGATAAGAAGCTAGCTCTCTGTTCTAACAGTGCCAGGATTTCTTATCAGTTTTCCAAATATACCCTGAATAATTATTTTCCTTCCTCCTGTACACTGTCTGCCAGTAACCACAGTGGGAAAACACCTAGCAGTTTGAGTAGGAAAGGAAGTGACTCTGCAGATGTCAAAGAGTAACATGTTCTTCAGGAAACAGATGGCTTGAGCTATTATTTATAGCTGACCATATATGTTAAACAAAAGCAGTCCATGGTACAAAATCTGGAGTATCTGGAAAAAAACTGGAGATGCATTATTAAACGTGTGCAAGGAGGATTCGGTGGATAATGCTGTTACGGAGCCCCCTTATTTGGAAGAGGTTGTGTGGCACATTAACAAACTACCTGATTTCTCCTGGTTGAAGTCTCTGATACTTGGGTCAAAGTCACATATTGAGTGGTCAATATAATGAAGAAAAGATGGGTACAAATAGTGTGTAGTGTTTCTGGTGTATACAAGAAGGTGATAGGGCAGTAATAATGTGCAGAGACAGAGGATGAACTGCAGATTATGCAGTGCTTGGACTTTTATATTTGGGCAACTTAAACTCAGCATAGTTCAGTGTCTGAAAGACATTTTGGTTACAGGGCATGTGTCAGACTTCTCCTGAACAATTATGTACTTACTTGCTATTTCAAAATGCATTTATAAACAGAGAAACAAGGTTATACAAAAAGCTAACTATGTAACAGGCTATACTTGGGTATAGCTAATGTACAGTTGGAAAGACATTTCTGAATAGGAAATGGAACATAATTTGAGAAATTATTCCTATTATGTCATTGAAAACCATTTCATGACGGATAATTAAGCCTTGTAGTTTGATGCTACAAATAGAGGGATTGTATTTTTCACAGAACTTTCTGTAGATTTTTCACCAAGTGGATTTTTAAAAGGCTAAGAAATATTTCAAGGGTATGAGGAGCTGAATCTTAGTCTACATGCAGACAAAAGTTGTCTTATCATGAAATCTGTTCACTAATCTATTATTTTATACCTAGGATGTGATGTGCTGACATTTTTACTTTACTTTTAACTGTGTTGCATGACCCTATTCTGACACTGCTTGTGATGGTAGGTGATGAAACATGTAATAAATCAGCTCTCAGAGAACATGTTTCTGAGACAGTTACCATTTTGTTACAAATAAGTGGATGTTAAAGTGGTTTTTTACTGTTATGATGTGAATCATATTTTGTTATGTCATTGATCTTATGTCAGCTTGATGTTACAAAAAGGTTTCTGAATGACAGTTACAGGGAAATGAATATTAAATCTGTTTGTCTAACTTGTCTCTTTCATCTCCTTCACACATCAACTATGTTGAGTGCAGTTATTTTATTAATTAGTAACTTAGTAAACCAATGTATTCACTCTCTAATATGGAGACTGAAAGGCAAATAAATGAAATACTACTAAAATGCTGTTCTACTAGTGCAGGACAAAGCATAGCCCACCATTATGATGATGAAATGAAGCACCATTCTTGCACTTTCGATGCTTGCTGCTTATCTCAAGTACCAGAAACAACTGAATAGGTCAGTCATGAAAAAAAACAAGGCTCTTAGTAAATTATTTTCATTCTTCGAAAAGGAGAGTCAGAGATTATCTGAACTTGGGAATTCACTACTGCTCTCTGGAACCCTGTTTATTACCTTTGGTACAGAACTGCAGGAGAAACACAGAGAAGCCTTGTTCTGCCATTTTTGTGCAATGACAAAACTTTGTGACAGAACATTCAGTGTACCTGTGGTGTCCATAGACACAATTTTATTAGGACACACATTGGTTCACTAGTAAATCACTGCCTTCTCTGATCAAAAATTTCCAAGTGGACAGAGGAGGACCTTTTCTCAAGAGCTGTAATCATAAGGGGTTTGTGTTCCTGTTAAAAACTTTGGTTAACTGGTATTTCTGAAGAAGTTTTCTGGAAATTCCCTGATCATCTCTTCTGCCTCTGGGAAATGCTTATGCTTTGCTGACAGAAGCCTGACTTAGACTCATGCCAGTAGGGATATGCCTGGAGGATTACAAACTAAACAGAAGGAGTTACGACACCTGGATTCTATACCTACTAAGGACACAAATATGCAGAGTGCACATGCATCAGCCAGCTGAAGATCACAGAATCAGCATTTCTCTAATAGGCATGACATCAGACTGTACCATGTGCAGGCTTTGGGGCCCTAGGTAGGAAAGAAACTACAAATTAGGAATAATAAAATCAGCAGTTTATACAACATGAGCTCACCTTAAACCTTCCAGACGCCACTTTTCATGCTTACATCCAGTTGGCCTCTCTTCTGCACCAGCTACCCTGAAACAGCTTTCTGTCGCAATGTGTTCAGGAGCCATGGATATCTCTAACCACAGACCCCAAACATTTTCTGGTAATCCCAATCCTATTTTGTGTAGTAATCTCTATTGCCCTAGGATACTTGCAAAATTTGATTCTTCATGTGCTGCATGAGAATATTCTCTAGAAATTGCTACATTGCAGAGAGTGGGTAACTTTTAAATCCTCAGTCGCCAGAATAGGCCATTTCTTTCTTTCGGGTCTTGACCATACTTATATCCTGGTCTGTTTCAAGTCCCTTCACTGAAATTCATTTTCATCCCCTGCTTCAGATAGATACTACAGATAGCTGTGGCAGACTTTACACATCTCCAGTCTGTCAGGATCACTCAGCAGGATTGCTTCTTCTGCCATTCATGACCACAGCCAACTCTCTTCACACTCTCAAAAATGCAAATTGCCTGTTTGTTTTAAGCCCATCCACCAGACACAGAATCTTTCCTTTTTAGCTCTCTTTCAGCACTCAGGCAACTGCAGCACATGTGTCTCTTCTCATTTTGCATTCAGATTTTTCATATGCACAGAGACGACAGGAGGCCCAGTTAGAGGTATTGCTTTTCCTGGCTCACAGATATTTTTGGAGGTTTGGATGTTTCTTTAAACAACACAGCACAGGTCAGCTAGAGTGCTAGGTTTACCACTTTAGCTCAAAAAATCAGAGTGTTGCCAAGTGACAGATAAGAACTGTGGAAAGAATTTCTGAATTTCATTACTATAAGTACATTTATTTTATGTCTATTTGTGTGGGTTGTTTTTGTTTTGGGTGGGTTTTTTGTTGATTTTTTTTTTTTGGTTTTGTTTTTTTCTTTTCTTTCTTTCTGTGTGTGTGTGTAGGCATTTTTTGGTTTTATTTTTTGTTTTTCTGATGTCTCAACTGGCCCCATTTTATCCAGTAGTACTCTGTGCTTATCCAAAGCCTATAAACAGGGTGCCTGGGGCATTCACTCATCTTGGTCCATGGCAGCTGTATGGCCCAATGTGACCACTCTGAAGACTGACACAAAGAAAGACATCTATCTCACTTAGTTAAAGGCATCCAAATACCATAACTTTTCCAAGAGCTTTACTATCTCACTTCCCTGTAGTAAGTAGGAAGGGACTAGTTGGTACTCCTGATAAATGAGATATCTCTAATAGGTAGAATGAATCACATTCAGGAAGTTTTTCTCTCCTCACTGACCAGAAACAAAGCCCAATGGTCAAGATAGACACAGCAAAAAAAGAGGCAGGAGAAACTGCATAGAAAGCAATTCCATTGTATTTAATCAAAATCCTCACCTGTCCACATTTTTTAGTTACTAGTTCTGTGACTGCAGGAATTTAGTTTTCATAATATCATAATTTTTTATGTACCTGCCCACTGCAGGGAGGTTGAAACTCAATGATCTTTAAAGGTCCCTTCCAAACCTAACCACTTCATGATTCTATGACTGTCTTTTTGACAAATACAAAATTTCTTCAGCAAACTTCTTTTGACTTCCCTGTGTTCTATTAGAACAGTTAGTAAAATAAATCCCCATGTATTTGGATCTTTCTCAGCAAACCATAGCAGTCTTCAAATGGAAATAAATCAATATAATCAAAATAAAGCAAACATATACACACATATTTGATATAAATAAATGTGACAAGTACAGATTGCCTAGGATAGTACTCTGCTTTGGATGGTGTGCTGTACGACACATTTGAAGAATCTACTCATAGTTTACTAGAAACAAAGTGAAATCATTCATTTTCTCTGAAAAGTTCACAGAACAGTCAATAAAAGGATCATGACA